>CACRSC010000029.1:77021-347072 GCA_902651635.1 Mastigamoeba balamuthi
GGACCGCGTCGTCGGGATGATCCAGCCCACGACGGCGCTGCTGTCGCCGTCGATGAAGTCGTTGTGGATGTAGATACAGCCGGTGGTGCTGGAGGAGCAATCGCTGTGGTACTCGTACCAGTAGACGAGCGTGTCGCCCACCGCCATCGTCTCGGGCCTGTACTGCACGCCGTGGCGCTCCGAGACGAAGTAGTAGCTGCCGTCCTCGAAGATGCGGGCGACGCCCTTGTGGGAGTCCGCCTCGATGATGCCCAGCATGGCGGGCGAAAGGCCGGCAGCAGAGGCCACCGCCGCCTCCTGCGCGCGGACGCCTCGGGGTTAGAACGAAGGGTGGCTTGCCTCGGGGCCGGCAAGGGGGGAAGGGAGGGAAGGGACCGCCGTACAGAGCAGAGTAAGATGAGCAGAGCCCACTTCATTTGCCGTGTGGTGCGCAGACGGCTTAACACAGTGCCAATTTTATTGTGTAAATACAGCCTTTGGGAGCGCGCGGAGACACGTCACTTATTCTAGAATCGACGAAACGGGCGGTTTTCCGATGGAATAGCAGTGAATGGCGACCTCCATCCTCGACCTCAGTTGCCCTCGGGCCGACCCACGCTTCTCATCACAGAGGGTTCCAGCATCCATTAGTGTCTGTGATGTCGGTCAGGTCGGTTGGTCAGTTTTTTAACCGACCGACCTGACGGTTCCGACCGGTCGGATGGAATCTATAGATTTCACACATGTGCCACACTAACAAAAAGCTGAATCGGAATAAAAGCGGAAAGATCTGAATAACAAGCCTGTGCCAGTCAAGTGACTGACCCACGCAGGATTGGCCAGATGACTGACCCTGACATCACAGGTTTTTGAACCCTGCTTTGTAGGGCCCCCACGAGGAGCAGGAACCGACCTGATGGTTTGGCTGTGGTTAAAGGCATATCAGATCGGTTGGAAATCCGTCAGGTTGGTTGACTTGACTGATCTGATTCACATACACTAAGCCACCTGCTACTCGCTAAGATAGTCTGCTTCATTAAGGTGGACAAGTTCCATCTTATTATCTTATTAGTGAGAATCTTCCCACTGATGCAGTTCAGATCTGGGTGGAAATTACCATCTATCACAATCTCACAGGACTGGGCATGAACGCCTGAAGCATGCTGTGCAGTAGTAGTATAAGGTTATAAATGAGTTCAATACAGTGCCCATCAAAACCACCTCTCTAGCTTCTTCCACTCAGAGCGAATGGTGCATTCCAACTGATTGATGTTTCTCGGATTGCACATAGAAACGAGCCTTCAGAAGTCCCCAAACGTTTTCAATTGGATTTAGATCAGGACTGCATACTGGTCATAAAATGTAGGCCACATTATGATCTCTCTTCCACTTCTGAGCAATACAACTTTGATGTTTCGAGTCATTGTCCTCCTGCAGAGACCAATCTCTGAATCTCTTTTCAAAGAGCATTCTGGCAGAAGATAGTAAGAAATGTTTGTAAATATGGCACATTCCAACTCCAGTGAGATTTTCTTTGAAATATGCAAGTAACCAAATCCTTGAGCAGAAGTAGAAAAGAAGCCTCACACATTCAGCTTGCCAGTATATTAAAAACAGTCCTTTACACAAACCGGGCTCCTCTGCATTGCCAGACCTTTTGTGTTCATCCACCAATACGAAATGTTGCCTCATCTGTCCATAGAACACTATTTCAATTCCTATTTTCTGGTTCTTGGCAAACTGGAGTCGTCTTTCACAATGCTTCTTGGTGAGTAGTGGTTTCAACAATGGCTTTCCATAATATGAGCCTTCTTCCTTTGCTCTGTGCTGAACTGTTCAGGGTGACACCTGAATACCCTGGTCTTTGAGTATAGCTGATACTTGACGTGATCCATGCAGAGCAGATTTCTGTATCTTTTGAAGTATCTTTTTGTTCTGGCTCTGTGTGGTTATTCTCCTTCTTCCATGTGGGCCTGGTCGGTCACAGGGGCAGGTATTCCTCCAATGCCACACTGCTTTCCCTCTATGCAGCCCTTTTTTTGTAACACAGTGTGTGTGCGTGTTCCTCACTCACCCAGGTGGCCACCTCCCTTCAAAGGCCTGGTTTTGGAAGCTCTTTCCAAGCAAGTTGCTTGCATGCATGTCCGACTCACTCACAAGAGGGCTTAATGACTGCCGTGCTGGGCCACAAGGGCGCCAGGTCAAGGCCTCTGTGCAGGACATCAGAGATCTTATCTGTCTCATCATTCACATGGTGGGACATGGGCCAAAGGTCGCCAGCAAGCTCTCAATGTACCTGCATACCCGTGAGGGCCGTGCATCACCGAGGATCAATGAGAAGTGCTGGCAGCATGTCACTGCCCAGTTTTTCTTCCTGGACAAGAGTCATCTCGCCACCCTCTTCTCGGCATTGTACTTCTGGTTCTGAAATGTCTCAGGGCTTCTCTGGCTAACACTTGACAAGAGTATGCTCGGGTTCTGTGGCAATCTGCCATTCACTGTCGTCATCCCGCATAAGCCAACCCCTCAGGGGGCCCTCGTCAACATCGTCTGTGCTATCTCCACAGCAGGCAGCCTGCCAATCCCGTTGTTTCTCATCCCGAACTTCCACGAGGGTGGCAGTGACAACAAAACACCCCTCACAATCCTCGAGCTGGTGTGCTCGTGAATTTGCCAGATGCAGCAGGATCGGCAGCTTCCAGACCCTGTCTGCCTCACTGCAGATGTGGCGTTTGGCAACCTTGAGATGCTCCAGAGGTACCACTCACACATCCTGTTCATCAAGTCTGTGAAGGAGACAGACATGAAGACTGTGCTGGCAACACAGCTTGGTCATCTCAAGAGTCGTGCAGTGGCTCGAGGTTCAGTTGTTCAGAGGGTGTTTTCGGATGTGATGCCTGTGAACAACAAACATGTTCACGTTCTACCCAGACCCAAAGAAGCAGGCCAGGCAGGCCCAAAATGCGGTGACCACCCTGCAGAAGCTGTGACAGCAGCTCCATCACCAGCTGTGGACGAGGTGAAGTCTGGGAACGAGTCCCCACCTGCTGGGGCAGGGTCTGGGGACGATTCCTCGCCCTCTGTCACTGAGACAAGTGCATCACGAGAGGAAACTGGTGCCATTTGCCACACTCTGCCATTCTTGAGTGAACACCTTACACATACACTGTGCACATCCCAGAGAGACGTCTGAGAGAGCTGAAGAGCTGGACGAAGGTCGAGCTGATCACGTACCTCAAGAAGACTCTGGGCGCCTCTGGGAGTGGCAACAAGGACGTCCTCCTCTGTCGGATTCTGTTGCACAAGGGTCCTGCTGCCCAAGCTGTGGCTGGGCACCTGCGAGTCTTCCTGTTCAACAAGGCCACAGGGCGCCTCCCACAGGTCACCCTGTACAAGTTGCTCTTCAACTTCATCAACAGACTTGACGTCCTGCTCAGCTACATTCCATTTCCATGGGTCATCAAGAACTTTGACCTGCTCTTCGTCATCTGGCTGGTTCGGGTGACCATTGTGGCCACCTATACTGTGGTGCAAGACCAGAAGTGGAACTACATGGACAGTGCAGGTGAGTACGACAATATCAAGAGTGCAATCACCACATTCGTAAGTGAACTGGCCGAGGAACTCGAGGCAGAGTCCTTGTGAACCCTCACAAAAATATCCATGTGCAAATTTATATCCCCGTTTTCAAGAGATATCCAATATATGCTGCATGTAGCATTAAGTGGGTCTGCTACATCACATAGCAGATATTGCATAGCAGTGCATAGTGAATTCATCTCTGCTACACAGTGCAGAAGGTATGCATCATGGTTGGTGCATAGCAGAAGCAGTTGCATAGCGAAGTGTAGCAGAAGCCTGTGTAGGTAAGTATTCTAGATTTTGCCAGCTGACTAATTTGCACTTAACATCATTTGCCTGCTAAGACAGTAATGAAGGAGGGGTTCAGCAGATCAGGTTAATGCACCAGCTACAGTTCAAGTACAGGAGAGAGAGGACGGGGAGGCCAAACCATATCAGTGCAGGTCGTGTGACAGGTCTACTTTATGCAGTGTAACCTGCAGAGAGCTGGCCATATGGGTGATTGCCATTGCCCCGAGAAGTGGAATGGAACATCTGGAAGATGGTCTCCTCTGATGGATAGGACTGCTACATGGAGCCAGATCAAATCAGCAGAGAACAAATGCCCCTGATGTATGATGATGCAGGGAGGGGAAGAAAGAAAGGAGGGGGGCAGCCTGTAGTGAAGGGTGCCAGCCACTACATACCATAGTGGACCCTGTGTAGCAACACATAGCAAAGTCCCACGTGGTGGCACGTAGCGAAGGCCCATATAGCAGTGCATAGCAGATGGTACAACTACGCACTGCTATGCATCCTTTGCTATACAGTGTAGCAGATCCTTACAAAGCAGTGCATAGCAAAGGCCTGTATAGCAGTGCATAGCAGATGATACAACTTCCTTTACTACACAGTGTAGTGAATTCATACATAGCAGTGCGTAGTGAAGGCCTGCATAGCAGTGCATAGTGGATGGTACAACTACGCACCACTATGCACCCTTTACTATGCAGTGTAGTGGATCCTTACATAGCAGTGCATAGTCAAGGCCTGCATAGCAGTGTGTAGTTCTACCATTTGCTATGCACCACTATGCAAGTCTCTGCTATGTGCCACATCATGCTTGACATGCATTCTCCAGGCAATTTGCAGTGCCTGGGCAGAGTGGCCTGCTGCATACAAGTTAGAGGGACTGTGCTACCCTGGACCACATCTGGGACCTCGTAATTGACAATCATGGGGTAACACATTCCACTTTTCACATCTTTACTAAAAACAAATTTTCGATAACAAAATCCAGATTCCTGAAAAGAAACTTAATATTGTTGTATCCGGAGTAGGAATTAATCCAATTTCAAAGCTTTGTCTCATTCCACTAAGAACTTTTTTGCAGGAATGAAGTGGCAGAAGAATGTAGGTGTTGATGATAGCTGTCATGGTCAGGACCACTTCCTCCAGTGTAGCATGAAGCCTGAATAGGTGAGCAGTCTAGATTTTGCCAGCTGGCTGATTTGCACTTGACGTCATTTGCACACTGAGACAGCGATGCAGAAGGGATTGAGTGGAGCAGGCAATGCAGCAGGAACAGGAGAGCAAGGCCAGGTGAAACACACAGCTGCAGTTCAAGTACAGGAGAGGGAGGACGGGGAGAACAAACCGTATCACTGCAGAACATGTGACAGGTACTACTTCACACAGTGTAACCTGCAGAGGGCTGGTCACATGGGTGGTCGCCACTGCCCTGAGAAGTGGAATGGAACATCTGCATACTGTGGTGGCTGCACATGCTGCACTGGAGGAAGTGGCCCTGACCATGACAGCTATCAACCCCACGTTCTTCTACATTAAGGACCCGTTTCTCTGTCAGTCAAGAGAGCTGATGCATAAACTGCCATGGGACATGAAGCCAGTCCTTGCAGCTTTGATGCAGACAGAGCAGCAGTGCCCTGGACAAGACAGGAATAAGAATTCTGGGCAACAGGATTGTGTGCCTCAGAAAGGAGCTCAGAAGCAGCATGGCCCCCAGACCAGTCACGGTCTTTGAGTCATGAAGGTGCTATGAGTACTTCAATTCGCTGCTGTGGCCCAGATTCTGTTGTGGAAACTGGTCCCGGATGAGTGGCTGGAGTACATGCACCTCACGGGGACAGTGCACTCACTCCTGACCAGTGGGACTGTCTCGGTCAAGTGGTGAAAGCTGCTGCTGAATGGTATGAGAAGGCGACAGCTGGAGCAGCTGCAGGAGATCTGCCCAGAGCAGGCAGAGGACAGTGGTGCAGAGATGAAGAGACACCCAGAGTATGGACCATACAGGCCTCTGTACTACAACCACCTCCCATGCCACTTCTCGGACAACATAGAGAGGTTTGGGCCACTGCCAATAAGTGTGTGAATGGGTGAATCATACCATGAAAGGGAATGCACCACAGGATGCAGTTGTGGCTCTGAGCAGGGTTGTTGAACCCTTCATATTCCGTTGAGTGGCACTGTAAGGCCTGTTCTGCTTGAACCAGTCCGTTTCTGTGATGATTATGACGTCCTCTGCGGCTGGACAGGCGAGACGTCTTTGCCTTGCAGAGCTGCCTGCTGTGATCAGTGCCCTACACTCATACTTGCTTTGCTTGTGGAACTGTTCTGCACTGCAAGTCCACAGCCTGGTTGGAATATGCCTCAATTCCACAACAAAGAGTGATCTTACCTGGTGGCATCTCTGGTCAAGCAAGGACCCCCCATTTGATTCGTTGGGCAGCTGCTGTTGCCACATACCAGAGAGAATGGAGCCAGCTTCCTCTCATCGGGCCTATTAGTCCAGAGTGTAAATCCAAAAGTCCAAGAAATAAACAACTCACTGGGACATTGCAGTTTCCATCAGCTTGTCCTCCTGCTCTGTTCCCAGTGCGCGAAGTGCAGCTATCTCTGCTTCATACAACGTGCTGGTGCTGGACTTCAGCAGCTCCTCATATTCCTTGGCTAGGAGATCCGCCCTGAAAATTGTGAGTTACCTCTTTGTACTGACACTTGAACAGTGGCGTACAAGTGGGCCTGCCCAATGCAAGTGGTATTCAGAGTGGCCAGCTGGTTGCTGTAAATGTTGTGCATGTGTGCAGTTATGTGCAATGCTGCTCATCTTCCTTAACCAGCAGGAAGAAGTGCAATGTGAAGAAAATGACATCAATTTGATTTTGCAAACATCTGTGTAGCAGTGCATAGCAGACCTGCCACTATGCACTGCTGTACAGATAGCCTCCACTATGCTGCGTAGCGGAAAGCACTCAAGTGCCTTTCACTATGCAGCATCAAGGACAAGCTGTGCAAAACCCCCACCAAGAAGCACAAGAACAAGTGCAAGGACAAGAACAAGGGCTGCACTGGGCCAATCATCACTGTGATACCTCCCCCACCCCAGCAGGACAAAGACCTAGACATCATGCCTCTCAGGAAAGCAGGTATGTAGCATTCTTCCCTTCCTTCTTTATTCTCACACCACACACCCTTCCTTGACGTTACTTTAGGTGCAGCTGCAGCAGCACCAGTGCAAGCTGCTGCTGCTGCAGCACCATATGTCAGTGACAGTGAGCAATCTGAGGATGTGGATGAGGAGGAGGAGGAGGAGGAGGAGAAGGAGGAGGAGGAGAAGGAGGTTTGACAAGGAGGTCTTGGCGGATGACTACAGGGCACCTCACGTGCATCAGAGTCCAATGAGGAGCAGAGGAGGGCACTGCAGGAGAAGCAGCAGATCTTGGCCCTCATAAAGATGTCGCATGACCTCCTCACCATTTTCACTTATGCATTCCCTTTTATTTCATCATTTACTAACACATAAGCTCAATATGTGTCTCTTCCTACTCCTCTCACTTGAACGTTAAACCCCAACACATTCCACGTTCTCCATACAGCATTCTAACACCAATGTATGACAGAATCAGGAACTCTGGCAGAAGATCAGCTCTGGCATCGTGCATATATTATTTGGCAGTCCATACAGCTCTTCAACAGCTGGGTCATAGGAAGCCCTGTGCAATTCCATGTCATGTTCAGGATCTTGATAAGCCACGATTCTTCACTTCCCTTGTGAACTTGGGCCTTGTCCTGGTACTCCTGCAAAGCAATGACTATAGGCTCCCCTTCACGCCTCAGAGATTTGTGCAGTGCACCTGCCTTTGCACACACTGCCTGAAATCCTGCACTGAAGAAGAAGTACTCATTCACTATGTCTGCCTTGGTCTTCTCTACCTCCTCTGAAGCCCTGACCACAATGGTATCCGCTCTGCATGCTATGTTCAGCACGATGTGAAGCCAGCCAATGACACTGTATAGGGAATGCTTGCTGTGCAGCTTCTTCCCCATAGCTGGTCCCACCTGCAGTATCACTACTGCTTGATGTAGTTCGAGACTGTGACTGAGGCTCTCTTCTTTCCATTGATGGAGGCCACAACCAGATCTATCTGAGCATTGGTCATCTTGCCCTCCAACTTCCACAGTGCAAGGACTTCCCGTGGGATGTGCAGCTGAGGTGCTATGGGCCCTGGGGTGTGGCCAGAGGCAGGGCTTCCAGGGGCTGCTGTACCGTTTTCAGCACTGGCCCCAGGTAGTCTCCAGACCCTGGATGTTCTAGGGCCTGATTGTACCTCTTCTGTATGCTGCTCTCTGCCTTCTGCAGCTTTGCTCTTCTCCTGGTACTCTCTCAGTGTCTGTACACTGGTCTGGGGTGCTGTCACACAGTCGTTCTTCAGCTTCATTTGGCACACATGTCTGATGAGGCTCAGCTTCTCCTTCTGTAGTGATAAGTCTTCCTCTTTCTCTTCCATCTCACTGTTCTCTGATGAGCTGTCTGAGCTTCCCTCCTGTTTGACCTGGCTGTCTAGGTACATAGTAGCTGTTCTCTGCCTGTCTTCTGCCGTTTTCCCACAATGACCCTTCCTCTGCATTGCTGCTCACCTGTCTGTCCAGCTAGCACAGCACACAAATGAGGTAAACTCAAAAACTATCTGCCACTGAATCACATAGACTTCTGCTACGTGCTGCTACACAGCCTCTGCTACACACTGTTGCAACTCAGCCTTTCACTACACACCACTACACATGAGTTCACTATGCACAACTACATATGACCTCTGCTACATGCCACTACATGTGGGTCTGCTACATGCTGCTACACACATCCTCTACTACATGCCACTACGCACCTTCCACTACATGCTACTATGCATTTCTGCTTCAGCTACAGTGTGTAGCAGAGGTCTGTATAGTGGCATGTAGTGCACATGCTTCCACTAGGAATGTTAATGTGATTGACATGCAAGTGAACCAGGTGCAGAGCCTGAAAAACTACAATGGCCCAAACGACGAAAAGGAATTCAGAGAACAAACTGCTGTACTGTGTGTGATGTTATCGTACATGAGGACAATGATGTGGGCCTCAGGCATGTCCTTGCTGCACAGCACATGGAACATGTGGCACAGTTAACCTGGTACTGGTAGTTGCTGGCAGGTGACATGAGAAAGCAGCAAGAGACAGTGTGGGTACGGGGTCTACTTGTATGTGTTACTGCTGGCAACAAGAGTGCCATGCACTATTGAGCCTTTCCAACCTCTTGCCCATGCAGATGCCAATGCCCACTAAGCCTCGAGGCAGGCTGAATCTTAATACCTTTGCTTCTTTCTGTTTGTATTCCACCCATTCTTTCATATTACTCTGCTTTCCTTTGTTTCTCCTCTTTTGTTCCCTCTTTTTCTTTATTGCATGTGATAAAACTGAAAGACTGACTTTATGTATATTACAGAGCTCCTTCGTAATGATCAGTGATGGTAGAACATTGCTTCTCCATAGTGAACTCTTACTCAAGCCTACTCTCAGCTCAATCATAGAGGAGAGCTCTTTGTGGATTGATATTAAAAAGTAATGAGGTCATATAAACAATAATATTTGTAATGATATCTTGTGTACCACTCCACTCCAGCAAAAATGATCCAGGGTTTTTGATAAGATCATTCAGGAATCAGATTTAACACACTTAGAATACATCATTACATGTTAGAAAACTGGGAATCGGAATTTCTCACCCAGCTATGCAGTGACCCAGCTCTTAGTACCCTGAGAGATAAAGGCAAAGAAACGGGAAGAAACAGCCAAGAAACGGAGTGAATGCACTTTTGGGACTGGTAGGACACAGCTGCAGTGTCTGGGGACCACGGGCAGCTCACTCACCCTTCTGCCAGCTGAATGCAACAGAGAGTAAGTGGATTATCTGCCAATAATAGTTTTGCAAAGGGATCACCTCGGCCCTGGCCCCCCTGGGGGGTTCTTTTAACTCGATAGACCTTTTGAGTACACGTCCTCTACCGGTCTATAGAGTTAAAAGTACCCCCCAGGGGGGTCAGGACTTAGTTTATCCCTTTTTGGCTGGATCATTTTGGCTGAATCGGAGTAGTAGAGATTTTTCTGTTCTCAACATGATTCTATTGTCTTTTTCTTCAAATCCAGGGCCTCAAGTACGGAGTCAGGGCGGTGCGTCCTTCTTGGCCTCTTGGCCTTTGGTGCTGCAGACTCAGCACCCTTGAGCAGGTTTTTTCATGCCTATTGAGCGTGTCCACTTTTCCTGCACTTTTGGAGACGCTGTTCATTAGATTCTACTATCATCCCTCACTGGTAGCGGAACGGGAAACGATGATTTTTCTTTTTTTCATTAGATTCTACTAAATTAAATCGGAATAAATTCAATATTAAATCAATTGTTACTTTAGTACATGCATGCATCCATTTGCTAATTTACTCTAAAATGTAAAAACATGTTCAGTGCAATTCAATTGCTTATTAGAAATGCAACCACCTGATTACTAATTTTCGAAAAATGCACGAAGTGTCTGGAATGCCCAGACTTCTGAGGCCAACAGGCTTCCTACACACTTGTCTCATACACTTCACGGGTCTGTGAATGTTAAGGCCATTAACATCTCACGGCCAAGCAAGAAGCAGAACAAGCACTACAATGGCAAGTACAAGGGACACGTAGTCAAGATCCAGACGGTGGTCAACAACCAAGGTAGCCCCCTTGGATGTTCATGGGTTGTACAAGGGGATTCGCCATGACCTGAAGATCTGGCAGAGCTCAGCTCCACACATGCAAGGGACACAGTAACTGGCTGACAATGTCTATGTCAGTGTCCCAAGCAGTGAGCTGCTGACCTCCTTCAAGCATGCCTCTCTAGTACACCAGGTTCAGATTCAAACAAAGTGCAGTTCTTCTTTTCCTTCCATTGACAAACACCAGTGGAACCTTGTTCGCAGGTGCTGAAGTAGCTTTCACAGCAGAGAACTGATGCACTCACGCATGGAAGTGAAGGGAATTTACTCAGGCATCGTTGGCCATAGGGCAGACCGTACTGAAGAGCAATTTGGAGGTGTATGGAACAGAACAAGCTGCCAAGAGAGCGGCTCGTTTGCTTTATTTACAATTCAGAAGGTGGTCAGAAGTAGCTGGGGAACCTGGGGCTCAGGTTGATGTCCTGCGTCTCGAACCTGCGGTACTGGACAGGGCTGTCGTACGTGGTGAAGCAGATGTACGCGGGGTCGAAGACGCTGGGCCTCGTCGTGTACGACAGCAGAGGTGTGTCGGAGCCGTCCCTCCCCACGTCGATCCTCTGCCCGGTGTACCCGGAGCCGCCCTTGGTCGACTTGATCACAGCGATCCAGAACTTGTTGTAGACGGGCATGCACGGGCTGCCAGTGCAGTTGCACAGCTGCGACCCGGGCAGCGACACCTGCGCACGGAGCTCTCCTGTCGTCTCGGTGCGGATTGCGAGCTTGGTGTTGGCCCAACCCCCGATTACGACCTCGAACAGGGGCCCATCGGTGCCCTTCTTGGACGAGACTGCAAGGATGATGTCGTTGGTGGCCATGGCCTCGAACGAGAAGAACAGCTTGTTCTTGCCGTAGCTGGGCACTTCGATGGCGTTGGCGTCCCAGTTGTACGACACGAACGAGGCGTCGAGGCTCCAGAGCCGCGTGAACTCGGGCCTGCGGAACCACACGGGCGTGTTGAACGACCCGAGGCAGAGGTAGCGCGGCAGGGGAACGCCGCCGTGGTGGTCGGCCTTGAGGATGGGGCTGCCTCTGGCGAATCCGACCTCGACAAACGTGCCGTGGACGTTGATGTAGTACTCGCGCCACTCGCCCTTGCTCACGACGTTGTTGGCCTGCAGCATGGCGGCCACTATGTTGTTGAAGTTCTGCCACCTGATGACCGACCACGTGTTTGCCCAACCGCCGACGAGGACCTCCATCATGGGGTCAGCTGTGGCCCTGGTGGCCGACATGCCCACGAACACGTCGTGCTCTGCGCGGGCCTGGAAGATGAACGAGAACGAGGAGCCCAGGCCCTGCGGGATCTCCATCGAGTTGGCCGTCCAGTCGTAGGCGGCGTTGTTGACCGGCAGGGCCCAGACCTTCTCGGCCCACTTGGGCCTGGCGGCGAGCATCTGGATGGGGTAGTTGACGCGCGTCACCCTCGCGTTGGCCGGCGTCGGGCCGTTGCCGCTGACCCAGAGGTACTTGCCGGTGCTGTTCTGGATGACGGCCCACATCTTGTCGTCCCCTGGCTCGTACGCCATCTGCAGGACAGAGCTAGCGCCAAACGCCGCCCACGTCTCGCCCTGGTTGTCCATCGGGTAGTTCTTGAGGATGCCCAGCGAGCCCTCGGAGCCGTAGACGGTCTCCATGAGCGCGTCCCTCGCGATGTCGGGGATCACCGTGGCCTTCCTCGTGTCGACGATCCACGAGCCCGGGCCGTCGTTGGTGATGACGCGCGAGTACGTGTTCCCGTCGGTGCCGACAGCGCGCAGCAGCAGCAGGACGTCGGAGACGACCGTGAGCCTGACCTGGACCGCGCCGCAGTCGGGGAGGACCCTGGTGGCGAGCTGGACCGACAGGAGCTCGTTGGTATTGGGCCTCTTGGGCCCGTCGGGCTTGATGAGGTAGAGCCCCTCGTCGTCCCTGGTGACGCCCCAGATCCTGCCCGTCGGCTCGTGCACCGCCATCGCCCAGAGGCCCGGGGACCGCGTCGTGGGGATGATCCAGCCCGCGAAGCCGCGGCTGTCGCCGTCGATGTAGTCCTTGTCGATGCCGATGCAGCCGGTGGTGCTGATGTAGCAGTCCCTGAGGTACTCGTACCAGTAGACGAACGTGTCGCCCACCGCCATCGTCTCGGGCCTGAACAGCACGCCGTTGCGCTCCGAGACGAAGTAGTAGCTGCCGTCCTCGAAGATGCGCGCGACGCCCTTGTGGGAGTCCGCCTCGATGATGCCCAGCATGGCGGGCGACAGGCCGGCAGCAGACACTACCGCCACAACCTGCGCGCGGGCGTCATGTTAGAACGAAGGGTGGCTTGCCTCGGAGCCGGTAAGGGGGAGGGGACCGCCGTACAGAGCAGAGTAGGATGAGAAGAGCCCACTTCATTTGCCGTGTGGTGTGCAGACGGCAGTTGGCAACGGGATGGCTTTACACAAGGCAAAAAAGTGAGTAAAAACAGCCTTTGTGAGCGCGCCTTAAAGAGCAGGCGCGGAAACACGTCACTTTTTCTAGAACAGACGAAAAACGGTGCTTTTCCTCACTTTTTCGTAGAACTCGGGTGCACCTACTCGAGATCTCCGTAGTCCGGATCTCTCGGCTACGGGATCGACGAATCTTAGAAATGCTGACTTGCGGAAATCTGATGGAAATCGACTGCACCTGGCTCCTGCCGTGAATGGCGACCTCCATCTTCGACCTCAGTTGCACTCGGGCCACCCATGCTTCTTCACAGAGGTTTTGAGCCCCGGAGCCAACCTTGCCAGGTGAGGTCCTAGAGAAACGCAGTCACAGAAATAAATGCTGAATTCGGTCAGCGCTCCACATAAGGCATTCTGCAGTATCTCCATCGTTGGACGCAGTACCAGCACTCAGGGGGCAGGTGTCAGCGCACTCCTGGCCAGTACCGACCACTCCAATGCCCAGGGGTGAACAGTGTCGCGGCCCAGTCATTTTGCGGGCGGCTCCGACGCTCTCAGTCTGCTTCTCCGTGGCACTGCCTGTCGTTGAGCACACACGTACACGGATTTATTCGCCGAGCCCACGAGGACCATGTGCAGTATCACCGGTTTCCTCCAGACTTTAATCAGTCAGCCTGGTTTTCCTCCCGACTTCTATCAGTCAGCCTGCTCGCCCGCAGCATGCTCGGGCACGGTGCCTAGTAGGTTCGGCAATTGGCCCGTTGAACTTGAGTGCAGCCAGATTTCGGAGCTGCTCCTTTCCATGATGTCATTTTCACCGACCAGGCAGCAGGGCCCAAGAGTACACAGTGAAAATGATGAGTCTGACATTTCCCTATGGCCTGTTCGTCCTGAGGCCCTGACGCATCGCCGTATGGGGCTCTCTTCGTACCCAAGCTTCCCTCTCCGGCCCCCAGCTGCCAGAGTCGTTGCAGGAGGCTGTGTTCTAGCGCTGGCCAGGAACCGTTGCCCTTTTCCCTACCGCCCTGGGGCAGCAGCACACGGGCTCTAATCTTGCACGCAGTCGTCATATCCAAGAATGCTGAGTGGAGGCCATGAGGCAATGTGCACGATGGCCAGGCACTTCTCAGGGAGCTGCAGCAATGGCCTCCATAAAGGGCAAGGCCGCATTATGGATCTCTTTGACTTACTCTCGGAAGTTCCGTTTGTTGGCCCCTTTGGCGCTCAAGCGAGCGGTGCAGTCGGCGGTGAAACAGCTGAGAAGCTGAGAGGTTTGCTAAGGCTCCTAGAGTGTTCCTGTTAGTGTAATCACCCAACACGCTTACCACCTATAGAAATATCACATCGTAAAGTGACCTCGTTCTCAACGATAGTGTGTCTTGCTGCAGCTCTGAGCAATTCAGAAATGGTGCACGCACGTTTTGGGAGCGAGTGCAGCTTTAGGTGCTGTTTTCTCCGGGCGTGGCGCTGTTTGCTTTACTCATGCAGGGTCTTTTCTTTGCTCTGCTCCGGATGTGGTCATTGTACCCACATGCGGTATCACTACAATTTTCGCCAATATCCCGTTTGGTCACCATTTCTCCATTATCTCTTTGCGCCACATGTGAACTTGACCTTCCGGCGTCAAGCAGCTCCTCAGCAAAGAAGGAACATCGCCCACGGCAGCCGGGCCACGGAGTCTGGAGGGGAGATTGAGTCCTCAGCCGCTGACTAGAATTCTGACCTTTCGGTGAGTTGCACCACTGTTCGCTCGCCAGAGCACTGTCTTTGATATCCACCAACTTTTCACAATTTGTTCCACACCTTGTGTGCACACACCCGCAACAAGCCTGTCATCCTCATGCACACCGCACAGGCGGCAACGATCCTCTTCTGCGCTCTCCTGTCCGCCACGATCGCAGCGGGGGCGGCGACTGCGTGCACCAACGACTCAAGCGTGAGGCCGGACAGCGATCAGCAGGCCGTCATGATCGTCGGCCAGTCCGCAGCCTTCACCGGAGAGCACGCACAGATCGGCATCGACGTGCGGGCGGGCCTCGAGGCCGCACTGACCCTCGCAAACGAGACGTCGGGAATCAAGTTCGCGCTGGCCGCCCTCGACGACGCCTACGACGACGCCCGCCAGCAGCACAACGTCCGCACGCTGCTCTGCTCCGGCGCCGGCGGCCTGGGTCCCGCCTTCGCCATCGCAGGCACCGTCGGGTCTTCGGCGAGCGAGGCCGACCTCGCTGCACTGGAGACCTCTCTGGGGCGCGACGGGGACCCGGTGCCGTTTGTGGGGGCGCTGACGAGCAGCCAGACACTCCGCACACAGTCACAAGTCATGCAGAAGAACACCACCGGGACCGACAGGCGGACAGGTATCGTGCTGACACGGCCCGGGGGAGGGGACGAGCTGAGCGCCATCGTGTCACTGCTGGCGAGCAACTGGGGCATGCTCAACCGCACAAGCATCTTCTTCCAGACCACGTCCTTCGCGTCTGTGGCCGTCGACTACCTCAAGGCGATGCTCGTCTCGTACGGCGCCCCGCTGCTCTCGCAGTACGGCAGTCCCGTCGTCACGTCTGCGAGCGACCTGAGCGTCATGGCGAGCAAGGCCGTGAGCGCGCTTTGCGAACACGGGGACCCACAGGCGGTGGTGCTGGTGGCGTCGGGGAGCATGTCGGGGGCGGTGCTGCAAGAGATGGCGCGGCAGCAGAAGAAGAACGTGCTGTACGTGGCCATGGGCTGGGTCACCGCAGACGAGCTCTACAGCGCTGTGCCCTCGTCCACGTGGTCCTCTCTCTCAACGCAGCCCGCGTCGACAGTCTACTTCAGCCAGACGGTCCCCATGCCCTCCGACATCTCATCCAAGTTCCGGATAATTGGGTACGCAGAAGAAACGCACACGCACGGATTGTGGAATTAGAAAAGCTCACCGAAGGGGGGCATCTGCAGGGACTTCAACAATGCGATGAAAAAGTACCAGCGCGGCAGGAACATCAGCCACGCGGCGCTCGAGGGGTTCATCGCGGGGCGCCTGATCACGGTGGTGGCGACACGGGCCCTCGAGCTCTACGGATGGCCTCTGACACGTGCCCACTTCCTCGACACGATCTTCCGCGACACCCGGACGTTCAACCTGCACGGCTACACGCTGGGACCCTTCGGCGACGGCGTCGGGACGGGAGATTCTACTCAGACGTCAGACGACTTCTGCAACCAGGGCGCACACGAGGTCTTCATGACGCAGATGGACACGAGTACCGGGACGCTCAGCGCCGCCAGCTCGTTTTCGTTCAAGTACACGGGCTGCACGGCCTCTGGCTGGAACAGCACGTCGCGCAGGGCCGTCATCGGCTTCGAGACCTCAAACCCTGAATGGTACACAGCGTCTCGCCAGCTGGGGCTGTCTTCTGCCATCAGCGCGCACAACAGCGATAACAGCAAGCTTATGGCACTGACGTCCTCGCTTACTGGGAACTTCTACGAAGACCTGTCGAAGCTCAAAAGCAGACAGGTACCTCGCTCTCCAGACCTCCTCTCATTGTCCTCTCGCTGTCTGACGCACTGCGAAGGCAATTGCTCTGACCGGACTCTACGAGAACGACACGGGGCGTGTGCTTAAGCTAGCGGATGATGGCAAGTTCCTCCCGTACATCGCGCCTCTCTCGGGGCTCATGTCATTGAGGTCTCCGTTCCGTCGGTTCGCACCGCCCTCTCCATCGGGGATCATGAGCTGCCAAGTCTGCTCACCCTCCAACCACATGCAGAGGCGTCATCAACCTGTTCGCTTCGTACTACCAGGAGGCGCGCACTGCCGGGCAGTTCCTCATTCAGGAAGAGAATGCGAAGAAGCTCATTGTCTTGTGGAACCGTGATACCCACTATGAGGTCGCCAAGGACTTCATCGCGGGACTAAAGCTCAGCTATGATAAAAAAGTGAGCCCGCCCCTCGCCTGCACAGCGGCTGCTGCTCTCCCTTCTCGGTATCTCACAGCGGGCAATCATCCAGCTGTTCGGAAACGTCACTGTGAGTATCGAGTATATTGCGTTCACGAGTGTTAACAACAACACCAACGACGAGACCACGCGCAAGGTCGAGTCTGCCACACCTGGCGATGCACTTATCTACATCGCGACCGCGGGTGACGCCTGGGAGCTTATTAGGCGTGCCAGGGTGGCATGTCCGACGTGTCCCACGCTCCTCACATCGGTCGTCAGTGAGGAAGACATGTTCTTTAAACTGTTAATGAGCAAAAAAACGTGGAGGCACATGTACCGCACGTCGATCACGCCGCTGTACACGATGCTGTCGTCCGGCAACGCGCTACGCAAGGACTTCGAAAGCTGGGTTTCAAACGAAAACCAGTTGCAGATCCCCTTCGAGGGCTTCCTCGTCGGGAGGTTCCTCTCTGCTGTGCTGCAGAGCATGAGCGAGGATGCACGCTTCGCGAGGGCAACAGAGGTCACGTCGCAGATGCTGCTCGACACGATTTACACCAAGAAGTACTTCAAGATCGGCAACACGCTGACAGTGGGCCCGTTTCTCGACAAGAGCAGCGGTGAGAGGCTCTGCAACCAGGGCATGGACACGGTCTACGTCGAGAAGTGGGAAAACAATATTGTCTTCTGGTACCTTCCATACTCGATCAACGAGGACCGGAAGTGCGGCATCGAGTTCGATCCCTCGGAGGTCCCGTCCAAAGACAACACCGACCGCACTGTGATCCTGTCTACAACAATCCCGGGGTTCGCCATCGTGTGCTCGCTGCTGGTCGCGGCCATCGTGATCAGGAACAGCGGGAGGTCGACGCTGAAGAAGCTCAAGAGGAGCGAGCTCGAGATCGGGGAGCGCATCGGCAAGAGCCAGTTCGGGACTGTGCACAACGGCGACTGGCACGGGACGCCCGTGGCGATCAGAGTCATCGACAAGACGGCCATCACCAAGGAGGACCTCGACACAATCAAGGCAGAGATGGCCCTGACGAACAGCCTGCACCACCCCAACCTGATGATGATGCTGGGGTACAGCGAGAGCAACAAGGACCTCCTCATCGTCAGCGGTACCACAGAAGCCATTTCTCTCAGATCCCTTTCGGCCCTCTGGCTCACCTGACAATGCACGCCGCCACAGAGTACATGGCGTCGGGGTCGCTGCACGAGTACCTGAAGAAGAACAAGCAGAACATGAACTACTACAACCAAGTCGCAATTGCATTTGTGAGTTCCTCGAGTTGTTTTTGTTAACTGACGACATCCCTTTGTAGGACACGATCAAGGGGCTCGCGTACTTGCACTCTACCAAGCCTCCTGTGGTGCACGGAAACCTGTCCAGCCAGTCCCTGATGGTACAACCTCTCACGTGATCATCACCGATACCAACTGGCGCGTGGAATTCGCACAGATTGACGGGAGCATGGTGACCAAGATCTGCGACTTCTGGTGCTCCAAGGGAAAGAACTCGTCGGGGAGCAACTCGGCGAGAAGGAAGTCCAACTGGCTGGCCCCCGAGCTCATCGACGGCAAGCCAGCAACAACAGCCACAGACGTGTTCGGTATGCCTCTTTTCTCTCTCTCTCTCTCCTCCCCCCCGCACAGTGCATGTAGCCTGTGCTCACTGCATTATTTCAGCATTTGGAATCGTTCTATGGGAGCTGTTCCTTCCTGCTGAGATGTACTCGGCCATGGCCGACTCAAGCAACTCCTCATCTATTTCCGTGTCGCACTCCACCGCATCTGGACAAGGACAGGGGCAGGGAGGCATTGAGATGCAGCCGCAGCCGCAGCAACAGGGAGCCGTGCCGGAGATCCACCCATCGACACCCAAGGAAGTGGCAGTGCTTCTGAGTCGCTGCTGGCAGAAGGAGCCCGAGAGAAGGCCTTCTGTGTTCCAGATCCTCAGAAACTGGCCTCAGACATTCGCTGTGCGACTTGCCTCCTCTGCAACCATCTCTGTTGACACGGTGACTAACACATTTTCGTTTAAGGCTGCTGGTGCGTTCGAGATGCCGTCAGACCTGAGCGTCAGCTCACCACAGACGCCCCGTAACATGTTGTCGGAGATGTCGATGTCTGTGGATGGGAGGGACATGTCCGACGACGAGATGATGGCATCTGTCCTGCCGCAGGAATTACACAAGGTCAATGCAGGCCTCTGCCTCGGTGCCACAGGAGGCTCTGCCACTGTCATGCCAATGAGCCAAGGTTCATCTGACCTGAGCATTCGCCCTTAATGGGGAAGGAGCCCCGGCGTGCGCATAAGAATTAGATCATACACTGTCTTTTTGAAATTGATCTTGGTTTTTTTGCAAACAAGTACCACAGTAGAAAGAGTAAAGCCTGGAGCAGCCACTCGCTGAGCTTATGGGCATTGGCAGCTGTAAGCGTCAGTGTGAATACCATTATTGGAACCAAACTTCACTGGACATTCCCAATCAAACATGGTGAGCGTTGCGAGTGTCGCCTGTGCGTTTTCTCCGTATCCATGGCTCCGATTATCACCACTGACGACGTGCTGCATCTGATACTTTGAGCAAGGGTTTGTTAGTGACCGTGTGCCACATCTCCTGCACTCCTCGGCGAGTTTTGATGGGCTAGCACCCCACGTAACGCGGGTCTGTGGTGCCGAGGCTCTAAAACGAGCTGCCACAGAATTATTGAGGGCTAACGCTGGGGACTGCTCGGTCCTCACACTACCGGTTGTCGAACAAGAAGAGGAGTGTGCAAGAAAGCGCCGTCCCAAGGTGGCTAGGGCAGGTTTATCACTGTCTATCCCCAAGGGAGAGGCCCCTCGTCCTGTGATCACCACGATCACAACTTCAGTTGTTGTCAATAGCAATCCACGCTCAGGCGGTCTGACCCATGCGGGTGCACTCAGAGACGGCGAACCGACAGAGGCGTGCCCGTTTTGGGTGCGTCGGTAAAGATATCAGCGCTGATACGCGAGATACTCGGAATCTTCTGCTGCTGTGTTCACTCGTGTTCTGAGCCCTGTCCGTGAAGAATGATGTCCTCTCAGACCTGCATGCACTGCGGCAAGCCCCTGCCGCACCCCTGCTTCGCCTGCGAGCGCTGCGAGACGGCGCTCTACTGCACCGCCGCCTGCCGCGACGCCGCTGCGCCCGCGCACCAGAAGACCGCCGAGTGCGCCGCCGACGCAGAGGCCTGGGCACAGTTCTACGACGAGACCTCCCTCAACCGCTGGAAGAAGGTCCCCGTCCCCGGCCCCGCCGACGGCATCGAGGTGCGCTACATCCCATCCGCTCCCCGACACCTCTCCCTCCTCCCTCTCCCTCCCCCGCCTCCCCCTGCGCGGCACGCGGTGGGCAGTGTGGTGTGCCCTACGCAGCGCTCAGTACTCTCTGGAAAACGGTGTGGGTGACGTGTAATCACGGGCGCCCCCCTGGTGTGTGTCGGCGCGCGGGGTGGGGTATGTCGCGCTTTCAGCTCAACTCGGGCGCTTGAGAATGCAAGTCCGGAGGCCGGCTACCGCATTTGATGGGACAGACCATGCGTGTAAATTGATGGCAAAAGTGGTGCAGAGCGCTGAAGGGGAGACACTGTCGCGTAGGGCAAGTGCTGGAGTGGGTGTGTGTGGTGCTCAAAGACCGGGGGTAATTTGAATGGTGGTACTCTGTTCTGCCTGCGCTGGGCCTTACTCTGTGAGCCCCCGACACAATTGATTTTCAGGTGGCAGTCATGCCGTTTGACAAGACCCTCGAGGACAAGGCCGACACGGTGCACACGCAGCGCATCAGCCGCATGAACCACAAGCGCCTGCTGGAGCTCCCCTCGGCGCTCATGTGCCCCGCGCCCGCGCTGCTGGGGTTCCCGCTGGTGCTGGTGCCCATGGCCGAGCAGAAGACCCTCGCCTGCGGCCCCGTCTTCGGCTGCGCGCGCCCCGACGTCAACGGCCTCGCCACGCGCCTCGCGGTGGACCCGCGGACCGGCTTCCCCCCGGGCACCGTCTGCGGCCCCGTCATCGCCATGCGCGCCGACGGCGTCGACTTCAAGGCCGACCCCGAGCTCGTCAGGCTTCTCGAGAAGCTCATGGTGCTCCTTCTTTGTAGCCCATCTGAATCCATTTGGGGCTGAATTCAATTGAACCCCCACAGGTTCTCGCGGTCCGCGTGTCCGCGGTGACCCAGAAGGACGAGAACGGCGTGCCGACGCTGGAGGCCGTGGCCGCCGAGGGCGAGGCTGTCCGGGCGATGCTCAAGGAGAGCATCGAGATGTGCGAGCTCGAGTGGAGGGCGTGGGACGTGGACCCGGCGCTGTCGCTCTCGAGGCCTGTTCCGAGGCCCTGCGCCGCGTGCGGCAAGCCCGCTGCCTCGCTGGCGTGCGCGCAGTGCCACTCGAGGTTCTACTGCAACGCCGAGTGCCAGAAGAGCGACTGGCCTGCGCACAAGAGCGACTGCAAGGACCACATGGCTCCCGTCTTCGTTAAAAGGCACTAGGCATGCAAATGCAATATAGGCCATTCGTCCACCTTGCGATGTTGGACGGCGTGGCGCTTGGGTTGGCACAAGTCACGATCGATGGTCGCACAACGTGTTTTATTCTGTCATTCGCGGGTAACATGTAACGCAAAGAAAAATAATCAAGCATGCAGCAGGGGCCTACTTGGCCCTGACGGACATGAGCAGCACCTCCATCGAACCAATTCCTGAGTGCGCTGACGTCTGGACGAGCTCGAGCCCGGCCCTGACGTCCTGCGCCCTCCCGCACTCGCCCTCCATCAGCCACCGCCCGACGGCAGCCGTGGCCTCGGCGTCCCCGCGCTTGGCGAGGGCGTCCATGAGCCGCCACGCCGTGGCGCAGTCCTTGTGCACCTCGTCGCCGTACGCGAGCATCAGCGCCAGGTTGTACGCCGACGACGAGTGGCCCCTCGCGGCGGCTTCGCGGTACAGCGCGAGGGCCTTGGCCTTGTCCTTTTCCGCGCCCTCCCCGGTGCTGTACGAGTAGGCGAGGTTGAACATGCCACTGCAGGCGATGAGTCCATTTCGCTGTGAGACCGATCCGGTAGCATTTCCCAGAGGCGATATCAATGCATGTGCGTTTACCTGAGGTTATTTCTGGCGGCGGCCTCCTCGAAGAGCCGCGCTGCCCTCCGGAGGTCCCGCGGCACGCCCTCGCCGTTGCGGTACCGCACGCCGAGGTTGTTGAGCGCAGGCGGGTACGACTGGGCGGCCGCGAGGCGGTAGAGCGCGAGGGCGTCGTCGGGGCAGCGGGGCATCCCGTTGCCCGTGTCGGTGCACCACGCCACGTTGTAGACCGCAGCCACCTCGTCCAGCTCCGCCGCGGCCTGCCACAGCTCCACGGCCTTGCCCAGGTCGCCCATCCCGTGGTCCTGCCACGACCCTGCCAGGAACAGTGCGATGCCAGCCGCTTTCTTCGACCCCTTGCGAGCCTCCATTTCCGACTCGGACCCGACGATTTCCGCGACCATTCCGTCGAAGAACCGCGTCGCCTGTTCTTTCTGCAGCGGATTCGACGCCTTGACCATCGCGAGGAGGTGCGCGGCGACAGGGGCGGACTCGGGGTCCTCGAGGCCGACGGCATCCGCAGTGACGCGGGCGCCGAGGACGTCGAGGTAGCGCACCAGCAGAACTGCCGGCACAAAGTCGAGCATGCGGCTGCACAGCTGCACGGCGCCGACGTGGTCGCCCGCAGCGGCCAGGGCGATGGCGGCACGCGTGTCTGCGGCGCGGTCGCCCTCGGTGAGGTGCTGATGAACGAGGGAGGTCCTCATGGCAGGTCACTGATGTTAATGAATGATCACCCCCAGCGTGCTGATTCTGTCGGGTGACGACGCCGGGTTTTTCCACCGCCCGACTCGAAGTCCATTCCGGGCGTCTCGGCGTGCATTGGTCGGGTATTATTAGGAAGGAAAAGTACAAAGAAGAGGAATGTGTGTTCAAATTGAGTAAGAAGTTCTGAGAAAAAGAACAGGAAGGAAGGAAATCAGATAAGCCAGGAACTTGACTTCCATTCTCAACCTTCATAATTCCATGACTGTTTCAAATCTCTCGGGGATCTTTGAACTCTTCAACCAGCCCAGCGCAGTGCGTGCGACTCGGGACTCGTTCCGCTCGCTGAGACCCCCCCCCCCAGGGACTAGGGACGCACACTGTATCACTAGGGCTCGGCAATTAACTGGAACTGAGTGAACTCGATTGAGTTGAAGGGTGGGCTCACCCTTCAACTCAATCGAGTTCTCTCAGGCCCAGGAGGGTTGAGTGGTCTGAGTTACATCTGACAAAGTTGAATGATAATCGCATGATAGCGCCACTGGTCGTTTGCGAAAGGCCGCCAAAGCTGGCCAGCCCGCTCGCCACGACCCCGCGGTTGTCGCAGGTCTGCCGCCATAGCTTGCAGAGGGCAGATGTGGCGGTGCCCACGAATCCGTGCCCTGAGTCCACCAAAATTCCAGCCTGAGGCCTTTATTTTTGCAGAAGCTCAGAAGGTTGAATTAGCTCAACCCCCAGGGTGAGTTAGGTTTGCCGAGCCCTTCGCACTACACTCGCAGTACCGCTCAAACAGCGTTATTGACTCGCTTCAGGAGATCCCATCTGATAAAACCCCAATATCCCCGCGGGTCATGCATTTGTGTGCCGCGGTGACAGAGGGCATGCGTGCAAAATGACACTGCACGATACGAGTTCTTTTTTTAGACCTCGACTGTGCCCTGTAAATACAGCTCCGCGCCAGCGTCTGGCCCGCCAGACACAGACAGCCTCCGGAGACGTACGCTTCAACGATGGGCCTCTACGTCACGCACGCTTTCGTGCTTTTTGTGGCACTACGCTGGGGCGTCGGGACCGTTTCTGCCTCGTGCGTGTCCGACTCGGATGCTCTGTGCGCCCTGTCGCAGCTCGCGGGCGACGCAGCGCTCGCCACCGCCTGCGCTCCGTCTGCCGACGTGTGCGCGCTGCCCGGCGTCGGGTGCTCTGCGTCGGGCCGCGTGGCGTCGTTGCGGCTCGTCGGGGCCAACGTCAGCGGCCAGGGCGCCCTCGAGGTCGTCGCCTGCCTCTCAGAGCTCGTCTCCCTCACCCTCGCGCGCAGCGCCATCACGGGCGCCATCCCGCAGTCGCTGCTAGGCCTGCAGCACCTGCAGCACTTGTGCGCCCCACAGACACGCAGGACGCGGGGGGCAGTTTCTCTATTTGGCAAAGTGACCGTCGTGGGAGAAGAGAAGACACCGGGAGTCAAATAATGACATTGGGCGTGCGCAGGGACCTCAGCGGGAACCTGCTCGTCGGAGGCGTACCGGACGACCTCGCCGAGCTCACCGTCGTGAAGCTCTCCGGAAACCCTCTGGGCGGGACGCTGCCCCCTTCGGTGTTCCTCTCTGAGTCGCTGGCGGAACTGTACGTTCCAATTAGGAACCTGTGTCCATTCTGACTCATCGGACTGCTGTATTTTAGGGACCTGAGCTTCTGCGGGCTGACGGGAGAGATACCTGAGAACATCACGGACAGTGTCATCGACCTGATAAACCTCAGGGGCAACAGCTTCTCAGGGCGCCCTGTTGCCAGCAACAACTGTAGCTCCGAATGGTCTCCTCTCTATCAGTATTTTCACATTCTCACAGCATCTGCAGCGACTTCAGAGACAACTGCTGGGTCATGTGCCCGCCAGACTTCGAGTTCCCCTGCAGTATGAAGTCGTCATGCAGCGGAGTGGCATCGGTGGGGAGCATTCTGTGTGACATCCAGAAGTCGCTGCACCCCGTCCAGTGGAGTGACTTTGGGGACCCCTGTAACATCTCAGTGGTCGACCACTGTGAGTGGCCTGGCATCGAATGTAGCAACAGCAGTGAGGTCCTTAACATGTGCGCTCTCCTCTCCTTCCTCCCAACCCAGTTGGTATGCTTCGAAATTCTCATCTGGAGTTTAGTTCTCTGACTGCATCAAACGTCTCTGGGTCATTCCCGGACTCAGTGGCATACCTTCGAGAACTTCAGTTTCTGTAAACTGCACTCAAAATAGATTTCTGCTGAGCACAGATACAAGGGAATTCGGAGGAGCACCACTCTATGCAGAGGCGTCAGACTCTCTGTGCAACCTGCAGTATCTTATGCATCTGTAAGAATTCAGTCACTTCTTTTTCAGAGCTAAGAGTTTTATAGGTCACTGAGGGGTGTGTCACTGCCAGAGTGCATTGACAACCTTACAGAGCTTGAGTTTCTGTGTGTACCCATTCCAGTCAATATCATTGCTTATATGACAACCCTCAGTGACCTCACTGGGAATCACGAGGAACTTCCAATCTCTGTCTGCGAGATCAGCTCCCTACTGTTTCTGGCTCTCAGGAGATACAGCGGAGGGAAGCTTGACTGCTTCCTTCAAATGACTTCTCTTGTTGAGCTGTGCGTAGCATTACATCCGAAGCTATGCGTGATGATAAAAACACAAAGTGAATCACACATGAAGTGAGAGACAGGGACTAAAATGTGTGTTGCGGTGTTGTGCTTTCTCGTATCGTGAACATTCTTAAAATGAAAAAGTCAATTGGTGATACTGTTGATTATTATATATCTCACCTTCTTGTGCAGGGACTTGTCACACAATAATATCAGCAGCTGGATCCCACTGCTTTCACTTCCTAACCTGATCTTTCTGTGAGTTCATTCCTTTTTACTGTCTGCTGATGCACTGCAGCAATCTGGGGTGGAACAATTTGACTGGCTACATCCCAGACTCACTAGTCAATTGTACTGAACTGGAGTATCTGTACGAGGCCACCATAGTGGTATTGGTCTTTCGATTCACAGTTGGCTCAGGGATTTGTCTCACAACGGGCTTGTTGGAGTGGTGCCCACATTTATTGGCGATATGGGGGTCCTACAGTACATGTATGCATCCCCTGCAGCTTCTGTGTCTCACTTGGTTTTTATCCATCAGTGATGTGAGAGCAAACTTCCTGCGGGGCGATGCTGACATCTCCCTGCGGGGCAACTACTCGATGTGGTACTCTTCTCCATCTATGCTCTGGTGATGGCAGTCTTACCCCACGTCAGTCTGATCTCGGAGAACTGCTTCTCGAGCTGCATTGGTGACATCTGCACCAACTGCACGACAACCAAGTCACTGGTTGCTTGCGGATACTGCGAGAGTCCCGGGTGCCTTGACTGCACTGCAGGAAACACGTGCAGTGACTGTTTCCCCGGCTACACTCACGCTGAGTCCGGTTGCCTTTCGTGCACCTCTGGCTACGGGACCTATCCCAACTGCTGGAGTGCGGACTCCCTCCCTCAGCCCTCGCACCGGCGTGACTCTCAGCGCATCCGCAGAGTGTGGCGACGGTATTGTGTACTCGTGGACTACGGAAGAGTGTGATGAGGCTGCGGAGGGGTGCAACAACAGCGCGTGCACGTGCCTGCATGGGTGGCATGTGTCGACGACTGGCATCTGCACGCCAACATGCGGCGATGGGCTCATCATCGCCCCGCGCGAGACGTGCGACGACAACAACGCACTCTCTCTTGATGGCTGCTCATCTTCGTGCACCATCGAGCACGGCTTCACCTGCTCTGGCCTTCCAAGCGCCTGCCACTCCACCTGCGGCGACTCTGTCGTCGCCTCGAACGAGGCCTGCGACGACGGCGCCCACGCCTCGGGCGACGGCTGCTCGCCAACCTGCACTGTCGAGCGTGGGTGGAGGTGCGAGGGAGAGCCCTCACGGTGCCACGTCGTCTGCGGCGACGGCATAGTCGGCCCCGGCGAGACGTGCGACGACGGAGCCCGGGTGGCCCGCGATGGCTGCGCCTACAACTGCACGATCGAGAAGGGCTTCTACTGCAGCGGCGAGCCCAGCGTCTGCTCCGCCCACTGCGGCGACGGCATCATCGCGTCGTCGGAGCAGTGCGACACGGGGGCCAACGCCTCTCACGGCTGCGTCGTGTGCATCGCCATCGCCGGTTGGGTCTGCACGGGAGAGCCGTCGAGCTGCCACGAGGTCTGCGGCAACGGCGTCGTCACGGAGAGCGAGCGCTGCGACGACGGCAACGTTGTCTCAGGCGATGGCTGCAACTCGACGTGCACAGTCGAGCACGGGTGGAAGTGCACCGGCGCTCGCACCTCAACGTGCGCGCACCGCTGCGGAGACGCGACGATATTCGCACCCCTCGAGGCGTGCGACGACGGAAATGCGGCTCCAGGCGACGGCTGCGCGGCCAACTGCTCGACGGAGCGCGGGTGGTGGTGCATGGGTGAGCCGTCCAACTGCACGCGGCACTGCGGCAACGGCGTCCTCGACGCGGACGAGCAGTGCGACGACCACAACACGCAGCCGGGCGACGGCTGCAACGACGTCTGCGACGTGGAGCACGGCTGGGTGTGCACTAACGGCACGTGCACGACAACGTGCGGCGACGGGCTGGTCGCTGCCCCTATCGAGCAGTGCGACTGTGGGCCGACGGGATGCGCGGGCTGCAACTCGACGACGTGCCGCGTCGTCGCAGGGTACAGCTGCTCGGGCGACGGGCCCCTTGCCTGCGTGGAGGTCTGCGGCGACGGCATCCGCACGCCCGGCGAGCAGTGCGACGACCACAACACGGACAACGAGGACGGCTGCTCGTCGAGTTGCACCACAGAGCGTGGGTGGAACTGCAGCGGGTCGCCGAGCACATGCCACGCTACGTGCGGCGACGGTATCACGGCGGTCGGCGCCGAGACCTGCGACGACGCCAACGCGAACGAGAGCGATGGGTGCGCCTCCTGCGCGATCTCGAAGGGCTGGAGCTGCTCGGGGGAGCCATCGCGCTGCTCTGAGGTCTGCGGCGACGGCATACTGACCCCGTCGGAGACGTGCGACGACGGCAACACCTCGCCGGAGCCGGACGGGTGCTCTTCCGACTGCAGAACGATCGGGCGCGGGTACTCGTGCACGCACGTTGCTCTGGAGAGGTCTGTCTGCACGGCCACCTGTGGCGACAACATCACTGCGATCGGAAAGGAGACCTGCGACGACGGGAACGCCGCCGCTGGCGACGGGTGCAGTGCCACGTGCTCGGCCGAGCGCGGGTGGACGTGCAACACTGTCGACGAGCCCAGCGTGTGCTTGCACACGTGCGGGAACTCGCAGCTCGACGCGGGCGAGACGTGCGACGACGGGAACTACGTCTCGGGCGACGGCTGCGACGACGCGTGCCACGTCATGCACGGCTGGGACTGCACTGTAGCACCGCTGCCGAGCAACTGCACGCACAGTTGCGGCGATTCGGTCGTTGCAGAACCCGCGGAGACGTGCGACGACGGCAACGGAAACGCGTCCGATGGCTGCGACGCCTGCGTGGAGACCCCCGGCTGGCACTGCGAGGGAGAGCCCTCGGAGTGCACGCAGCGCTGCGGCGACGGCGTCGTGACTATCTCGGAGGCATGCGACGACGGCAACGTCGAGGGAGGCGATGGCTGCAGCTCAGACTGCGAGCCAGAGCCCGGCTGGTGGTGCCGCTCGAACTCCACCCTCGAGCCCTCTGTGTGCACGAAGAACTGCGGCAACGGCGTCGTGGAGCCCGACCACTCGGAGACGTGCGACGACGGCAACGCAGAGGCGGGAGACGGCTGCAGCCCCTTCTGCCAGGTCGAGCACGGGTTCTCGTGCCGCACGCTGGCAGGAGTCAACGGCAGCCTGTGCACTGCGCACTGCGGCGACGGCGTCGTCGCGGCCCCGGTGGAGAAGTGCGACGACAACGCGACCGACGACGGCGACGGCTGCAGCTCCGAGTGCGAGGTCGAGAGCGGGTGGGCCTGCGAGGGCGAGCCGTCGGTCTGCAAGGAGGTCTGCGGCGACGGCATCGTCACCGAGTCGGAGCAGTGCGACGCCCCCGTCGGGTGCACCGCGCAGTGCCGTGTCGTCCACGGGTGGACATGCACGTCCACGCCCATCGTCCACGAGGGCGAGTGCGTGTCCGCCTGCGGAGACGGCCTCGTGGCTGCAGGGGCCGAGACGTGCGACACCAACGGGACAGCGGCAGCTGGCTGCTCCAACTGCTCCGTCGTCGCGGGCTGGAAGTGCGACGGGGAGCCCTCCGTGTGCTCGCCAGTCTGCGGCGACGGCGTGCTCATCGCCGAGGAGGAGTGCGACGACGGCAACGACGTGAGTGGCGATGGCTGCTCTTCCACGTGCGCGTTCGAGAGCGGGTGGAGCTGCACGAGCACTCTTCCGACTGTCTGCAACCACACGTGCGGCGACGGCCTCGTGGCGCACGGCGCGGAACAGTGCGACGACGGCGCCCTGGTCACTGGCGACGGCTGCGACGCGTCGTGCCATGTGGAACCCGGGTGGAACTGCACGTCGGAGCCCAGCGTCTGCAGGGAGGTCTGCGGCAACGGGGTTGTCAGCAAGCACGAGGTCTGCGACGACTCCAACACGGTAAGCGGCGATGGCTGCAGCTCCAACTGTTCGCATATCGAACACGGCTTCGTGTGCCCTTCCACCGGCGGCCCGTGCAACGCGACGTGCGGAGACGGGGTCGTTGCGGGGCCGGTCGAGACCTGCGACGACGGCAACATGGCCTCTGGCGACGGCTGCTCGTCTACATGCCAGAAGGAGACCGGATGGCTGTGCGAGGGCGAGCCCTCTGGCTGCGTCCCTGGCAGCAGGCCTCACGCGTTCGGAGTGACCTCAGCCAGCACGCGCGGAGGCACAGTGGTCATCTCGGGCGAGTACTTCGGAAACCTTGTGAAGGACGTCACCGTTCTCGTCGGCGCGCGCACGTGCTCGGTCGTCGCCATGAACTCGACGACGATCAGCTGCGCCATGCGCACTGGCACGGGCGGCGGCATCAAGCTGACCGTGTACGTGCGCAAGGTCAGCAGCAACAGCCTCACCTACGCGTACATGAGCCCCCTCGTCCGCAACGCGACCTCGGCGCCCATCGCTGGCGGCCGCGTGACGCTCTCGGGCGACAGCTTCGGGCCCGACTCGTCGCTCGTCTCGGTCAAGATCAACGGCGTGGCGTGCACTGACGTGGCCGTCGTCAGCGCACACGAGGTGGTCGCGTGCACTGTCGCCCAGGGGCGCGGGGCCTCGCTGCCAGTCGCCGTCACGGTCGACGGGCTGACGGCGGTGGCCCCGTCCGTGTTCAACTACACGTACCCGGCGACGTTCACGATCGCCGACGTCAGCGTGCCGCTGGGCAAGATCAACCTGACGTCGATGTCGCCCGAGACCGGTGGCTCGGTGACGTTCCCGCCCGTCTCCGAGGGCGGGTCCGAGGTCACCATCGTCGTGCCCGCGGGGGCCTTCGAGGGCGACGTAAGCATCGAGGTCAAGAGCGTCGACACGTGGGCGTTCATCCTGTCGACGACGGCGTCGTCGGGGAGGAAGAGGTTCGGCGGGTACCACCTCGACGCGCTCGACTCGAGCGGGGGCAGCGTCGCGGGCAGCGTCATTGGCGACGGCCTGAGCCTGACGTTCGGCGGCACAGGGAAGCTGCTCAAGGGCCTCGAGTTCTGCGTCACCAGCGCCAGCTACCTCGAGGCCTCGTCGGCGTCGTACGACGTGCCCGCCGTAGCGACGCCCGACAGCAAGGGGGCGCTGGTCCTGACGGCGACCGCGAGCTACGGCGGCAGCGCCAACGCGACCAACACGAGCGTCGTCTGCGGCTCCACGGCCAAGTCGGGCGTCTTCTTCCCCGCGGTCACCGCCGCCGAGTCCGCGGGGCCCGCGGCCGCGGACAAGCGCTGGGCGCTGAGCTTCATCGCGCTGCCCTTCGTGGCCGCGGCCGTCGTGGTCGGGGCGCTGTGGGCGCGGATGCGGTGCCACAGGAACACGGCGATCCAGCCGCACGAGCTACCGGCGCAGCCGCCGCTGCCTCACGAGTCGATCATCCCGGTGCTCAAGGAGGACAGCAAGGCGACCGCGGGCGTCGCCCCGATGGTCGTCGAGCGCCCAATGCTCTCGGTGCTCTCGCTGCGCGAGCTCCGGACGGGCCTCGAGGAGGTCGCCGCCTCGGCCGACGCCGGCATCAACGAGGTGCCCGTCGTCGCCGCCGACGCGGTGCCCTCGCGGCCGCACAGCGCGCCGACGCCCTCGGACAGCGGGCGGAGGGCGGCCAGCGCCAAGGAGAGCGGCGGGTACCAGAGCGAGCGCGAGGAGCCCGAGATACCGGGGACGGTGCCCGTCGTCGTCGTCTCGGGCGACCTGCCGGCGCCAGAGGCCGCCGAGACGGCGTCGCTGATGCGCAACTTCTTCGACCGGTTCGGCTGCAAGACGTCGGGCGAGCTGACGCGCGACGAGTTCCTCGACTTCATGGGGCAGCTCATCGGGGCCAACGAGGGCGACGCGCTGCACCGCGCGTTCCTCGAGCAGCAGTTCCGCATGGCCGACAAGCAGATGAAGGGCGCCGTCAACTTTGACGAGTTCCTGGCCATGTACAAGCGCGTCTACCCGGCGCTGCTCAAGCTCGCCGAGAGCACCAAGCAGGCGCTGGCGCGGACCAAGAGCAGGCGGGGCCTCTCCTCGGCCAGGAGGGTCCGCTCCATGGGGCCCAAGATCCTCGCGGACTACTCGCTGCCGCCGGCAAAGGGCGGCAGCAGGCGCGTGGTGCTGCCCCTCTGACATACGCTAGCTAGCTTCCGCACACAAGTGACTCTGTATTCTCTGGTTCTTCATCCCCACTCAGCCACACACGACACACCCCAGCACAGCAGTGACACCCACAAAAACAGTATATAGGAACTCTTGTGTGCCATAGATTGGTGGCGATTGGTGGCCTGGCGGGCACAGGGGTCGCAGTTGCATCGGGAGCAGTACCTTGCGAAGCTCTGGTCGACATAGGAGGTCCCTGTTGGCTCTGTGGGTGATACATATTCCCCCCGATCATCTCGAGCTGACGTGGGCGTCCAGACTTATCCAGTGCACCTTCCAGGGATACGCACCGGAAAATATCCCAGCAAAGCGCATTTTAGTGACACGCGGGTTCTGCCGACCCCGTCTTGTCGGATAGTTGTGCCAAAACCGGTGGGGTTCCCGCCCAGCGCCCGCACGCAGACGGAGGGGAGGATGGCGGAGCAGTGGCTGTGGGGCGACTGGGACGACGCCCACTCGTGGACGCCCTTCACCCCCGAGCAGAACGACGCCCTCTGCCGCGCCTGCGCCGCCCGCGACGACTCCCTGGCCTCCGCTGCCGCCGCCGCCAGGCCCTCGCGCCGCGGGCCCGCCTCGCCGGGGCCCGCCGCCGCAGCCTCGCCGCCGCGGGTTGCGTGCGACCGCGTGGCCGTGACGGCGTCGCACTACGTGGACCTCGGAGCGATGCTGCAGTACCGCTACGACGACCCCGCCCGCAGCCGCCCCGTCGTCGTGCGCGGGGCTCCCCCGAGCAGCTCCCCCGGGCCCCGGCCGAGCTGACCCTCCCCGCGTGCAGAGGACGTTCGGAGAGGCGACGGCGCTGGCGGAGTGGATGCCCGACAAGGTGCGGCGGTGCTCTCTTCTCTCTCTCTCGTTTTCCCGCCACGATTGGGGGGCGTCTCTTGTCTATTGGTGGTTGGGAATTCCGGGATATTTCGGTTTGTAGAATTCCTTCGCGGCCGGACGGGCGTGGGGCTGTGCTCGGTCTTGCACGTCCGGTCCGGTCGGGCGAATTCCAGGATATCTGAATCCGCGGGCACAGAGAGAGCGCGGGATCTCTCACTGTGGAATTCCAGGAAAATTCAATCCGCGGATACGGGTCTTTTTGGCGCGTTTTTTTAACGGGTTTGCTCTGGTTATCTGCAGAGCTTCGGTCTCCGCAGAGGGGAGGTGGTCCGCGTTCTCGAGCGCGGGCTGGGTGGCAAGGTGCTCGTCATGCACTCGTCGGGCGCCCGCGGCCTGGTGCCCTCGGTTCTGCTCGCGTTCTCGGGCGCCGACGACGACGCGACGACGTCGACACTGGGAACCGTCGCCGCGCTGCGCCAGCACGTCGTCGGCCTCCTCAGCGACCGCCGCGACCTCGTCGCCCTCGCCCTGAGCTTCCCCGCGCTCCTCGGGGTCCCGTGCATCGCGCGCCTCGGGGACCTGGGTTCGAGTCTCGCCGACCGCATTAATTTTTGCGCGTCCCCTGCGTTCCCCGGGCTGCCCGCGTCCCCGGCCGAGCTCGTGCCGCCCTGGGCCGCCGCCCCCGACAGCAGGGACGCCGGCGAGCGCTACTGCGTGCTGGCGATGGCCAACCACCTGGTGGGCGCCTGCCAGCTCGGCGGCAGCCCCTCGGACGTCGTCGTCCTCTCCTCGCGCCCCTTCAGCCTCTTCTCCCGCCTGGACCGCCTGCGCTCCTCCTCCGAGCGCCTCCACAGGTCCCGCGCACCCCCTCGCCCCCCTCTCCCCCTGACTGCAGCGTGGCCGCAGCGAGGTGGTCGGCGCCATCGAGTGGGCGCTGTCCGAGTCGACGGGGCGCTGCTGCAAGGTCGTCCCCGGCGGCTACGCGTTCGTCCCAGTCGCCGCGCCCGAGCGAGACCCCGGCGAGCTGTTCGCCTCCGCGTGCGAGTGCGGGCTCGGCGAGGTCCTGCGCGCGCTGCAGTGGTCCCCGCGCGAGGCCCCTGCGCAGCTGCAGCGCCGCTGCCTGCTGACCGCCTGCGCCGCGGGCTTCGACGACGTGGTCTCGGCGCTGGGCGCGCAGCCCTACGGCCTCGCGGGGCTCGCCGGCGAGCTGCGCCTGCTGAGCGTCGCGTGCCTGCTGGGCCACGCGGGCGTCATCGATGCGCTCTCGCGCGCCCCGTACCGCATGGGCCGCGAGGAGGCGAGGGCCTGCGACTGCGAGGCGCTGCGTGCCGCCTGCTCGCGCTACAACTCGCTGGCCATCGCGCTGCTCATGCGGCCGCCGTACGCGCTCTACAGCCCCGCGGCGCCTGCGTCTGCGCCCGGACCTGCGCCCGAGGCCAACAAGAACGACGCGCTCGCCGAGGCGCGGCAGAAGGCGCTGGAGGCCGAGCGCGAGGCCGAGCGCCTCTCGTGGGTCGTCGGGAGGCTCTCGGACGTCAACAGCTCCCTGTGCGAGGCCGCCGGCCTGCGCCCCGTGCTCGACTGCGACGCCCGCAAGCTGCGCGCGTCCAGCAGCGCCGACCTCGAGCCCCTCTTCGACGCCGCCCTCGCGCGCGCGAAACAGGAACTGGGAAAGCCCTGCGATGACGTCGCCCCGTCGCCGGCAGCGGCGCTCGAGCTCGAGGCCGAGCGCAAGGACCGCGAGATCGCGGGGCTGAGGCAGGCGGTGGCCTCGCTGCGCGCCCAGGCCGCGGAGCAGTCGCGCGTGTGCGAGAAGCTCGAGTTCTCGTACGCGCAGCTCAAGAAGAGCGAGCAGATGTTCCGCGCCCTGCAGGCCTCGTCGGAGCGCCGCCTCTGCGAGCTCGGCCAGAAGCTGCGCGCGGCCCTGGGGCAGTCGGAGCGCGCGCGCTCGCTCGAGAAGAAGTTCGCGCAGGCGCTGGCCGAGTGCCAGAGGCTGCGCAGGCTCGTGCTGCCCGAGGCGGTGGTCTCTGTCGCGCGGCACACGGCGCAGCTCGAGAGCGAGCCCGGGGGCATCACGGCCGCCTCGGAGATCAGGCAGCTCCGCCTGCAGCTCGAGATGGAGCGCCAGAGGGCCGCCGCCGCCGAGGAGAGGCTCAGGGCCGCCACGCAGGCGCAGCCCCGCGTGCCCTCGCCTGCGCAGCAGCAGTCGCAGCAGCAGGCAGCAAAGTAGCGCAGAAGGCGTCGGGTCTCCGCGGTTTTCTTCGGCTCTTGGCTGAATGTAAGGACCTTTCTCCCTCCAGTAGTCAGTAGTCGGTTCTCAAACATGGGGAGCCACCCGGTGCACGAGGGTACTGGGGGCAAATACGATGGGAACAGCAGTTGCACGATTGTTCCACTCTCTGGGAGAAGGAGATATTTCTTAAGCCGAAAAATGCGGCAGAGCTGGGCAGTGGGAATCATCACTCTTCAGTTTTTCCTTCATCAGTTTATCAGTAGTGCACCTTTGCCTGTTGGCATCGCCTGAGGCATGACCGACACCGAGGACACCTTGTGCGTGCCCTCCCGGACCCCCGCACCCCCCTCGCCGACCGCGCACAGCCCCGGCTCCTGCGTCACCGCGCCGCCGGGCTGCCGCGAAGTGGGGGGCGCACCGTTTTCCGCACCACTTGCCGCATTCTGACCTCAGCAACCGCATCTCGTGCCGATGCTGGCGCTTCTCCACCGACATGCACGCAGCGTCAGGCGATCGCAGTCGGCAACGGCGCTCCCGCCCCCGCTCGTCGGCCTCGCGCGGCCGCCGTGCAGCGGAGACGCGCTGCCACCCGCGCAGCCGCTTCTGTCGCGCTCGGCCTCTTCCTCGGCCTCGCACTCGGCGACGCCGTCCAAGTGGGTCCCCGCGGTCGCCGGGCTGCCTCCCGACGCCCACGCCCGCGATGCATCCTGCACGGTCTCGGGCCTCGTGCAGGCGCTGCGCCCCGAGGGGTTCCCGAAGACGTCGCCCGAGAGGGCCGCCGAGACGCTCTTGGGGCTCGTGCAGCTCTGCAGCACCGGTGCCCAGAGCTTCCCGCACGCAGCGAGCGCGAGGGCGTGGCTGACCCGCATGCGTGCGCAGACGCGGTGGCGACGTGCGTGGCCAGGGAGGGCTTCGTGGACGCCGCGACGCCGCTGCTGATGGAGTACCGCAAGAGCGCCGCCGTGGGGGCGCTGGGCAGCCGCCTGCTCCTCGTGCTGTTCTCCTTCCCCAGTGCGAACTCAGCTTCCCTCCAATTGGCGGGTGCGCCGCTGCCGCTCAGCTGACGGGCTGGCTGGTGGTCACTCAGGCACCCGTGGAGAGGTGGTGGCCAAGTTCTGCGGCGTGCCTGTGCTGCTGGACGTCATGTCGCGCCACCTGGACAAGCCAGAGGTCGTCGAGCAGTCCGTCGCCCTCGTCAGCAAGCTCTCTGCTGCCAGTACGTTGTCACCCCCCCCCCCTCTGCCACGCGTGAGCGCGCTGCGATTGCGACGGCTGAGTCATCGCCTGCTCAGAGGTGGACGTCACCGTCTCGGTGGTCACCAGGGAGGCCGTCTTCCTGCTGCTCCGCGCGCTGCAGATGCACAGCGCCGACAGAATCGTCCTCGAGCACTCGCTCGCGCTCCTCTCCGTGTATTGCAGAGACGGTAATCACAACCACCCAACTGCCCTCGCACAGCGCCTCTTTTTTTATTTTGAAAAACGAACTCGGGCCATACTGCTCGTCCCTGTGCCGCCGTCGTGCAGCTGCTGGGAAGGCAGCGATTCTGGAGAGGCAGGAGACGCTGCTGACGATGCTCGAGGTGCTGCTGGTGCAGGTCGACTACTCGCCGGTCCTCAAGAACTTCTGCAAGGTCACGTCGCTGCTGTGCGACGCCGAGGGCGCCGACCCGCACCACCTGAGCAACTGCTGCCACGCCATCCTGCCGCTGCTCGCGCGGCACTCCCCCAACCCCCTCGTCTGCCTGCATGCGTGCTACCTCCTCAGCAAGACCTCTGAGCGCAGTGCGGTCCCCCCCTGTTCATCGCTCCTCTGCCTGCAACGCAACGTGTTGCCGACGTTGCACTGTGCCGAGCGCAGCCTCGGAGCACATCGAGGAGGCGGTGCCCGTGCTGGTCGCCGCGATGGGCCTGCACTGCCGCTACGCGCCGCTGTGCTCGACGGTCTGTAGGGCGCTCTCCAACCTGCTCAAGCGCGACGGTCAGCAACCGCTCCCCCTCGATTCCCTGGCATAGTTGCTGACACGCTGGAACCACAGGCGCCGTGTTCACAAAGACAATGAGCTCTGTCTCCGAGGGGATTGCGGTTCTGCTCCGCGTCTTGGGAAGCAACAGCTCCTCCGAGGACATCAGCGGCAACGCCCTCTGCGTTCTCTGCGCCGTCGTCCCCGAGTCCCCAATTGGTGTGCTCCCTGACCGCTTCCCTTCCCCGTCTTTTTTTCTGCGGATCTCATTACGTCGGTTTTTCCTCTGCGAAGACTCGGTGCGCGCAACGTTCAGCGACGAGGAGGGACCGCGCGTTCTGCTCGAGGTCCTCAAGGCACAGCAGACAACGCCGTTGCTCCTGCAGAGGATCGCCGGTCTCCTTACAACTGCGGGCACGCTCGAGGGCTTCCTCCCCCTCAACCCTCTCTCCTCTTTCTTTCGTCTCTGACGACGCATCTCGCGTGTCGCAGGAAATACGGCCGAGCTGTCGGAGGAGGGCCTCGTCAAGGCCCTGCTCGTGGGCTGCCAGGAGCACATGGAGTGCCTCCCTGTCGTCGAGTGCATGTGCGCGCTGCTGAAGAAGGTCACGCACATCGGTGCGGGTCCCCCCAGCGTCTCGGTGCCTCTCACCGGCTCGCCTGGCAGAGGCGGTGGCCCGGAGCGTGGCGTGCCAGGTGGTGCCGTTCGTCACCCAGGCGCTGGCGAGGCATGTGCGGTCCGAGGCCGTCTGCGAGTGCGCGTGCGCGACGCTGTGGGACCTCGGGGTTACCGACGTAGGCGAGCAGCTCGTCGTGCAGTCCGGCGGCATCGACGCCGTCGTCGGCGCCCTCGAGGCGCACCGCACGAGCGCCGCTGTCTGCAGAAACGCGTGTGGCGCCGTCTGGAACATCGGGACCTCTCGTGCGCCCCTTCGCGTTGCTGCGCCCCACTTGGAACGTTCGCTGAGCGCTGTTGTCTCCGCACCCCCCCCGCATCCACAGTCGACGTTGTGCGCCGCACTGAGGGCTGCGGTCTCGTGGTCCTCGTGCTGCGGGTTCTCCGCGATCACGTCTCCGTGCCCGACACGTGCGAACAGGCGTGCGGGGCCCTGTGGAACCTCTGCCTCTCCGGTGCGCCTCGGACAGGGCGTCTCGCCTCGTGCGCCGTCCGTTCTTACGCGTTCTTGCGTTGCGCGAGGGCAGCGGCGAACGCAGAGATCGTGCTGAGGGAAGGCGGGCCCGAGTGCCTGCTGGCGGTCGTGAGGCAGCACCTGCAGAGGCGCTCCGTGGTCTTCCGCGCGTGCCTGGCGCTCGGCGGCCTCTGCCACGCGGAGCAGAGCCGCGCGTTCGTCGCCGAGCGCGTCGCACTCCTCATCACGGCCCTCCGCGTCCACGTCGCCAGCGACAGCGTCTCCGACACGATTCTCTCCGTCATCGCCGCGCTTCCCCTCACAGGTGCCCCTTTCTCTGTCCCCGCGTTGGCGAACGTCAATTGACTCGTCGGTTTTCCCGCAGAGAGCACCGATTTTCTGCTGCACATCGACTTTGTGCCGCTTCTCGTGGCCGCGCTGTCGAGGCACGCGGCGTCCGAGGGCGTGTGCGCGCACTGCTGCGAGCTGATGGTGCCGCTGTGCGCCAACGCCAAGGGGCAGGAGCAGGCGGTCGCTGCTGGCGGGGTGGAGCCGCTGGTTTCCTGCCTCAAGACGCACCCGTACTCAGACACAGTCGTCTCGCGCGCTCTGGCGGTCCTCTCCCTTCTCTGCGAGCGAGGTACGAAGTGGGGAGCGGGGGAGTCGAAAGTCTGGCATGTGCTCACCCGCTGCGTTGCAGTCGGTGTCAGGGAGGCTGTCGTCAAGTGCGGGGCCGTGCAGCTGCTGCAGGGCATTCTGTGCAGATTCTCGGAGAACCCGCGCGTGGCCAGGGCCGCCTGCCTCTGCCTGTTCTCGCTCAGCGTCTCGGGTACGCGTATGGGGGGCGTCGGTGTGCTGTGCGCTAACTCGCCACACTTGCAGACAAGGCCCTCGAGGAGCTCGCGTCGGCGCAGTGTATGCAGATGCTCGTCGTGGTGCTGTCGATGCATGTCAAGCACCAGCACATCTGCGAGGCCGTCTGCGGGACCTTCTGCAACCTCTGCCGCGACAGTGAGACCGCTGCTCCCGCTCTCGCTGCTGTCCGCCGCCTCCTCACCCCCGTGCGCTCGCAGCTGGTCGCCGTGACAAGCTGGTGAAGCTCGGGGCGATTGCCCCCGTCTGCGCTGCTCTCCAGGAGCACTTGCACTGCGCCTCCCTCGCGTGGCAGTGTTGCTCGGCCCTCTGGAACATCTCTCTCAGCCGTGCGTCTGCGCCCCCGCGGAGCCCGCAACGCCCGGGTCGCGACTGACGGCTCGTCAATGGGGGCAGCGGAAAACAGGGTGGCCGTCGCGCAGAAGGGGTTCATGCTGGTCGTGCGGGTCCTGACCGAGCACAGCAAGTTCCTGCCCATCTGCGAGTCGGCGTGCGGTGTGCTCGTCTGCTGCTCGATGGCCGGCGTCTCCGCGCTTCCCGACCTGCCGTGGGGCACCTGCGTGCAGCCCATCTGCGCGGCGCTCGGCAAGCACCACGAGAACGCCGCCCTCGTGCGTCTGGCCTCGGGCGTCCTCTACGTGTTGTGCAGCGCCGCAGGTACTCGCCAGACGATTGCGGGCTCTGGGGCTAACAGAGCTGTGCGCTGCTCTCCAGGGGACCTCAAGGCGGTGGTGGCGAAGGAGGGCGCTGCTATAGGGCTGGTGGAGAACCTGACGCTGTTCCCCAAGATAGCCGAGGCCGCGGCTCTGAGGAGTCTGCTCCTGAATAACTAGACTGTGCCTACCGATAGCGTATAGTAAACAACGTACTGCTTCTTTTTTAAATGTGAGCGGGCGTCCGGTATTGTGCGGCACAATGGGCAAGTGAGCGTGCCTTCCTCTAGTTCGTTTGGCGGAGCGTTCAGGCGAAAGTTTGGAGCCGTGGGCGAGGACGAGAATTCTGACGGTACTGTGTATGTCGAGTCAGGTGTGCCCTTCGTTGTGTAGCCCCTCTTCATGGGCGGGCCTACTGCAACAATTACTTTAAGCGGCGCCGTAGGCTGACTTAATTCTCAGTCGAAAGATGTACTTCACTTGGCGGCTGTGACTGGCATTTCGGATCACGTTTATTGATAACTAGGAGAGCTGTTGAAATGCCTTTGAGGGCGCCAAGGGACGTGTCTCACGCTTCAGGCCTGCTGGAACATGGCGTTGCCCGAGCCCTGGGCCCAGATCCTCTGGCCGTTGTTGTGCCTGCAGTAGGCGACAGCCTCGATGACCTTGCTGTTGTCGGCGGGCTGGGGGATCTCGAAGGTCCACGTGTTGCAGTCGCCGCTCCTGCCCGAGTTGCACGACACGATCTGCTGGTCGATGGGGTGCGCCCACGTCTGGCCGAAGTGGTCGAGGTACGCGTAGTACGCGTAGCAGTTGATCTCCTGCCCGAAGACGTGCTCCTCGCGGTTGTTCACGTTGACCGTCAGCTGCGGCGCCCGTATCTGTCAGCAAGAGCAAACGCAGGGGGCATAAGAGGGCATACCGTGGGCAGCGACCCGGCCTGGTACGTGTTGTGCGAGCCCCTGGCGGGCTGGAGGGTGACGGTGAGCTGGGCCGACGCGAGGGCGGCGGCGGCGAGGACGAGGACGAGCGAGAGCTTGCTGGCCATAGTGAGAGAGAGGTGGTGGTAACTTGTCTCGGTGATCGACAACAAATTCAGAAGACTGAGCCAGCAGATCGCTGCGCCGGGGTAGTCTACCGGCAGAGATGACGTCACATTATTTCAGCAGCATGACAACGCCGCTCTGCGGGCCCGCATTACGGGTTTTTTCTCGATTGTTCTCTTCTGCGACAATTCCTGGTTGGATTGTGAGGACCCGGTGCGCAGCAGGGGCGCCAGGCAGCCCAAACAGCCACAGGGCTCTGGTCTGCCATCCACGCCGTTGTATGGCGGGGTCGCTCTGGCTTTCACTGGGGCGTCACACGACGAATACAACGGGGCTCTCGGCGAGAAATGTTGTTCTGCTGTCCAAAACGACAGGACGACGAAGACAAAGACCCCCTCGACAAGACGGCGAGGAGATCTGGTTCGGGGATCGTCAACGGAATGCTATCCGAGGAGGCGCCGAGCACCGTGGGCCATTGCAGCCCCTCGGGCCGACCGCACAGAGGCACACCGCTCGTCGCAGTGCCCACGTAGGGAGCCGTCGCAAAAACCTGCGAAAACCCCCAGAAAGATGTGCGGCAGAAAACGCGGGCAAAACCCACCATCCCTTTTCATCTCCTGACGTCACCAGGGGACAGCGAATGACCCCCAGCGCGCCCCCGTATCTCGGAGCTCACACAATCGCAGTTATTCCTGACGATCAGTGAAACCCGACATCAGCAGACATGGCCAGCAAGCTCTCGCTCGTCCTCGTCCTCGCCGCCGCCGCCCTCGCGTCGGCCCAGCTCACCGTCACCCTCCAGCCCGCCAGGGGCTCGCACAACACGTACCATGCCGGCTCGAACCCCATCGTGCGCCCCCTTGCCCCTTCGTGACGCCATCGGACCCCCTCCCCCGTCGGCTTACAGACGTTTTTCCCGGGGCAACTGCAGATCAACGTGCGCGTGAACAACTGGGAGGAGGGCATCGACGGCAGGCAGATCAACTGCTACGCGTACTACGCGTACCTCGACCTCTTCGGCCAGACGTGGGCGCACGCCATCGACCAGCAGATCATGTCGTGCAACTCGGGCAGGACCGGCAACTGCAACGTCTGGACCTTCGAGATCCCCCAGCCCGCCGACAACAGCAAGGTCATCGAGGCTGTCGCCTACTGCAGGCACAACAACGGCCAGAGGATCTGGGCCCAGGGCTCGGGCAACGCCATGTTCCAGCAGGCCAACTGAAGGAGCTTCTGCGCTCGCCGGAGCCCCTGAGTGAGGTTGTGTGTTGCACGCCTCGTTGATAAGAGAACAAACATAGGGCTCCTTTTGCTCCTCAGCTGCTCTTCCATATGGGTGTGAGATCTCCACTTTTGTCGGTGTTGTTCCGAACAACGGGATTGGTGACTGTACAAAAAGTTCAGCATGCAACATTTCGTTTAAGCGCCTACAGCGGGGACATAATGAAAGAAGGGTGTACAGTAGTCCCTTGACTGCAGGTGAACAAAGATGAGGCGAAGTGACCGAGTGTGAGGAGAGAAACAAGATATGGATGTCTCGGAGACAGTAACGTGTGAAGTGTTCGTGGCCGAGCGGTCTAAGGCGGCACCTTGAGGTGGTGTTCTCTTCGGAGGCGAGGGTTCGAATCCCTTCGAACACATTTATTTGAGTTCATGTAAGCAGCTGCATAGCAAGCAGATAATAAGAATGGTGCTTCCAGGGATCGAACCTGGGACCTTCGCGTTATCAGCACGACGCGCTACCGACTACGCTAAAGCACCTTCACACAATTCCAGTTGTCTGCATGTGCTAGCCGTCCCGCTCAAATCGCAATTCGGTGTTCTCAGAAACTAAGAGCAATCACAGCGACACATGAATATTTGTATGCCGCTCTATGATCGTAGCCAGATGCTGATTGATTTTGCGGTCACTCAGAATGGCTCACTAAAGCAGGATTATTGTTCAATACAGTTTTCTTTGAGTGAATGTCTGTATGGAAGGAGCGTTTTGAGCACCTTCAAGGGCGGACGCTCATTTCAGATGGGGCTGAGCCTTGTCCCAGCGGAAACGCGGTGGCTGATCCCGTAGCACCGAGGCTGAGGCCGGCGTTGACCATGCCTAGGTCCTGCGGCAGGACAGAGGCCATCATCTCATCATCGGACATGTCCCTTCCGTCCACAGATATCGACATCTCCGACAGCATATTGCGGGGCGTCTGCGGCGAGCTCATGCTCAGGTCCGACGGTATCTCAAACGCCCCAGCAGCCTTTTACAATTGTGAGTCGACGAGTCAACAGAGATGGTTGCAGAGGAGGCAAGTCGCACAGCGAATGTCTGAGGCCAGTTTCTGAGGATCTGGAACACAGAAGGCCTTCTCTCGGGCTCCTTCTGCCAGCAGCGACTCAGAAGCACTGCCACTTCCTTGGGTGTCGATGGGTGGATCTCTGGCACGGCCCCCTGTTGCTGCTGTTGTGGTTGCTGTGGCTGCATCTCAATGCCTCCCTGCCCCTGTCCTTGTCCAGACGCGGTGGAGTGCGACACAGATACGGACGAGGATTTACTGGAGTCGGTCATTGTCGAGTACAGCTCAGCGGGAAGGAACAGCTCCCACAGAACAATCCCAAATGCTGGATTGATGCAGTGAGTACACGAGCAGCGCAGAGGGAGATGAGGATAGCGGTCCTACCGAACACGTCGGTAGCAGTTGTTGCTGGCTTGCCGTCGATGAGCTCGGGGGCCAGCCAGTTGGACTTCCTTCTCGCCGAGTTGCTCGCCGACGAGTTCTTTCCCTTGGAGCACCAGAAGTCGCAGATCTTGGTCACCATGCTCCCGTCAATCTACGAGTGGGTAAAACATGTAATTCAGCATCAAGGAGGCAATCGTGCGAGTGGTCGTACCATCAGGGACTGGCTGGACAGGTTTCCATGGACCACAGGAGGCTTTGCAGAGTGCAAGTACGCCAGCCCCTTGATCGTGTCCTGCAAAGGGATGTCAGCCAACATGAAGCATCTTGAGAAAACTCACGAATGCAATTGCAATTTGGTTGTAGTAGTTCATGTTCTGCTTGTTCTTTTTCAGGTACTCGTGCAGCGACCCCGACGCCATGTACTCTGTGGCGGCGTGCATTGTCAGGTGAGTCAGAGGGCCGAAAGGGATCTGAGAGAAATGGCTTCTGTGGTACCGCTGACGATGAGGAGGTCCTTGTTGCTCTCGCTGTACCCCAGCATCATCATCAGGTTGGGGTGGTGCAGGCTGTTCGTCAGGGCCATCTCTGCCTTGATTGTGTCGAGTTCCTCCTTGGTAATGGCTGCCTTGTCGATGACTCTGATCGCCACGGGCGTCCCGTGCCAGTCGCCATTGTGCACAGTCCCGAACTGGCCCTTGCCGATGCGCTCCCCGATCTCGAGCTCGCTCCTCTTGAGCTTCTTCAGCGTCGACCTCCCGCTGTTCCTGATCACGATGGCCGCGACCAGCAGCGAGCACACGATGGCGAACCCCGGGATGGTCGTGGACAGGATCACAGTGCGCTCGGTGTTGTCTGTGGACGCGACCTCCGGGGGGTCGAACTCCTTGCCGCACCGCTGGACCTCGTTGATTGCGAACGGGATTGGCCAGAAGACAATGTTGTCCCACTTCTCGACGTAGACTGTGTCCATGCCCTGGTTGCAGAGCCGCTCGCCGCTGTCCTGGTCGAGGAACGGACCGACAGTGAGCGAGTTGTCGATCTTGAAGTACTTCTTGGTGTAGATCGTGTCGAGCAGCATCTGCGACGTGACCTCGGTGGCCGCGGCGTACCTGGAGTCCTCGCTCATGCTCTGCAACACAGCGGAGAGAAACCTCGCGACGAGGAAGCCCTCGAAGGGGATCTGCAGCTGGTTGTCGTACGAGACCCAGCTCTCGAAGTCATTGCGCAGCGTGTTGCCAGACGACAGCATCGTGTATACCGGCGTTATCGATGTGCGGTACACGTGCTTCCACTTTTTGACGGGGCCCATCAGCAGGGTAAACCACATGTCGTCCTCGCTGATGACAGACGCGAGGAGCGTGGGACATGTCGGGCAGGCCCTCAAAGCGCGCTTCATCAGCTCATAGACGTGGTCCGGGGCCGCGATGTAGATGAACGCATCACCGGGCAAGGCAGACTCGACCTTGCGAGTAGTCTCGTCGTTGGTGTTGTTGTCGACATACTTGAACGCCATATTCTCGATTCCAACAGTGACATTACCCCACAACTGCGTAGGCGCATCCGTTGTGAGTCGCCGAAGGAGGGAAGGCGGACTCACTTTCTTATCATAGCTGAGCTTCAGTCCAGCGATGAAGTCCTGTGCGACCTCTGCGTGGGTCTCGTCGTTCCATATGACAATGAGCTTCGTTGCCTTCTCCTCCTGAATGAGGAATTTCCCGGCGGTGCGCGCCTCCTGGTAGTACGACGCGAACAGGTTGATGACACCTCTGTGTGCGAGGAGGCCTGCGGGTAAGCGAACTGATGGGTGTGATGATCGGTGCGAACCGACGGAACGGCGACCTCAGAGACAGGAGCCCCGAGAGCGGCGCAATGTACGGGAGAAACATGCCGTCGTCCACGAGTTTCAGCACGCGCCCCGTATCGTTCTCGTCGAGCCCGGTGACCGCGATAGCCTTCGCTGAGCGTGAGACGCGCCGAGAGCGCAGGGCGTGTGAAAAGGGGGAGGTTACCCGTCTTCTTTTGAGCTCCGTCAGGTCTGTGTCGAGGTTGGTAGTGAGAGACGACGTCAGCGCCATCAACCTCGTGCCGTCGCTGTTGTGCGCGCTTATGCCAGACGAGAGCCCCAGCTGGCGGCTGGAGGTGAGCCAAATAGGCTTGGTGGTCTCGAAGCCGATGACGGCCCTGCGCGACGTGCTATTCCAGCCAGAGGCCGTGCAGCCCGTGTATTTGAACGAGAACGAGCTGACGGCGCTGAGCGTCCCGGTATTTGTGTCCATCTGTGTCATGAAGACCTCGTGTGCGCCCTGGTTGCAGAAGTCATCTGACGTCTGCGTGGCGTCTTCGGTCCCGACACCGTCGCCGTAGGGCCCCAGCGTGTAGCCGTGCAGACTGAACGTCCGGATGTCGCGGAAGATCGTGTCGAGGAAGTGGGCTCTTGTCAGTGGCCAGCCGTAGAGCTCGAGGGCCCTCGTCGCCACCATCGTGATCAGGCGCCCCGCGATGAACCCCTCGAGCGACGCGTGGCTGATGTTCTTGTGCGGCTGATACTTGGTCATCGCGTCGTTGAAGTCCCTGCAGTTCCCTCTCCCTTGTGAGCATCCTCGATGCACCTTGATGTTACACGTTTGCGTACCCGACGATTTTATACTTCGAATCGGGATCTGTTGGCATGGGGGCCATCTGGCTGAAGTAGACTGTCGACGCGGGCTGCGTGGAGAGCGAGGCCCATGTGGACGAGGGCACTGCACGATACAGCTCGTCTGCGGTGACCCAGCCCATGGCCACGTACAGCACGTTCTTCTTCTGCTGCCGCGCCATCTCTTGCAGCACCGCCCCAGACATGCTCCCCGACGCCACCAGCACCACTGCCTGTGGGTCCCCGTGCTCGCACAGCGCGCTCACGGCCTTGCTCGCCATGGCGCTCAGGTCGCCCGCAGACGTGACGACGGGGCTGCCGTACTGCGAGAGCAGCGGGGCGCCGTACGAGACGAGCATCGCCTTGAGGTAGTCGACGGAAACCGACGCGAAGGACGTGGTCTGGAAGAAGATGCTTGTGCGGTTGAGCATGCCCCAGTTGCTCGCCAGCAGTGACACGATGGCGCTCAGCTCATCACCGCCCCCGGCCCGCGCCAGCACGACGCCAGTCCGCTTGCTCCCTGTCGTGTTTTGCATGACGAGCGACCGCGTGCGGAGTGTCTGGCTGCTCGTCAGCCCCCCCACAAACGGCACCGGGGCCCCGTCGCGCCCCAGCGAGGTCTCCAGCGCGGCGAGGTCGGCCTCGCTCGCCGACGATCCCACAGTGCCGGCGATGGCGAAGGCGGGGCCCAGGCCGCCGGCGCCAGAGCAGAGCAGCGTGCGGACGTTGTGCTGCTGGCGGGCGTCGTCGTAGGCGTCGTCGAGGGCGGCCAGCGCGAACTTGAGCGCCGATGTCTCGTTTGCGAGGGCCAGCGCGGCCTCGAGGCCTGCGCGCACGTCGATGCCGATCTGCGCGTGCTCGCCGGTGAAGGCTGCGGACTGGCCGATGATCATGACGGCCTGGTCGCTGCCCGGCCTCACGCTCGAGTCGTTGGTGCACGCGGTCGCCGCCCCCGCCGACGCGGCGGACAGGAGAGCGCAGATGAGGATCGCGATCATCGATACGGTGCGCATGCTGTGTGCAGGCTTGCTGCTGTAGCACCACACGGTGTTGTGGAAAAAAACGCAATGCGAAAGTGCAGTATTGCTGGGGTGAGCGCAGCGCCTGTATGTAACACGCCGAAAATAGAAATGTTGCACTGCGCGGTGTGCAGCGGCGAAGTGGCAGCCCCTTCGCTCTCCCGCACTCGGGCGTGTCCTGGATCGGGATTCGGATGCACTTCTCCAGCGAGGCTCCTTGGTCGTGGCACAATCCGTGAAAAATTGTGAAAGGGCTCGATGCGGAAGAATGCCCACACCTCTGCTCAATCCCGACAATACGGGAGATTGAAGTGATACCGCATGCGGGCACAATTGCCACTTCGAGCACGCGGTGTATAATCAAATCCCAACAGGAGTAAAAGCTCGTTAGTCGATTCCGCCCCGAGAAAAGAGCAAAAAGCACACGCTAGCTCCCAGAACGACCATATCTTTTTTCTTCTTCATACACAAAATGAGGGACTTGATTTAAATGTCGGTGTTGCAGCTGCACCCAAAAGCAACAGCCTACCTACCCACGTCACGAATTCGGACCCATGAACGAATGCCCTGGCTCAGGAGAGACTAAGCCAGGCCCCCATGCCTTACATACCAGCCCTGACAGCAAGAAGCTGTCTCGGCCCCAAACAAAAACTAGCCAATTTATCACCGGGTCAGCCCTCTTATTTGATTTGGGGTTGGCACAGTTTTTCTGGGCGGGAATGCAGGCCTACGAGCTCAGAGCTGCGAGCCTCAGACGGTAACACAGGTCCTCGCGTCGACGATGCCGTACCTGTTCTGGCGCCACGTGTAGATCGAGTGCATGCCCCTTCCCACGAGGACGTCGGTGGTGAACTCTATGTCGGCCACGACCTCGGTCATCCAGCCGCCCCAGTCCTCCGCAGAGGCGCCGGCGGTGTGCAGGCGGGCGTTTACGATGCCGTAGTTGCCCTGGTACGCAAACTGCACCGCGTCGAAGTTGCCGCGGGCGGTGATGACGTGGCCGTCAAAGTCCGGGGCCACCCAGCCGCTGCCGTACTGGCCGTGCGTGAAGCCGGTCGCGGGGTCCACGAGCGAGCCGGCCGAGAACACGCGCATGTTGATGATGCCGTAGCCGCCCTGGTAGTTGACCTGGAGCATGCTGATGGCGCCCGGGATGTCCACGCGGTTGTCCTGGCCGCTGGGGTGGTCTACGCTGATGCGCCCCACGTACTCGTCGGCGAGCCACGGCGTGCACGTCGTGCCCTGTCCGAGGGGTCCCCCCCATGGTGTGAGCAGGCGGTGCAACGGAGGCGGGAGACCCTCACGGCCGAGGCGGTGGCGACGGCGAAGGCGAGGAAGAACGCCCAGCAGAGGCGGGACATGTGGTATGAGAGGAACGCTGGTGGAGGTGTGGGCAAACGAAAAACAAAGTAAGGCGGTTGCCTGATGCTGCTGACATCATCCGCCTGAAAGGTCCACTCGAATCTCACAGCCGGCGGATGTGGCATTTCCACCCGCACTTTTCCACCTTGTACGGATAAGTCCAACAAAGGGTGGAAAATATCTCACCGGGGACACGGAATTATCTGATTGTCGGGCCCTCTGCCGCTGGTATTCTCGGTTTCTCGGTATTGCAGCTGAGTGCCGGATGAGCATGTGCGATGCTTGCCCCTGGGCGAGAAATTTGAGTGTCCCCGAGTTGAAATTCGAGACAGTTGGCAAAGCTAACGCAGATTTTTCTCTGCATTATCCGAGCACGTGATACACTGTTCTCCCCCCCCTACCACCTCGCGACGCGGCCCGCCCTGCTGGAGCCATCGTCAGCCGCAGGACGGGCAGAATGTGGGATGACCTGCGAATTAGGTGGAAATATAATAACCGCCTCGGGGTGACTGCCACGATTGAGCTGTAGGGTGATCTCTAGGATAGCGATAGCGACGGCAAAACTACGTCTAATCGCTGCCACGCAGGACGGTTGGCTCACCGAAGAAGAGCCGTGGCGTATCTCTCGAACTTTGTTTTGTTCGTGCCGGCACCTCTTTTGTCGAATGATCGCCTTGGCTTAGTCCGTTACCGCGATATCGGACTTTGACGAGCAGCTGCATGACCCGCTCAGGTACAGATCCAACAGACAGCGAGACAGCTAGAGAATCGGCGGCACTCACCATAAAAGAGGGTGACGTAAAAATCGAACCAAAGTCTATTGAGGGTGCCCTCAATCCAACTCGAGCCCTACGCCCTATGCAACATACGTGTACCTGTCGTTCTCTTCGTCCGACCTCTTCAAGAAACTGCGATCGAGCGGACGTGCACGACGATAGAGGAGAGCCCAGGGGCAGAGAAAGAGCAAAATCGGTGAGAAAGGAACGGGGGGTGGGAGCGGGAGGTGGAGGCGCACTCCTGGTCGATGAGAAGCTCGATGCACTTCTTGATGACGGCGACCGAGGGCTGGAAGCGGCCGCGGGCCTGGGCGATGACCTCCTGGACGAGCTGCACGTGCTTGAGCTCCTTCCTGGCCTTCATGACGCGCACGATGGCCGCCTGCAGGTAGAGCCTCCTGTCCTCCTCGACCCCCTTGTACGTCGCCGCCGCCTCCTCGCGCTGGGCCGCCGCCGCCGCCTGCGCCGCCGCGCTCTTCTTGACGCCCGTCGCGCCGACCTTGACCTTGAGCCGCTTGCTCGCAAACGCCGCGTTGAACGCGTACGACGCGTCGCCCCTGCGCTCGACGATGCGCGTCTCGGCCAGCGAGCGCAGCACGCGGGCGGCCTCGTCGGTCGGCATCCCCGTGGCGAGCGCGACGGCCTCGAGCGAGAGCTCGGGCGCCGCGTTGAACGCGAGCATCACGCACGACTGGTGCGCCGTGGCCTGCACGTCGTAGCAGCGGCCGCTGCGCGCGTTGAGGCGCAGCTCCGACTTGGCCAGGTGGTGGACCCAGGCGAGCTTGCGGCCCTGGTGCTTGGCCACGTAGAACTCGGAGAAGGCGCGCATGTGGCCCTCCACCTCGGTCGGCACCGTGAACGAGCCCCCCTGCGTCTTCATCGGCCAGAACCCCGTCGTCAGCACCTGCACCGTGAAGTCCACTGGGTGGCCAGACGTCAGACGGGTGTGGCTTAAGCAGAACAGATTATTCAAACTGAAGATTCGGGAATTGAGTGCGAACTTGATTCCGTGCCCACACGAGGATATTATGAGGAAACGAGAACTTGGGAGTGAGGAAATGGGGAGAGAACCGGGAAAATGCCTGCGAGGGCACTTACGCTTGGGGGAGAGCGCGGCCGCTGCCGGCGACGCGCGGAACTGGTCGCAGAGCTCGGAGCTGAGCGTGATGTCGGTGAACATGCGCGTGAGCCTGTTGACGTACTCGAAGCCGCAGGCCTGCTTGAGCCCGGCGATCATGGCCATCTCGCCGTCCTCCGAGGCCGAGGTGGCCAGTATGAGCCTGCGCGCCAGCAGCTTGGCGTAGAAGCCCTGGAACACGTCCTTGTCCTCGAGGTACTTGAACAGCGTGATCACCTCGCCGATCCTCTCGTCCAGCTGCGCGTCCTCGAGCGCGGCCGCCCGCCCGCGCTGCAGCAGCGCGTCGCTGTACGCCGCCAGCAGCTCCGGCGACCTGCTGCTCGCGGCCCGCGCAGAGGCGCCGCCCGCCGAGGCCCCGGCCCCGGCGTCGTTGACGACGCGGCGCATGGCCTTGTCCATGGCGGCCGTGAACATCGTGTCGCCCGCAAAGGCGCCGGCGACGACCGCGTGCACTCTGCGGTACGCGCAGAGCAGCGCCTCGACGTGGCGCTGCGCGTCGTCGCGCTCGGCGTCGGGGATGCCGCGCAGGGCGCCGAGGCCGTTGCGCACGGCCCACTCCTCGAGCGCGGCGGCCAGCGGCGCGAGGCCGCCGTCGACGCGCGCCAGCAGGCGGTGCGCGAGCTGCAGCTCTGCGAGGCGGTCGGCGTCGAGGTACGCGGCGCACTCGCCGACGACGGCGTCGCGGTGCGCGGCGACGAGCACGGCGTCGACGTCGCGGCGCACGCGGTCGAGCGACGAGGGGTCGAGCAGGCGCGAGGCGAGCTCGGCCTCCTGGGCGATGCGCTCGTCGGCCTTGCGCAGGTACTCGCCGACGCTGTTGGCCGCGCGGAAGGCGCTCGACTCGCGCGCGTAGTACTCGGCGAGCGAGGCGCAGTAGGGCGCCTCGACGTCCTCGCGGTAGAGGTCGAGCGGCTTGAGCTTCGAGACGACGCCCAGCTTGACGACCGACGCGGCCAGCACAGAGACCAGCGACAGCTCGGGCTTCTCGCCGTTGCGCTGGCTCTCGACCACGCGCAGCGCCTGCGGGATGATCGTCCCGCGCGTCCGCATGTACACGCGGTCCTTCCAGATGATCAGGCACAGCTGCGCAGCCAGCCCCCGCACGCAACACGTCAGCCCAACGCGATCTTCCCTCAGCGTGATTCGCAAAAAAGAGTAAAGAATACCAGCAAGCGCCCGAACAAAAGTCGACGTCATCGACGAGAAAAGGCAGGAAAAGGCAACAACGCCTGAATAGAGCCGCAAAGGGCGAATGGGGGGCGGGGGAGAAAAGAGCAACTCTGCCCTCTGTCGCCTCACTGTGCGTTCTGAGCTCGTTGTCAACTCCCTGCGCCAGGGAGAGAGGGCGAGAGAGACCCAACCCCAAGCAACAAACTGCGGCGCACAAACGGCGGACGTCGAAGGGGACGGTGGGGGGGGGGGGGGGGGCGCAGAGGGAGACGCCCGCGGCTCCTGGAGGAGAGGGGGAAGAGAGAGAGCGCGTGCCGTCTGGATCTCGTGGACGTCGTTGGCGCTGTAGACGCCCTGGTAGAGGTTGCCGAGCTTGTGCCTGCTATCCTCGAGGAACTTCTTGATCCAGTGCTGGTTCTGCTCGCGGGGGGCGTGTGTCAGCCACGAGGTGGAGGAGGTGATGGAGGGGCCCTCGAGGGGTCAGGGCCGGCGGGCTGGGCGCACGAGGTAGCGGAAGATCTGGTTGCAGTACTGGTAGCCGACAGAGAACTTGTCCCAGTGCCTGTTGTACTCGGCCAGCGCTCCCCCGGGCGCCTTCATGATTTGCTGCACAGCGAGCCAAGCCAGTCAGTCAGTCAGCCGGCAAGACAGCCAGCCGGCCAGGTGCCCTGCGCGTGGGGCGTGGGGGGGCGCCTGCGCACCTCGTAGATCGAGTCGGCGTGGCCCTCGAGGAACTCCTTCATCTTGCCGTAGAGCCGCTCGGCAAACGACCGCGGCATGGCCGTGCACAGCTTGTAGATGTCCCTGCGCACGCCACATCGCCCCCCAGCCACGCCGTCAGACCCGATGTGACCCGCAGTGACACCGTCTCTGTGGCCCTCTCTCTCTCCCTCTCCCCTACTGCTCCCTTCCCTCTCCCCTCTTTCTTCCCAGTCCCCGGCGCACTCGACGACGGGCATGCAGGTGAGGCTCTGCAGCGTGAGGATCTTCTCTACGCCCTGGCTGAGGCGGCCCCACGTGTCGTCAAAGTCGACGACGCGGGGCGAGAGGCCCTTGGACGCCGCCGACGCCGACGCCGAAGACGACGGCGACGACGACGGCGGCCCGGCGGCGCGCTTGGGGGGGTTCTGCGGGTCGGCCACTTGTGGGCTCGTCGGGTGCCCTGCTGCGCTCACAGGGTCGCGCGCGCGCGTCGCGGCGTGGTGGGTGGCGAGTACAGAAATATCTCGAATTCGATCGCCCGGCGGATATTTTGTGTCTCCCAATTCAATTCGGGGAGGGCAGCCCAATTCGCGAATCCGCCACACACGGCATTCGCCCGGGTGAGAGAAATAGCAAACGATGCTCCTGCTGTGGTGTGACTGGATCGCACCTCGGGGAGAACCGATGGTCTGGGGAGGGCACTCGGCCATGCGATTGTCGCTTCCTGTCAAGGGGAACTTGAATAACAAGACAGAGGACAGAGATATCAACGGGAGACGATTACTAGCTAGTACCAAAAGATCCATCAGCTTTCTATTTGACAAACACAGTGGAATCTCGTTTTTAAATGCACTCTGGGGGCCCAACACCCCAGACCAGCGTCTGTCATGCACCCCCACCAGCTCACAGCTGCACGAGGGCCACCAGCGCCATCACGGCCGCCGCCCACGCAGGGGCCGAGGCAGATCCGGGCACGAACGAGTCGTCGTCGTGCTTCTTGCTGCTCGTGGCGGGCTTGGTGCTGCTGTGGGCGGGCTGCTTGCTGCTCTCGGCGGGCTTGGTGCTGCTCGCGTGGATGATGCTCTCGGACACGACCTGCCCGCCGGCGGGGACCGCGGGGAACTGCACGCCCGTGTCGATCCAGTGGTTCGAGGGCCAGTCGGCGGCCGTGTTGTACGTCTTGGTCTCGACGACCTGCCCGTAGCGGTTGCTGATGCGGAACTTGAGCGGGAAGAACAGCGCCGTGTTGCCCGGCGTCACGAACGCGCCGTACTGCTCCTGCGGCTTGTCCTTGGGGCTGTTGGGGTCGCGCTGCATCTCGATCCACTGCTGCGTCGCCTGGCCGTTCTTGAGCAGCTTCGTGTAGACCTCGAGCTTCGTGACGGCGCCCGCGCCGGCGACGTTGACGACGGCCATCGACAGCCAGTAGAAGCAGTCGGCCTTGTCGGGGTACACCGTCGTGCAGTCCTTGTTGATCGTCGCGCCCACGGCCGAGTGGAAGTACACGTTGCCCTTGGCGGGGCACGAGATGCGGCGCGCCATCGTGTTGACGGTGCCCGGCAGAGGGCCCGTCTTGCCGCGCCCGTAGGCGAGCTCGTTCATGGCCACGTCGTTGAGGTCCAGGTGGATCGAGTGCCAGTCCTCCCAGTACGCGTTGCCCGACTGGTTGTTGACCGCGCAGTGCGAACGGCCGTTGATGTCGGCCGTCAGCTCCGAGCAGAGGCTGTACTTGCCGCAGCACCACTGCAAAGGCAAAGGGAAAATCAATTGTGTCAGTCGACTGGCGCATGCTCCCGCGGGCTGAATCAGCGCGACGGATACCCCCGAGAAGGGGGAACACGCGGCACGTATTTGATACTGGGTGACACTTGACAATCAATCGTCACCACCCCTACTTTACTTTTCCCCCGATCCGGGAAAAAACCGTTGGGTAGCAAAAAAAAAAGCGGTTTACCTTGGGGTTGGCGGGGTAGCACGGGCAGGCGTCGGCGATCTGCAGCTTGACGGGCTCGAACACCTTGCAGGCGTTGCTGTCGACGCACTTGACCTCGAAGCACTCACCGCACGAGAGGTAGCCCTTGACCTGCGGTGTGCACAAAAAGCGCACATGATGCGGTGAACAAAGTGTGAACAACGCCTCAAACAGGGCAAGCTAAAAAAGGTTGACTCGCACCTGCGCGAAGTAGTTGCCCTGCGGCGCGGCATACCTGCCGACGTAGGGGTTGTCGAGCACGTCAGCGGGGACGTCGCTGCAGCCCTCGGTGCTCTTGTCGACGCAGTTGGGGTAGCGCAGCAGCCCGCAGGCCCCGCCGTCGGTGCTCCCGTAGTGCGTGCTGCGGCTGGGCCACCACTGCCCGTCGATCTCCGTGTCGGACTTGGGCCACTTGCCGACCATGCAGATGGTGATGGGCCACGCGGGGTTGCACTCGCCCGGCAGGTTCTCGCCAGACGAGTACGGGGTGGGGTAGCCAGTGGCGAGGGCGTTCATGATGGCCCTCGGAGAGCGGCCCAGCACGGGCGTGTCGGTGTAGGCCAGGCCAGCGAGGCCCAGCACCAGCACCGCGGCGAAAGTCGCCAGGGCTGCGAGGGCGGCGCGCGTGAAGGTGCTCATGGGCGACAGTGCTATACCACACTAACTACTGCCCGCAAGGCGGTTTTTTAGACAATGCGGGGTGTACACGGTGCATATTTCAGGTGCGTACAACGGTTACTTACAGAGATATTCGTGCAGCATAAGTGCACGGAACGTCCACTCGTTGTGCACCAGCGAGCAACATCGTTTCATACGAGGAAAAGGCGAGTAGGTGCCAGTAGCACCCGCCCCAGATCTGTGGGTGTCGCGCTCAAGACCGCGTCTACTGGAGCACAACTGAATATCAGTTGAAAATAAGTTGGGCGGGCCAAAAACGCCTAGAGTCCCTTTATCTCACGAGCTGATACTGGTCCGCTCCAAACGGTACTGGGGTTCTGCCACCCCGTGGGACGAGCACAGCTTGCGAGAGGACATGGGAACGGAGTGCGATTCCGCCCCAAATCAAGGCATACATATTATTGTCCGCCCAAGGTGCAGCATTGTTTTCGAGATGTTCTCTATCCACAGGTATCGGGTGGCGGAGCAACACACAACCTCAGAATGTGGAGTGCCTGGCAATCCAGGTGGCGAAGCTGTCAACCAGCGTCTTGCGCGGGAACGGGTCCACCCAGTTGTCGGGGCACGGGATTGCGTAGTCCAGCGTAGCCCCCGCGTGCGTCGTGTGGAAGAGGCCCAGCCAGTGCGCCTCGTAGGGCTCTTGGTGAGGGTTGAGCCCGCGGTGCACGTTGGGGAGAATCATCTGCCTCGCGCTCTGCACGGGGCCGTCGACCAGCTCCTGGCCGCTCGCCTGGGCGGTGACGTAGTAGAGGTAGCGCATGGCCCACTCGTCTGGGTGCACCTCGGGGTAGGAAAAGTTGCTGTCGAGTAGCGTGCCAGTGACAGAGGCGTAGAGGCGGTCGGTGGGGAGCGTGTGGTTGGCCCACCACTCGGTGCGTGTCTTTGTGGAGAGCAGGCGCATGCTGGTGAGGACGCCCCCGATGAGGTTCTTGAGCCTCTGGATGTTCTCGTCGTAGTTGATGACGGGATGCAGCAGATCGAAGTCGAACAGCACGTTCCTGATCAACTCCTTGTACGACTAATAGGAAGTGTAATCTCTAAGTCAGTTCGGCATACCACTGTGGGGTGATACCTTGAGTATGTCCGGGAACACCAGATGGGACTGCGCAAGAGGGCGCGGAGTCTCGAGGCTGGCGAGAGCGAGTGTGACCTCAGCGGAGACCCGCGTTATTACCGCGGTGTTCTGGACGACATGGGTGACCTTTGGGACGAGGCCGTTGTGGAGCAGCTCGATCCACGCCATCCCGTTGCTGATCGTCTCGCAGAGGCTCGGGGGGTTGCTGGTCGTCTCGCCCAGCCCGCAGTCCCCCAGTGACGTGCCGTACACGACGCCGTCGAGCGTGATGACGCCGCGGATGCGGTTGCCCCAGGGGATGGTGGCGTGGCGCGCCATGACGTTGAGGGCGTCGATGGCGCCCCTCGAGAACCCGACGAGCACAAAGTCGTCCACGTCTGCTCAGAGCGTAAGAAGCTGTAGAACGAGAGAAGGAAATGAGAAGAAGTTCGTACAGCTGCCTGCGAGGTTGAGGAAGAGGGACATGCGCTGGATGATGCGGGGGACGACGACGTCGGGGTGGCGCAGCGACTCGAGCGACCCCTCGCGCTGCACGAAGAAGACCACGTTGTAGAGCGGCGTCCCGTCGGGCGCGTCGACGCTGCCCGCCATCACCACGTGGCCCAGGGGCACCTCGATGTCCGACAGCACGCGGTTGTCCCATCTAGAAGGCGCGAGGAATGTCGTGAAAACTAATGAGGAAAACTGCAAAAGAGACGCAACGCCGATACTGTTGAGGATATCGTACACTGGAACGGTGAGATGGGGGTGCTGCTCGAGCAACGCCTGATACGCCCTGGCGAACGTGGACGACACGTTGTACGCCGCGGACAGAGCGGGGCGCGGGACGAACTCGCCGGCCATGCCATTGAGGCTGACGATAGTCACGGGCGCCTTGCCCGACGCCCTTCTCGCTGCCAGCGGCGCCATGGGGTCGGACCCTCCTCCCTCCAGGCGCATCCCCCCCTCGAGCCTTTTGCAGTCGCTGGGCTTGACACGCGCGAACGCGGCGTCGATGGCTCCGAGGTCGTCGAGGTCTGAGTAAAAGGAAACAAGCGGGCCACTGAGTAAGACCATTGGGTCGGAACGAAGAACGGGATAGAATCGGACACATACTGCGGGCCTCCACGAGCTCGGGGGTCGGGAAGAGAAGGCTCTGGCGTGCTTGCGACTCCTGCGAGACGCGTTAGAGTGCACATACAGAGTTTGTTTCCTATTTCCGCAGAGCGGCCAACGGCTCACCGAGAGGAGAGGCTGATTGCGACGCAAGTGCGATGCGAAGATGCTGCGGAACTCAGCCAGCGAGTCCCCATCGTCTGCGGAGACGCAGGCCAGTGCGACGATGAAGAGAGCAACCTTGGACCACGTGTGCATTCTCGGACCCACAGTTATGATGTGGGGGCCCGCACAAAACCGTTGGTATGAGCGCTCAATGGCGACGTGGGTAGGTGATTGGGCGCTGATATGACGTGTTGCTGTATATTTCTCGAGAAAAGAGTAGGAAGAAGCGTTCTGAGTAGGCCTATTCATGGGCAGCGAGGGGTGACTAGGCCCCGCGCTCTTTTCCGCATCGCTGTACAATTCTGCAACACCGAGTCACACAGATACAGAATGTATCCGGCAACTACGTTCTTTCATACGCTCAAGGCCAGTGCCGCGATGTTCGATAATTTGCTTCTGCAACAGTCCATCAAAAATAATGGATTGCCGGGTCTTCCTCTTCTCAAATGTATCGCGATTGTTCTTCAACTTGCCCGATTACAGCCTCGGACCACAAATTCCCTCGTGACACCCTCGGAGAGCCAACAAGGCAGGGTGGTATGAATCCGCTCTGTTCTGAATCACGGGGATGGCCCAATACATAACTCGTACCACTATTGCTTGGCTACAAGCCGAAGACAGCAGGACTACTGGCTAAGCAAATTAGTGTGTGGACCTCCTTTCTTCCCACCCATTCCTTTACAATTGCAGTTTTTTGGCTTTGTTTCGGTTCTCATGTGAACACGGGTTGATACCAACAACCTGAGAGAAACAGGAGGATTGGATCTCAAGTCAGTAGTAGATGGGAGGCGCGGCAGTGCTGACATGCCAGAAGCCACGGACGTGCGTGTGGTTGTGCCCGTGCATGAACCCCCCAAAGGCTGTGGCACTGGCCGCACTCCCTGGCGTCATCCAGACCATGTCAGAAGCACCTGCCGTGCTGCCCGGGCTGGCGTTGGGCACGGGAGGTGCTCCAGCAGGGCCACCAGCAGGCGCAACTGGCACGGGAAGCCCCATGAGCGGCGGCCCGGCCGCGAAGGCTGTCGCACGCTGGGCGGACGCAGCCCAGCCAGGAGGGGCGGACCAGTCGACATCCATCACGACGAGTTCGGGGTCGACCAGTGCACGAACGTCGGGCCGAGCCATGACGAGCTCGGTCCACTTGGAGTGGAAAGCCGCCAGTGCCGCTTTGGCCTCAGGTGCCCCCCTGTGATATCACTGTGAATGCCGGCAATGGGTTTGGGCTGGCTAACCTCATCAAAAAAGTAGTGATGGGGCGAACACGGCTGACAACTCTGTCGATGTCCGTCTGGGTCCATTTGGCGATGGGCTTGCTGGCGAGGCCCTTCGTCAGGTCATAGATGTCATCGGCTGTCACTCCTGTTGCAGGACGGTTGGTGGTTGAGTGTTCAGCCTTGAATTCCGGGGAGGGCTCGTGCCCTTCATATCGGCTGCGGACACGGGCTCCTTGGCGGGGGCCTGAGTGCGCAACCTCCGCTCCGACTGAAGCGCGTGGAGCAAGTTCGCAGTGAGCACGTCTTCCCTGCCTGAGCGCCGCAGCAAGTCCTCAAGTTCCATCGACTTCTTGTCGAAGAGCTTGAGAAGGTCGGAGGACATCTCGCGCCGAACGAGATACCAATTGATTGATCAGTGAAATCTCAGAAGATTCTTGTGTTGGTGTGTAGCAAACACCACTCTAATGCCACACACCAAGAGCCTCGGCAACGTCCGCGATGCATACGCAGCATCTGGCGACAAGGACACCTTCATCCGCCAGTTGCGTAGTTGGGGCAGGCAGACCTTGCGAGACTTGTGCTCGCAGGCGGACCTTGAGCCGAGCTCTCGAGCGACCGCCGACCATCTCGCCACCGCCCTCTACACGTTTGTCTCGTCGGGGGAGGACATGGCGGAGGGAAGGAAGAGCGAGCACGTGGACGAGGCCGAAACGGAGCGCTCTGAGGAGCAGAAAATCGAGGGGTGTGTCGAGGAGCTCATTGCCATGCTCCGCCAGCCTGGCATGCAGGGCCAGGTCTGCGACCACGTGCTGCACTCCCTGATTGCCTTCAGCCAGCGCTCCATGGTCGAGGCCGTGATGCAGAAGCCACCACTGGAGATGAAATACTATGGCCGTGCGCCTCCTCCCCTCCCTCCTGCCAGGCGGGCACTCCCTGAACCCAGCCAAGAGAGCACTCACAGCACTTCGTCGCCCTGCGCACGAATCCTACTCTGCAGCAGCGACAGCCGATGACCTCTATGACCTGACCAAGGAGCTCGCCCAGAAGCCCCTCGTCCAGTGGACACCAGATGACATTGCTCGCTCTGTCAACCGCATCCGCCCTGTCACAGCCTTCATCAATACGTGCGTAGTGGACTGGGGGTTCCATTTGCCAGTTTCCGAAACGGTCTTTTTCGCTCAGGACATCATTATTCACTTGGCTCGTCTGAAGTTGCTTTCGACTCGAAATTTAGGGGGGCACACGAGGCCAAGGCGGCACTGGCGGCTTTCCACTCCAAATGGACCGAGCTAGTCATGGCACGGCCCGACGTTCGTGCACTGGTCGACCCCGAGCTCGTCGTGATGGATGTCGACTGGTCCGCCCCTCCTGGCTGGGCTGCGTCCGCCCAGCGTGCGACAGCCTTCGCGGCCGGGCCACCGCTCATGGGGCTTCCCGTGCCAGTTGCGCCGGCTGGTGGCCCTGCTGGAGCACCTCCCGTGCCCAACGCCGGCCCGGGCAGCACGGCGGGTGCTTCTGACATGGTCTGGATGACGCCAGGGAGTGCGGCCAGTGCCACAGCCTTTGGGGGGTTCATGCACGGGAACAACTACACGCACGTCCGTGGCTTCTGGCATGTCAGCACTGCCGCGCCTCCCATCTACTACTGACCCGAAGGCACCTCCGTTCTCATGGCACGATCAAGACCAGTTTATTCCTTTCCCCCATCCCCCAAATGGAGATCTAACCATTGGTTTGCACTGCGAGTATTGCAATGGCGACCTAGTCAGAGTGCTCTGCTACCCAGGTTGCGATGCTGTCTGCCAGGGTCTTGCGCGGGAACGGGTCCACCCAGTTGTCGGGGCACGGCACGGCGTAGTCAAGCCCCGCCCCCACGTGCGTCATGTGGAACAGGCCAAGCCAGTGCGCCTCGTAGGGAGTCTGGCGAGGGTTGAGCGCGCGATGCACGTTCGGAAGGAACATCTGCCTCTGGCTAGGGACGAGGCCGTCGACCAGCTCCTGGCGGCCCGCGGCGGTGATGTAGTACATGTAGCGCATGATCCACTCGTCGGGGTGCACCTCGGGGTACGTGTAGTCCATGTCGGCCAGAGTGCCGACGACCGAGGCGTAGAGGCGGTCGGTGGGCAGCGTGTGGCTGGCCCACCACTCGTTGCGCGTCCTCGTGGAGAGCAGGCGCATGCTGCCGATGAGGCCGCCGAGGACGTTGGTGAGCCTCTGGATGTTGTTCTCGTAGTCGCCGACTGGGTGCAGCAGGTCGTAGTCGAGCAGGAACTGCCTCACGACCTCCCTGTACGACTGCACCAGCGCGCCAGGCCTGTCAGTAGCCGTATCAGGTCAACACCGAACTTACGGCGAGGACGTCGGGGAACACGAGATGCGAGTGCAGCAGCGGCTTCGGCAGCTTGAGGCGAGCCAGGGCCAGCGAGACCTCGGCGGCGACGCGCGTCATGAGAGCCGTGTTCTGGACGACGTGGGTCAGCTTGGGGACGAGGGCGTTGTTGAGCAGCTCGACCCACGCGATCATCCCCGAGACCGTCTCGCAGAGGCTGTCGGGGTCGCTGGTCGTCTCGCCGAGACCGCAGTCGGCCAGCGACGTGCCGTACACGACGCCGTCGAGCGTCACGACGCCGCGGATGCGGCTGCCCCACGGCAGTATGCCGTGCTGGGACATGATGTTCAGCGCGTCGACGGTGCCCCTCGAGAACCCAATGAGAACGAAGTCGTCCACGTCTGTCCAGGTGTGCACGCGCTTGAGTTAGCGCACGATCGGCGCATAACGCGTGAGCAATTCTCGGTAGGGCTTACAGCTTCCGACGAGGTCGAGGAAGAGGGACATGCGCGAGACGAGGAGGGGGACGACGACGTCCGGGTGGCGCAGCGACTCGAGCGACCCCTCGCGCTGCACAAAGTACACGATGTTGTAGAGCGGCGTACCGTCGGGCGCGTCGACGCTGCCCGCGACCACGATGTCGCCCAGCGGCACCTGGATGTTCGCCAGCACGCGGTTGTCCCATCTTTCCCAGACGCAGAAAGGGTGTGGGGTCCGAAGTGAACTTCAACCCCAACGACAGTTTTCAACTCGGAGGGGGGTCGGGGCGTACACCGGGATGGCGATGGGGTGACGCTCGAGCATCCCCCGGTACGCCCTCGCGAACGTCGACGATGCGTTGTACGCGGCAGACAGCGGCGGGCGCGGGATGAACTCGCACGTCATGCCGTCGAGGCTGACGATCGTGACGGGCGCCTTCCCCGCAGCCCTCCTCGCTGACAGCGCTGCCACGGGGTCCCTGCCGTTGTCCATCTGCAGGCCGGCCTCCGTCCTCTTACAGTCGCTGGGCTTTACGCGGGCGAACGCGGCATCTACGGCACCGAGGTCGCCGAGGCCTGCGGAGGAGGAAAACGAGCGAATGCGGTGCAAACACGACAGAAACATACAGGTTTGGTAAAGTTGCGGGAAATTGTACTCCCACGGAAATCACGTCGAGGGGCGCGAGGGAGCGCACGCGTCGCGTTGACGAGCTCCGGGGTGGGGTACAGAAGGCTCTGGTGCAGCTCCGAGTGCTGTGGCGGGCGTGGGGATCACTGAGCATCGGAGCGGGGGCTCTGGGAAGGCGACTGGGAGAGAAGAGGTCCCCACAGTAAGCTGAGGGTTGCTCCGCTGCAGGTGCGCCGTGAAGATGTCACGGAACTCGGCCAGCGTGCGGTCCGTGCCCAGCGCAGCACACGCGAGTCCGACGAGCACGAAGACAGCGAGGAACTTGGACATGGCCTCCTCGGGTGGTTGTTGTGGTGGCGGTGCTTGTTGTGTTGTGTTGTGCGTTGCAAACTGCTGTGGAAAAACCTGCGGTGGGCGCCGCTCTGGATAACGGGGTGGCCGGCGCAGAAGGATGACGTGTACGAACTATCAGCGAATTTGCACGATTCGGTCGATTGGTGCAGCCCGATGAGCAACTCGTGACTCGCTCCTCGTCGATACAGCAGCCGAGAATCGGCTTGGGTCGGCGTCTGGTGTGCGCTGCGGTGCCGGCAGAGACCCCCACGCAATGGACCCATCCTCAGAAGGAGCTGAGAATGAGCCGCAGGACCTGCCAGAGTAGCACAAGGAACGGCGCCAAGGAGATCGAATAGGAGCAGTTTATGTAGCTCTGGTGCTGTTATGTGCATGGTGATTAGCTCAGACCCACCGAGCTATTTCTCAGAGGGAGCGAGTGGCGATCCAGGTGGCGAAGCTGTCGACGAGCGTCTTGCGCGGGAAGGGGTCCACCCAGTTGTCGGGGCACGGCACAGCGTAGTCGAGCACAGCACCCGCGTGCGTCGTGTGGAAGAGGCCCAGCCAGTGCGCTTCGTACGGTCCCTGGCGAGGGTTGAGCGCGCGGTGCACGTTGGGGAGGAACATCTGCCTCGCGGTCTGGATGGGGCCGTCGACCAGCTCCTGGCCGCTCGACTGAGCGACGACGTAGTAGAGGTAGCGCATGGCCCACTCGTCGGGGTATAGTTCAGGGTCGCTGTGGTCCTTGTCGCGCAGCGTGCCAGTGACAGAGGCGTAGAGGCGGTCGGTGGGGAGCGTGTGGTTTGCCCACCACTCGGCGCGGGTCTTTGTGGAGAGCAGGCGCATGCTGGTGAGGACGCCCCCGATGAGGTTCTTGAGCCTCTGGATGTTCTCGTCGTAGTTGGTGACGGGGTGCAGCAGATCGAAGTCGAACAGCACGTTCCTGATCAGCTCCTTGTACGACTGATAGCATGTGAGCTGAAATGAAGGCTAAAGGGTATTGTGAACCTTTATGACGTCGGGAAACAGCATTTCAGACTGCTTGAGAGGTCGCGGCATCTCGAGGCTGGCGAGAGCGAGTGTGACCTCAGCGGAGACTCGCGTGAGGAGCGCTGTATTTTGGATGACCCGGGACAGCTTGGGGACGAGGCCGTTATAGAGGAGCTCGATCCACGCCATCCCATTGCTGATCGTCTCGCACAGGCTCGGGGGGTTGCTGGTCGTCTCGCCCAGCCCGCAGTCCCCCAGCGACGTGCCGTACACGACGCCGTCGAGCGTGATGACGCCGCGGATGCGGCCGCCCCAGGGGATGGTGGCGTGGCGCGCCATGACGTTGAGGGCGTCGATGGCGCCCCTCGAGAACCCGACGAGCACAAAGTCATCCACGTCTGAACGAGAACAACTGAGACTTCAACGTGCCCGATAAAAGATAAGAAGAGCATACGGCGTCCCACGAGGTCGAGGAAGAGGGACATGCGCTGGATGATGCGGGGGACGACGACGTCGGGGTGGTACAGCGACTCGAGCGACCCCTCGCGCTGCACGAAGAAGACCACGTTGTAGAGCGGCGTCCCGTCGGGCGCGTCGACGCTGCCCGCCATCACCACGTGGCCCAGGGGCACCTCGATGTCCGACAGCACGCGGTTGTCCCACCTGCCACGGCGGTAAACAGTAACCGGGGGTTAGGAAAACTGCACGATGTTCGCGAGATCCACAACGGCACAGTGGAGGAAAAGTGAACGCACACTGGCACGGTGAGGCGCGGGTGGTCCCTCAGCATCTTCTTGTACACCAGGGCGAACGTCGACGTCGCGTTGTAAGCGATCGAGAGCGCGGGGCGCGGGACAAACTCGCCGGCCATGCCGTTGAGGCTGACGATCGTCACGGGAGCCTTCCCCGCTGCCCTCCTCGCCACCAGGGGCGCCAGCGGGTCTGGTCCGTTGCCCACGCGCAGTCCTCCCTCGACCCTCTTGCAGTCGCTGGGCTTTACACGCGCGAACGCGGCGTCGACGGCGCCGAGGTCGCTGAATCCTGAGGGAAACGAAACAGGGCGACGTGATGAGGTGCGGCGGGGAAAACACACAGACATCAAGCATCTCGACGCACCGCGGGCCGCGACGAGCTCCGGCGTGGGGAACAGAAGGCTCTGGCGCATGTGTGACTCCTGCAAGCGGTGTGGGTGTGGGGGAACGGAAGTGTTAGCTGCTCCGGGGATTTAGAAACACCGAGTCGTGTTCAAATTGTGGAATAGGAGAGCTGGCTGACAGTGAGACGCGGTGTGTTGCGCTGCAGGTGCGTCGTGAAGATGTCCCGGAACTCTGTGAGCGTGTCGCGCGTCGCCGCAGCAGCGCCGGCGAGGACGGCGAGCGCGAGAGCAGCACAGTGCAGCCTCCTCATTTTTCCTCGATGTCTCAGATGCTGTTTTTCTTAGTTGTTGTGTTTGCAACTTTCAGTACGAGAAGTGGAGCACTGCCGCTGCTCCGGGGGTGATTCGTAATGACGTGCACTGCATCCTCAGCGATTTCAAGTGATGTTTGACGTCGGCTTTTTTTCCCCCTCGCAGGGAACTCCGTGGAAAAGCGTAACGTGAGTCACGCTGTGCGCTCCGGTGCACAATTTCTGCGACGACGTACGTCCGTACGCTTCTGGCAGTCGTCGCCGTCTCTGGCTCCACGAGCGCACCCCCACGTGCTCCCCCCGAGCCTCCCGATGAGCGCCACCACGCGGGCCTCGCCCACGGCAGCGTGGACCAACGACACGTGGGCCTCGAGCGACCGCACCCCCTCGCGCAGCTGCCGCACGCGTGGGCCTGCGCTGCTGGCCGCCTCGCTGAGCTCGGGGCTCGCCAGGCTGCGCTCCAGGCTCTCGGGCGTCGCGTGCTGGCCGGGAGGGGCGGCTGCCTGCAGGGTGCCAGCGTGTCCCGTGACATGAGGGTGAGTGGGCTATGCCGCGTTATGCACAGAGGTTCACGCCCTCGTATTCCGCTCGCCAAAAATGCACCCAACGACGTGTTTCTCCCAAAATGTGTCACTTTCGCCAGAACCGCCTTTGTCTCGCCCCAAGGAAAAACGCCGAGTGGGACTGACAACCGACGAGCAAAGGGGGTGCGGCCACACCCAGGCGGCGAGGGGACATCTCCGGCGCTCCCCACGCGGGGCAGAATGCGGAGATCCGACACCGCATAACGCATGTCGCGCCCTACATGAACATACGCCGGATCCGGAATGGGACCACGCCCTGCATCGCGAAGAAGATCCACTGGCTTTTGCGTGAAAAAGAAAAGAACGAGAAGGGCGATCACGCGCAAACGGTGTTACGCATGAGGAAGGTGTTACCAAACGCCCTCCCTACATCTCTAATTCACCATTTCGCGAGGTGTGGCGTGTAATCGACGATAGGAAATGACGCCCTCGTGCACCTCCCTCTCACAGCCGTATGGGTATGCGTTCTCCTTGGCGGCAGGCTGCTTCACAGGCACGACAAATCTGATCAATCCCCGCCCTCAGTACATGCTGACTGTTCCCCACACAACGCATGGCTCTGGGTCATCTGAGTAGCTGTTCCATTGGATGAAGTGTGGGCGAGACGGGAATTACTCTCCGTGTGGCTGGATTTCCTGTGGGGATGCAGCTCAGTTGGAGTGTGTTGCGATCCAGGTGGCGAAGCTGTCGACGAGCGTCTTGCGCGGGAAGGGGTCCACCCAGTTGTCGGGGCAGGGGAACACGAAGTCCATGGCGGCCCCCTCGTGCGTCGTGTGGAAGAGGCCCAGCCAGTGTGCCTCGTACGGTCCCTGGCGGGGGTTGAGCGCGCGGTGCACCTCGGGGTGGAACATCTGCCTCGCGCTCTGCACGGGGCCGTCGACCAGCTCCTGGCCGCTCGCCTGCCCGGTGACGTAGTACATGTAGCGCATTCCCCACTCGTCGGGGTGCACCTCGGGGTACGTGTAGTCCATGTCGGCCAGGCTGCCGACGATAGAGGCGTAGAGGCGGTCGGTGGGCAGCGTGTGGTTGGCCCACCACTCGTTGCGGGTCCTCGTGGAGAGCAGGCGCATGCTGTCGAGGATGGCGCCCACGAGGTTCTTGAGCCTCTGGATGTTCTCGTCGTAGTTGATGACGGGGTGCAGCACGTCAAAGTCGAACAGCACGTCCCTGATCAGCTGGTCCCACGACTGGGCAGGAGCACCGCGGTTAGACTCGACATGCGAGTGGCTGGGGAAACGGCCTGCTTGCCTTGAGGGCGTCTGGGAACACTAGATGGGACTGCCTGAGGGCCTCCGGGGTCTGGAGCTTGCCGAGGGCCAGAACGACTTCGGCGGAGACGCGCGTGATGAGGGCCGTGTTCTGGACGACGTGGGTCAGCTTGGGGACGAGGCCCCTGTTCAGCAGGTCGACCCACGACATCATGCCCGAGATTATCTCGCAGAGGCTCGGGGGGTTGCTGGTCGTCTCGCCCAGCCCGCAGTCCCCCAGCGACGTGCCGTACACGACGCCGTCGAGCGTGATGACGCCGCGGATGCGGCTGCCCCAGGGCAGCGTGTCCGCCTGCGACATGATGTGCAGCGAGTCGACGGTGCCCCTCGAGAACCCGACGAGCACAATGTCGTCCACGTCTGCCAGAGGGCGGAAAACACAAGTCAGATTCTCAGAGAGCGGTCCCCTGAGGCTGGGCTGGCGCTCGGGTGGCTACGGACAGCTGCCGACGAGGTCGAGGAACAGGCCGATGCGGGACACGATGCGCGGGACGACGATCTCCGGGCGGCGGAGCGACTCGAGGGAGCCCTCGCGCTGGGCGAAGTAGACGACGTTGTAGAGCGGCGTCCCGTCGGCCGCGTCCACGCTGCCCGCCGTCACGATCTCGCCCAGCGGCACGTCGACGTCCGCCAGCACGCGGTTGTCCCACCTGCAGAGCAGGGCGCAGCGTTTGTCCGAGCGCCCATCGTCCCAAGGAGGGATTGCCGTTGTGGCGTCATAGGCACAGAGGTGCAGTGCATCCCGGGAACGCCCGAGAAACCGTTTTGTATGGACGAAAACCGAGAAAAACGCGGCAGAGCGAACGTACACGGGAACCCTGAGGCGCGGGTGCTCCTTGAGGATCCTCTGGAACGCCAGGGCGAACGTCGAGGACGCGTTGTACGCTGCCCCGATCGAGTTGCGCGGTATGAACTCGTTGAACATGCCGCTGAGGCTGACGATCGTCACGGGCGCCCTGCCCGCCGCCCTGCGCGCTGCCAGCGGCGCCAGCGGGTCCGCAGCGTTGCCGCCGATGCTCAGGCCGGCCTCGACCCTCTTGCAGTCGCTGGGCCTGACGCGGGCGAACGCGGCGTCGATGGCCGCGAGGTCGCTGAGGTCTGCGCAGGTGCGCCACCGCGTCGTCAGTCGAGTGGCGAGAACAACTGCCACCGAATTCGAAGACGCACGGAGCGTGGACAGGAGCTCGTGTGTGGGGTAGAGAAGGCTCTGGCGCAGGCGGCCCTCCTGGGTAGCCACGGAAGTATTGTCAGTCAGTGTGCCTGGGGCTTGGATGACAGCAATTGAGATGAAATGGGGTGGGAACCGTCAGGCCCGGGTTGTTGCGCTGGAAGTGCGCAGCGAAGATGCCACGGAACTCGTCCAGCGAGTCGCCAGCACACAGAGCGACTCCGACGGCGAGGACGAGCGCGACGACGCACAACCTGCTCATTTCGAAGCGAAAGTGGGAAAAACACGCTGGGATGTGGTGTGGGTTCTGTTGTGTTTTGTTCAACACACGGGTGTGAATTTGGTGTGTGGTGCAAGGACCGGAGCAGCTGGGTGGGTGATGACGCCGAGTGCACTTTCGCTTTTTCTTTGATCATGATGTCCGCCGGTTGTGGAACTGACGTCACCAAGGTGAACCCCGAGGAAAAGCCGCCCTGTCCCTCCTGCGAAGGTGCAACGCGCTGCGCCCTTCTCGCCCTGGCCCGCCCAAGCACCGGGGCGCATCCTCCGATCCGAACGAATCCGGTGGTGAGAAGTGCCCTCACAAGGGAGCGACGATTCTGAACGGTGGGACCACTTCGGCAACGCACCGGATTTCTCGGGTTGTTCGCACCTGCAATACCGTCTTCTTGGGCAGCTGGCGTATGGGGACCGAGGCGGTGGTCTCGGGCCGGCCGGGCGAAGCCTGGTTCCTGTGGTCCTCTCTGGCCAGCGAGTGGGGCGTTGGCCCCACGGGCGTTCCCAGGCCGAATGGAAGCCTCACGCGTTTTCCACGCCACTGGGAAATGCTCGGGCAACATCGGTGCTGTTCTCGTATAGTACGGAACGTACATTCCCTGCTCTACATTTCCGTCCGTGCAACAGCTCGTCCGTGGGTGAATTCCATTGAGCTCTGCGGACCAACACCCGGCTGTCGGCTGCGATTCCTCCGGGCCATACCGACGCTCGACAGCGAAGCCTCCGGTGGTGTAACACATCTGCACGGACTGAAGCGGCATGTATCAAACAACGACATTATTGAGGTTCATCAATTGTGCGTTGCGATCCAGGTGGCGAAGCTGTCGACCAGCGTCTTGCGCGGGAACGGGTCCACCCAGTTGTCGGGGCACGGCACAGCGTGGTCCAGCACAGCCCCGGCATGAGTCGTGTGGAAGAGGCCCAGCCAGTGCGCCTCGTAGGGCTCTTGGTGTGGGTTGAGCCCGCGGTGCACGTTGGGGAGGATTATCTGCCTCGCGCTCTGCACTGGGCCGTCGACCAGCTCCTGGCCGCTCGCCTGGGCGGTGACGTAGTAGAGGTAGCGCATGGCCCACTCGTCGGGGTGCACCTCGGGGTACGTGTAGTCGAAGTCAGCCATGGTGCCGGTGAAAGAGGCGTAGAGGCGGTCGGTGGGGAGCGTGTGGTTGGCCCACCACTCGGTGCGTGTCTTTGTGGAGAGCAGGCGCATGCTGGTAAGGACTCCCCCGATCACGTTCTTGAGCCTTAGGATGTTATCGTCGTAGCCGAGGACCGGGTGCAGCAGATCGAAGTCGAACAGCATGTCCCTTATCAACTCGTTGAACGACTGGGCGCTGTCAGTAACAGGAGATCCTGGAGGAACGGACCTTAAGGGCATCGGGGAACACCAGATGGGACTGTGTCAGGGGCCCTGGAGCATGGAGGCTAGCCAGAGCGAGTGTGACCTCGGCGGATACTCGCGTGAGGAGGGCGGTGTTCTGGATGACGTGTGTCAGCTTGGGGACGAGACCGTTGTAGAGAAGCTCGATCCACGCCATCCCGTTGTTGATCGTCTCGCAGAGGCTCGGGGGGTTGCTGGTCGTCTCGCCCAGCCCACAGTCACCCAGTGACGTGCCGTACACGACGCCGTCGAGCGTGATGACGCCGCGGATGCGGTTGCCCCAGGGGATGGTGGCGTGGCGCGCCATGACGTAGAGGGCGTCGATGGCGCCCCTCGAGAACCCGACGAGCACAAAGTCGTCCACGTCTAGCCAGTGTAGCAAAGGAAGCAAATGATCAGCTGTGAATTTTGAGAAAGCATGAAGGGTGTACAGCTGCCGACGAGGTCGAGGAAGAGGGACATGCGCTGAATGATGCGGGGGACAACGTAGTCCGGCTCGTACAGCGACTCGAGCGACCCCTCGCGCTGAATGAAGAACACGATGTTGTACAGCGGCGTCCCGTCGGGCGCGTCGAAGCTGCCCGCCATAACCACGTGGCCCAAAGGGACCTCGATGTCCGAAAGCACGCGGTTGTCCCACCTACAGAGTGGAAAATTTGGGGTCAGGACAACAACACATAAGGTTGGAAAAAACTGTTGTTGAACGCACACTGGGACGGTGAGACTCGGGTAGTTCCTGAGCATCTTCTTGTACGCCAGGGCGAACGTCGACGTCGCGTTGTATGCGGTCGAGAGCGCGGGACGCGGGACGAACTCGCCGGCCATGCCGTTGAGACTGACGATCGTCACGGGCGCCTTCCCTGCTGCCCGACGCGCTGCCAGAGGCGACACCGGGTCTGGCCCGTTGCCCAAGCGCAGACCTTCCTCGACTCTCTTGCAGTCGCTTGGCTTGACGCGCGCGAATGCGGCGTCGACGGCGCCGAGATCGCTGAATCCTGTGTGCAAACGTCGACGGTTATGAGCTAACGAAACCTCCCAGAAAAATGAGAACACCGTGGGCTTCAACTAGCTCGGGAGTAGGAAACATGAGGCTGCTGCGCAGGCGTGTCTCCTGTGCGGGGTGACAGAGCTGTAAGCACAAGGTGTGGGAAGAGTTCAACACTTATACGAACGCTGAGGCGCGGGTTGTTGCGTTGCAGGTGAGATGTGAAGATGTTGTGAAACTCGGTCAGCGAGCGCCCAGTCTCTGTCGCACCGCAGGCAAGGGCGACGAGCGCGAGAATGCAGAGCGGCCTGGTCATCTTCACCTACCTGTGGCTGACTGAACAAGATTATGAGAACGGTTGATTTCCCGGGCATCATTTTATGGGTAAACCGTCAACGTTGCACCGCCTGAAATTCACTGCATCTATGTTGCATTTGAGGTGAAACAGAGTGATAATGACGGCTGTGGCAGAACTGAGCCTTTTTCAAACGCCCCCATGGTCGTAGTGGAAGCAGTAACCTTTGAGAAGCAAATGCATGACGTTGGTTATGGAGGTCCACAACCTGATGACGCCTAGACGAGAGCATAAAGTGTCATTGAAGAGACTCTACTGGTGTAACATAGCCCCCAAGAATTATATGAAGACCTATTGATTGCAGCGAGCACTATGCGATAAGAGGGAAGCACAACAGACTATCCTAAAAATACTCGGAGTCAAATGGGGCAATGGTGTGGGCACTCGAAGGTCCAATGGTGTGGAGATGCAGAGATAACTCAGATACAGTGCAACAATATGCACACAGGGTAAATGTACCTGTTTCAGTCCACCTCGATGCTGTTACCCATTTCATGCGGATAATGGGCCCACAGTTGTCAGGCAAGGAGGTAATCTGTATCTAGTACTGTGCAGTGTCGAAGAGGCCAGCAAGAGCGCCTTACAGGCCCCTGCCCGGCGTTCAGTATGTGGCGCCCACAGAGGATGTATCGTCTGCCTCGTTTCCTGCATGTCGCCATTCTTTACCAGCTCAAGACGATCCTGGTGTTGAACATTGAGTTGAGAACTTCAACAGAAGGCGAGTTTGTCTCGGCAGCACATCCTTGCTCGCGCTCAGTACGTGCTTCACCCCATTCCGGGGTAGATATTGACAGTGCGGTGCATTGCGAGTGCAGATAAATTGGCACAACAGTCCGCCCTGTCTCTGCAACCCTGTCTAGAACTCCAAAAGCACAAACCGACATCAAAGAGCTGGATCACATAAACAGTTGTTCAGAGACTCGGCCTCAGTTGGAGCGAGTTGCAATCCAGGTGGCGAAGCTGTCGACGAGCGTCTTGCGCGGGAACGGGTCCACCCAGTTGTCGGGGCACGGCAGTGCGTAGTCGAGCACCGATCCCGCGTGCGTCGTGTGGAAGAGGCCCAGCCAGTGTGCCTCGTAGGGCTCTTGGTGTGGGTTGAGCCCGCGGTGCACGTTGGGGAGGATCATCTGCCTCGCGCTCTGCACGGGGCCGTCGACCAGCTCCTGGCCTCCCGCCTGGGCGGTGACGTAGTAGAGGTAGCGCATTCCAAACTCGTCTGGGTGAACCTCGGGGTACGTGTAGTCGAAGTCGGCCATTGTGCCGGTGGACGAAGCGTAGAGGCGGTCAGCTGGCAGCGTGTGTGTTGCCCACCACTCGGTGCGGGTCTTTGTGGAGAGCAGGCGCATGCTGTCCAGCAGCCCGCCGAGGAGGTTCTTGAGCTTCTGGATGTTGTCTTCATAATCAAGGACAGGGTGCAGCAGATCGAAGTCGAACAGCACGTCCCTGATCAGCTCCTCGAACGACTGCGTGAACCATCTTGTCAGGACGGCAAACGCAGCTGACTCTGTCGCACCCGGAGGACATCGGGGAACACCAGGTGGGACTGCTTCAGCTTCTCCGGGACCCCGATTCGCGCGATCGCGGCAGCAGCCTCGGTAGCGACCCGAGTGATGATGGCGGTGTTCTGGGGAATGTTGAGCAGGCTCGGGACTAGGCCGTTGGCAAGCAGCTCGACCCACGCCATCATGTTAGACGCGATCTCGCAGAGGCTCGGGGGGTTGCTGGTAGTCTCGCCGAGACCACAGTCGGCCATCGACGTGCCGTACACGACGCCGTCGAGCGTGATAACACCGCGGATGCGGTTGCCCCAGGGGATGGTGGCGTGGCGCGCCATGATGGTGACGGCGTCGATGGAGCCGCGAGAGAACCCAACGAGCACAAAGTCGTCCACGTCTGCACATGCGACTGTGAGTGAGAGAACGGAGCCCGCAAACGGAGTGCGGATGGCAATTACGGTTTCCTACGAGGTCGAGGAAGAGGGACATGCGCTGGATAATGCGGGGGACGACGACGTCCGGGAGGAGCAGCGACTCGAGCGACCCCTCGCGCTGCACGAAGAAGACCACGTTGTACAGGGGCGTCCCGTCGGGCGCATCCACGCTGCCCGCCATGATAATCTCCCCCAGGGGCACCTCGACGTCGCTCAATACGCGATTGTCCCATCTGTACAGTACCGGTAAACACCGGTTTTCTCGAAGGCTCAGAAAAAGTGCAAGACACCGGGAAGCTCGGGCAAAAAGTGAACGTACACTGGAACAGTGAGATCGGGGTTGTCCCTCAGCAGCTGCTTGTACGCGAGGGCGAACGACGACGAGCTGTTATATGCCACTGAGAGGGCGGGGCGCGGGACGAACTCGCCGGCCATGCCGTTGAGGCTGACGATCGTCACGGGAGCCTTCCCCGCTGCCCTCCTCGCCGCCAGAGGCGCCAGCGGGTCGGCGCCGTTGCTCAGCTGCAGGCCGCTCTCGGTCTTCCTGCAGTCGCTCGGCTTGACACGCGCGAACGCGGCGTCGACTGCACTGAGGTTGCTGTAGTCTATGGGGGTGAGGCGCCGGATGGCGGAGTTCAGACTGTGTCCGGCAAATGAATAGCAGCAAGAAGAGAGCACGAGAGTCCGCACCGTGCGCCTCAATAAGCGAAGGTGTGGGGAACAGCAAGCTCTGGCGTAGGTGTGCCTCCTTCGGGTGCGAAGAGGTGGCAAGTTAGAAGTCAAAATCTGAGAAGAGAGGCTCAAAGAAGCACCGCAGATCTAAGAGGGAGAAGACAAGGGGGCAACTTACATTGAGGAGCGGGTGGCTACGGTGGAGATGCGACGCGAAGATGCTATGGAACTCGGAGAGAGTCTTGGCCGTCGTCGCGGCAGCGGCACCGGCGAGAGCTGCGAGCAGAAGTGCAAATAGGGACCTCTTGTTCATTTTCTCTGTGCGGTTGTAGCTATGTTGAAACTCAGCACCAAAAAAGAACGAGTGGAGCACTGAAACCAGGAGGGGTTTGTTAACCGCAAGGAGATAGGTGACGTAAGGTTCACAACTTTCTTCCGTTTTTCTTTGCCCGCAGGCATTTTTGAGACCGGTGAAATCAGCTGACGCACCCAAATGCAACTTTCCTGCACTTTGGAGCACACAGGACGTTGTGACGTACGCACACTGTGGTGCGCACAACGGGATACAGCCGGGTGGCATCAAGAGCGGAGATGAGAATACTGAAAGACACCCAGAGCACAGCACTTGTGTTGTATGTCACACTTGGTGCTTTATTTCATTGTGCCCTGCAGTGATTTGTATGCCTCTCAGACAACCAGCAGGGGCAGCGCCTGCATGGCCTAGTGTGATGCAACCCAGGTGGCCAGGCTGTCGACGAGCGTCTTGCGGGGGAACGGGTCCACCCAGTTGTCTGGGCACGGGAAAATGTAGTCCATCGCAGCTCCTTCGTGCGTAGTGAAGAAGAGGCCCAGCCAGTGCGCCTCGTACGGCCCCTGGCGGGGGTTGAGCGAGCGGTGAACCTCGGGGAGGAATATCTGGCGCGAGAGCTGAACAGGGCCGTCAACAAGCTCCTGGCCGCTCGCCTGGGCGGTTACGTAGTAGAGGTAGCGCATGGCCCACTCGTCGGGGTGCACCACGGGGTCCGAGTGGTCGAAGTCGGCCAGAGTGCCGGTGACAGAGGCGTAGAGGCGATCGGTGGGCACCGTGTGGTTGGCCCACCACTCGGTGCGGGTCTTTGTGGAGAGCAGGCGCATGCTGTCCAGCAGAGCGCCGAGGAGGTTCTTGAGCCTTTGGATGTTCTCCTCGTAGCCGAATACCGGGTGCAGCAGGTCGAAGTTGAACAGCAGGCTCCTCACGAGTTCGTACCCAGACTACGTGTGTCGTGCCATTGCGAGTGTTCAGAGTAAGCACTACTGCAATAAGTGGGGGTTATGTGGGTACCTTGAGTGCGTCGGGGAACACCAGATGCGACTGGCGGAGCTCCTGCGGGGGGTTGAGGTTGGCCAGGTCCAGGAGCGCCTCGGAAGCGACTCGTGTGATGAGGGCGGTGTTCTGGACGATGTGCGTCAGTCTGGGGACGAGGCCGTTGACGAGCAGCTCGACCCACGCCATCATGTCCGCCGCCGTCTCGCACACTCTTGGGGGGTTGCTGACCGTCTCGCCCAGCCCGCAGTCCCCCAGCGACGTGCCGTACACGACGCCGTCGAGCGTGATGACGCCACGGATGCGTCTGCCCCACGGCAGCTCCGCGTGCTGCGCCATGATGTGCATGGCGTCGACGGTGCCCCTCGAGAACCCGACGAGCACGAAGTCGTCCACGTCTGTGCAGTTCAGTTGTGTTGTCGGTCAGTGAACATCCAGGGCAGGCGCGTGGGTCGCTGCGGGGGCTGTTCGCACTGCTACCGACGAGGTCGAGGAACAGGCCGATGCGGGAAACGAGGCGCGGGACGACGAGCTCGGGGAGGCTGAGCGACTCGAGGGAGCCCACGCGCTGGGCGAAGTATACGACGTTGTAGAGCGGCGTCCCGTCGGCCGCGTCGACGCTCCCGGCCCTCACGATCTCGCCCAGCGGCACGTCGACGTCGTCGAGCACGCTGTTGTCCCACCTGCGCGTGTGCAGCGAGCCCGAGTGCACCTCTCGTGAGGCCGGGCCCGACCGAGTTTCTTCATCCGGTTTTTGTTCCGAGATGTTGACATTCCGTGGAACAAAAGTGGACGTACACGGGAACCGTGAGGGGACGATCCTTGAGCGCCTGCCTGAACGCTAGGGCGAACGTCGAGGACGCGTTGTAGGCCGCGCCCAGCGCGTCGCGGGGCACGAACTCGTTGAACATGCCGCTGAGGCTGACGATCGTCACGGGCGCCTTCCCTGCTGCCCTCCTCGCTGCCAGAGGCGCCATCGGGTCAGCGACCCTGCTGACAGGCGTGTTGCTCTCCACCCTCCTGCAGTCGCTGGGCCTGACGCGGGCGAACGCGGCGTCGATGGTGCTGAGGTTGCTGAGACCTGTGCCCGGGGACAGCTGTGAGACGAGAAGTCCCATGGAAATCCAAGAAATTGACACTATGTGTGGTGGGGGATCAGAGGACGGCAACGCACCGCACGCTGCGACGAGCTGAGGCGGGGGGTAGAGCAGGGCGTGGTGCATGCGGTCTTCCTGGGATGGGTTGAACCGAAGCGATTGATCAGAAACCACAGCGACGTCGAATTGAACTCCAGTTAGTTGCGAGGAGTGAAACCTGAGAGAGACGCGACGGCGGGATAAGGTCAGGGAGCTGCTTCACTTACCGAGAGGTCCGGGTAGTTGTGGCGCAGGTGCGAAGCGAAGATGCCACGGAACTCGCTGAGCGAGTCGCCCCCTGTGGCCCCGAGGGCTGCCGCTGCTGCCGCGAGAACGAGTACTGCACACAACGCAGGGCGCATTTCGACAGCCGTTGTTGCTGCTGAACGCTTACTGAGGTGGACTACGATTTAATAACGGAAATAAACTGCAGCCGTTTGGCGATGACGCAAGGCGTGCTGAGAGAACTCCGAAAAGACGCCGAGAGGAAAGGCGAATAAAGGGCATCACGTATCTCAACGTGCGGTGCTGCGGGTACCGAAAACTGCAAGAGAAGTGAACCTTGCGGGGAGGTGCTTCCGTTGTGCCCGCAGCAACACCGATCGGCCGGAAAGATCGAAGATACTCGACGACTGTCGCAAAGCTTGTTTGATGCAGAGTGGAGCTCTTATCGAGTTATGCCCCCTTGACTATGTGTCTAGTTCTGCCGCGGAGAGAAGAGACCACCTCATTGACCGCACATACCTCATAGAGCAGAATGAATCTCACAATTCAACCCCGACTCATTTTCTTCACAGCAAGCAGCAAAAGCTGCGAACAGTATCAAGGGTGTTCAAGCGACGCCCACTGAGCGGGGCATGCCCTCAGCGACCTCAGCCGGAGCGCTGTGCGATCCAGGTGGCGAAGCTGTCGACCAGTGTCTTGCGTGGGAAGGGGTCCTCCCAGCCATCGGGGCACGGCACCGCGTAGCTCAGCGTGGTCCCCGAGTGCGTCGTGTGGAAGAGGCCCAGCCAGTGCGCCTCGTACGGCCCCTGGCGGGGGTTGAGCGAGCGGTGCACCTCGGGGAGGATCATCTGCCTCGAGGTCTGCACGAGGCCGTCAATGAGCTCCTGGCCCGTGGCCTCTGCCGTGATGTGGTACATGAAGCGCATGGCGTACTGGTCCGGGTGCATCTCGCTGTACGTGTGGTCCCTGTCGTTGAGTGTGCCCGTGACAGAGGCATAGAGGCGGTCGGTGGGCAGCGTGTGGTTGGCCCACCACGCCGCGCGGCCCCTGCTGGTCAGGAGGTGCACGCTGTCCACAAAGGCCCCGACGAGGTTCTTAAGCTTGAGGATGTTCTCCTCGTACTCGAGTACCGGGTGCATGACGTCGAAGGTGAACAGGATCTCCCTCACCAGATCGTCCCACGTCTTGTGTTTTGCCTTAGCGTGAGAGGCGTTTTGGGAAGGAATGCGGAGGGAATACAAAAACGTCGTCACCTTGAGGGCGTCGGGGAACGCGAGATGAGTGCGGAGGAGCTCCGCGGGGATGGGAACGCGGGCCAGAGCGAGGCCGACCTGCGTGGAGACGGCGGTGATGAGCGCCGTGTTCTGGATGGAGTGCGTCATCTTGGGGACCAGCCCGTCGGCCAGGCGCTCGACCCAGTCCATCGCGCCGTGCAAGTTCTCGCAGAGGCCCGTGAGGTCGCTGCGGACCTCCCCGCACCCGCAGTCGGCGAAGCCGGAGCCCAGGGCCACGCCGTCGAGCGTGATGACGCCGCGGATGCGGCTGCCCCACGGCAGCGTGTCGGCCTGCGACATGATGTGCAGCGCGTCGACTGTGCCCCTCGAGAAGCCCACCAGAACGAAATCGTCCACGCCTGGGGGGCAGCGGGTAAGCTTGCTACGACGAGGGGTGAGCTGAGAGTGGGCAATGACGGACGGCTGCCGACGAGGTCAAGGAACTTGGTGATGCGCGAGACGATGCGGGGGACGACGATGTCGTAGTGCAGCAGCGACTCGAGGGACATCTCGCGCTGGACGAGGAGGACGACGTTGTACAGCACAGTGCCATCGGGCGCGTCTACGCTGCCGACCAGCATCAGCTCCCCCAGGGGCACCTGGACGTCGGACAGGCGCTTGTTGTCCCACCTGCAGGCGCAGCAGAGCAGAAGAGTTCCCGCACACAATTGCCGACGCGGCCCCGCACAGTTAATTCAAAACCTGAGAGCCTCCCAGGACACGGACGACGCACACTGGGACGGTGAGGCGCGGGTGGGCCTGGAGCAGCTGCTTGAACTCGCGGGCAAGCACGGACGACGCGTTGTAGGCTGCCAGGAGAGCGGGGCGCGGGACGAACTCGCCGGCCATGCCGTTGAGGCTGATGATCGTCACGGGCGCCTTCCCCGCCGCCCTACGCGCTGCCAGCGGCGCCATGGCGGACAGGCCGTTGCTGCCGACGTGCATGCTGTCGTCGAGCCTCTTGCAGTCGCTGGGCTTGACGCGGGCGAACGCAGCGTCGACGGCCCCGAGGTCTCCGGACTCTGTTGGGAGGCAAGCGAGTCGGTCGGTGCGGACAATTCGACAAACGCGACGCACGACGGGCTTGGACGAGCTCCGGTGTGGGGAACAGCAGGCTCTGGCGCATTTGGTCCTCCTGTGCACCGTCCCGGAGGAACACGTGCGTGTGGGCGTGTGAAAAATGGACGATTCTGGAGCTTCAGAGAGCCAAGGGGGACTGGGAAGGCGCCTTACACTGAAAAACGGGTTGTTGTACTGCAGGTGCGACGTGAAGATGCTGCGGAACTCGCTCAGCGTGTCCCCGGAGCACAGGGCGACGCCCACAGCGAAGACCACGAGCAGCCTCCTCATCGCAGAGGTGGTCAGATTGTCGGCCATGAGTTTTGCGAGGTGAGATGCGATGGCGAGATCGATCCGCCAGAGAAGGGGATGCTTCTCTCTGTGCCTTTCGTTCGTGTGCTCTGCGGGCGAATGCGAAATGGATCGGCGGGCCCCCCGGTGGTGATTCTGTGAACTGGCTCGTGACGTCAGATGCGCGACACGCGTGTGGGCACACAACGGCCAACACGGCATTTCCTCCGGTGCTTTCGCGCTTCAGGGAAAACAGGGGGGAAAAGTCGGTGTCCCTCGGGTGCACCTTTGTTCAATCCACCAACCCCTACCCCGCAGGTGTGGGCGGGCCTGCTGGGGAACAGCCTGGCAGCCGGCTCGCACAGCAGGCTCGCAGCAGCACAAGCGTGCCACCGCACTCGCCCCGCGCGACGGGGGCGACAGTGGCTCGGATGCACCACAGTTCTCTGCTGGCCTGGCGGTGTTCTTCTTTGGTCGCCTTCCAGAAGTCTCAAACGTGCCCGCCACCGCTTTCCAGAGGACCGGGTGAGGTCTGCCGGAGAGGGACAGACCACCGTTGGTGTGCCGTCGGCCATCTCCGGTCCCCTGCTCATCCGCTGCTGCTCGAAGCTGAGAAGTGGCCGAGTCTGGTCATCGCTGTGGGCGTCTGAAGCATCGCCCAAGCGTCGGGTGATTGGAGTGCTGAGGCCTAATGGGGAGCGGCCCGCGACAGCTGGCGGCTCGGAGACGTCTGTACCTGAGCGCTGCCCGCGTTCCTTTCTGGCGTCTGTGGTGTTCTCTCGCCCGCTCTGCTTTGTTGCCGAAAAAGTGATATCTGCTGATCAACAGAGCTCCCCGAGGGCGGCAGGGCATATTGTCAACGAGAGATTGGGCACTCAATGTCCAGTGCTTCCCCGCTGTGCGGCGTGGCCCCTGCCGTTCGGTTGATTCCGTGAAGATTGCCTCGGCTTTGTGAGTTTTTGCTCTGTGCGGTGTGTGCCCTCCTGTGAGGGCCTCAGCGGGGTTGGCAGCTCAGTTGGAGTGTGTTGCGATCCAGGTGGCGAAGCTGTCGACGAGCGTCTTGCGCGGGAAGGGGTCCACCCAGTTGTCGGGGCACGGGAACATGTAGTCCAGCACAGCACCGGCGTGCGTCGTGTGGAAGAGGCCCAGCCAGTGCGCCTCGTACGGCCCCTGGCTGGGGTTGAGCGAGCGGTGCACGTTGGGCAGGATCATCTGCCTCGAGGTCGCCACGGGGCCGTCGACCAGTTCCTGGCCGCTGGCGTCCGCCGTAATGTGGTACAGGAAGCGCATAGCGTACTGGTCCGGGTGCATCTCGGGGACCGTGTGCGACTTGTCGTCCATAGTGCCGGTGAAAGAGGCGTAGAGGCGGTCGGTGGGCACCGTGTGGTTGGCCCACCACTCGGTGCGGCCCTTGGTGGTCAGGATGCGGACGCAGGTCACGAAGGCCCTGGCGAGGTTCCTGAGCTTGAGGATGTTCTCCTCGTAGCCGAGGATGGGGTGCATGACGTTGAAGTCGAACAGGATCTTCTTCACCATCTGGTCCCACGTCTGCGCTATGCTGTCAGCCTGTGGTCCCTGAGGGCCCGTTTGTCGTTGGGCGCACCTTGATGGCGTCGGGGTAGTCCAGATGGGTGTTGATGAGCTCCCAGGGGATGGGGACGTTGCTGAGAGCAACGCCGACGCCGGTGGAGACGCTAGTGATGAGGGCGGTGTTCTGGATGACGTGGGTCATGTCGGGGACCAGCCCGTCGGCCAGGAGCTCGATCCAGGCCATACCCGACTGCAGGTTCTCGCAGAGGCTCGGGGGGTTGCTCCGCACCTCGTTGAACGCGCAGTCGGCGAACGCAGACCCCAGGACGACGCCGTCGAGCGTGATGACGCCGCGGATGCGGCTGCCCCAGGGCAGCGACGCGTGCTGCGACATGATGTGCATCGCGTCGATGGAGCCCCTCGAGAACCCAACGAGAACAAAGTCATCAACGCCTGCAGGAAGCGAAGTCAGAGGGAGCATCTGTGACACCAGAATCGACGAGCGGGGCGTCGCACGGCTGCCGACGAGGTCGAGGAACTTGGTGATGCGCGAGATGATGCGGGGGACGACGAATTCGTAGTGCATCAGCGACTCGAGGGACATCTCGCGCTGGACGAACAGCACGACGTTGTACAGCACAGTGCCGTCGGGCGCGTCGACGCTGCCCACCTGAATGAGCTTTTCCAGGGGAACCTCGATGTCGGCAAGCGCGAAGTTGTCCCACCTGCGGTCGTTCAGCGCACCCGATGACTCAGAGAGCCGATTTTGCCCTGAGCGGGCGTTTAAGGAACGTACACCGTGTCAGTGACGGGCTTCTCGCTGTTCCCGAGCAGACGCTTGAACTCGAGGGCGAGCGCAGACGACGCGTTGTATGCCGCCGACAGCGACGTGTGCGGGACGAACTCGCCAGCCATGCCGTTGAGGCTGATGATCGTCACGGGCGCCTTCCCCGCTGCCCGACGCGCTGCCAGAGGTGCCATCGGGTCGGGACCGTTCGCGACAGGCATCCCAGCCTCGACCCTCTGGCAGTCGCTGGGCTTCACCTCGGCGAACGCGGCATCGACGGCGCTGAGGTCGCCGAGCTCTGAAATCAGTGCGGTGAGCGGTACAGACGACCCAAGTGTCGAGAAAAATAAAGTTGGATGGGTGTTGCTGGTGTGGGGCTGCTACGAACGGCGCGCTGCGACGAGCTTCGGGGTCGGGAACAGAAGGCTCTGGTGGAACGACGACCCCTGCGCGCGGCGAGAAGGCGCCGGGGGGGATCAGATAAGGAAATTGGTGAGACCCGATGAAGCGAATGTGAGTGCGGGGGTGCGGGGGTATGGGAAGCGGCAAGCAAGGATTGAGACGGTGGTAACTGTCGGTGCTGCTGTGCGTACAGTGAGCCACGGGGAGTTGCGGTGCAGGTGCTCAGTGAAGATGCTGCGGAAGTGATCGAGGGTGTCGTCTGCCCCGAAGGCGAAACCGGCGAGTAGCAGAGCGAGAAGAACCTTGTGCATTTTCCAGGTGTGTTAAGAATTAACTGAAGTATGAGAGGCGATGACGAGGTTTTGATACACGCAATCTCGCTGTTGTTCAAAGCCCCCCGCAGAGCCGGCGAGGGGAAAACCGGATTATTACGTCTCTTAGCAGAACGGCTATCGATTCTGCCGATTCCACCTGGTTTCATCCTTCCACACAGGAAAAACTGGGGTATTTTACACCGGTGCTCAAATCGAAACTGGACTAATCAAGCCCCAGATGCACCCGCGTCACCAAGGGGCACATAAAGTTACTCAAACCTGAGTGCACCCTTCGTCGGCGACCCTTCTCAGAACCGCACCATTGCGCCGATCAGGCGCCCTGCTGCGCGTTCTGCTGGCGTTCTGTGAACGCGTGACGTGTGCGCGTGCGGGAGTGACTCAGATCCAGCTGGCGTCCACGACGCGCACGACGACGCGCACGCGGCCCCGCCCGTCGGCAAAGTGCTGCAGGGCCTCGGGGGCGATGCCTATCTTGGGCCACCCCCTCCACTTGGACGGCCTCTCGAGCCACCCCGTCTTCTCGCCCGCCCCGCCCTCGGGCTCACTCTTGCCCCCGGCGGCCGACTCGAGCCGCAGCACCGGCAGCTTGGGGGCCTCGCTGCTGCTCCCCACGAGCTCGACGGTCACGCTGCCCTCGAACACGCGGTGCTCGGGCAGCTCGCCATAGTCGGGCCGCAGGTGTATCGCCACGTCGGCGCCACGCGCCCGCAGGCGCGCTTGGAACGACAGGCCCGTCGCGGTCGCGAACGCGGGGCTGACGGCGCCCTTGTCCGAGGAGGCCTCGTCGAGGCTGGCCAGCCACCTGACCGTCTGCTGCGGCGGCCCTGCGGACGGGCACGCGGGGCCGCGGAAGCGCCGGGGGCCGCCGAGCTGGTCGCGCAGGCAGCGGATCTCGGCGTGGAGCGCCCGGATGTCCCTGTCCCGCGCCGCGAGCTCGTCGACGATGAACGGGATGTGCGTGGCCGAGTTCTCCGAGAGGTGCCTGGCGACGTCGCCGCGGGGGACAGAGCACGGGCAGCCCGCGCAGGGGCACGGGACCAGCGCAGCCGCACAGCTCGCCCGCTTGTGGGCCTCGAGGGCGCTGCGCTTCACCGAGGCCCCGCAGGGGCACTCGACGGCGGACTCGGGGCAGGAGGCCTCGTGGCTGGCCAGGGAGCTCGCGCACAGGGTCGCGGAGCAGAGAGGGCACGAGACGACGCGGTAGGGGCACTGGAGGGCGTGGAACGTGCTGTCGCGGCGGCTCACGACGGCTCCGCAGCCCGGGTTGGGGCACGCGACGGGGACGTAGTCGCAGGACTCTGCGTGGACCGCCCGGGAGCCCAGGGGGACGTACATGCCGCAGCCACGGTCGGAGTACGGACACTGGATTTCAAGCCTGCAGAGGCGTGTCAATACAGAAGATAGACGAATCAACTGATTACTTCTCGTATTGGCTGAGGACGATGACGGAGGGCTGGATGAGGTCGTGGGGGGTCAGAGGGATGGAGCACGCAGGGCACTGGCCCGACGTGCCCAGCCACAACTCGATGCACCCGCGGCAGAAGAGGCACGTGGTCTGCGAGATATCAGGAATCAGAACAAATATCCAGTGAAAGCAAATCCTGAGTCTTACCCGGTGAGAGTGCACCACAGGGTCGAGGGCAACGCACGAGCACAGCGGGCACAGCAGCTCTGCTGGGACCTCGCTGGCCTTGCGGAAGAGCGTCTCGGGAAGTCCGCCAGCCTTGACGTCAGGGGAGAATTTGACGTCAGCGGCCTCTGCCGCTGGCTCGGCCCTGTCCTTGGCACACATCGGCGTGGTCGCGCACACCCTGCTGAAGGTCTCTCCCTTCTCTGCTGTGCACGGCGCACTCACAGCCGTCCTGGGCCGTTTGGATCCAGATTCCTCATTGGAATCGGAGGAATCTTCTGAAAATCTCTTGTGGGTCCGGGTGGCTGGGGGACACGTAGTGGGCTCGTCCAGGTCGGGGGCGACCGACGAGAGTATGGCGACCATCTCGGCCTTGAAGCGGGGGACGGGTATGCTGCGCGACTGCAGCTCGCGCCGCAGAGTCGGAACATCGAGCTGGCACCAGGACCTGCGACGCCGCGCCATCAGTCAGCACACAGGTATGGTATCTCCCACCGTATGACGCCAAACCCGATTCATCTGGGAGGCCCCTCTTTCCATCGGTGATGAAAGGAGAGAACGAGAAGCAGTGTGAAGGTGCTTTAGCGTAGTCGGTAGCGCGTCGTGCTGATAACGCGAAGGTCCCAGGTTCGATCCCTGGAAGCACCAACTTCTTTTACGTTTTATGCCAAATGATAGTATGGGTATCCATTAATACTTGCCGCGGGTGTATCGGGTGGGTGTTGCCGGCATGACACTTTCTCAAGGGCTCACAGGACCCGATGCCCAGGTACTCGTACACGTGTGGTGGCGGAGCTTTCAGGTTCTCCGCGTGCAAAAATAGTGCTGCTGTTAGTCCTAGAAGTTCTGAAGCAGCTCCTTGAGCGCGATGATCTGCGCGAGCCGCGTGTAGTACTGCCCCTCGAGGCTCCTCAGCTCCTCCATCGTGCGCCGGGCGTCTGTCGCCTCGATGGGCTGCGAGGATGTGCGCGACCCCGGAGAGTTGGTCGCTGCGTTTGCGGGCGTCGAGTTGCTGCCAGCCTCGCGGTCGTGGTGGTCATGGTGGTCATGGCGGTCATGGTGGTCGTGCTCTGCGCCGTTCGCCTTGCGTGCCTCCTCCTCGGCCTTCTTCGACGCCAGCGCGGCGTGGCGCGCCGACTTGGAGCACAGAGTGAACGGCTCGGACTCGAGACGGGCCACTGCCTCGCCACTGGCGTTGCGCATGTCGATCACCAGGACCACCCGCCCGCCGAGATGCAACCTGGAAGAGTTGCAGAACCTGCCGTTTGCCGAACGTCAGAGTTACGTTCGAAGCCCGAGTATTCGGAAAACGTACGATCGGCAGCGGTCGAAAACGAAGACGAGCTCGTCGTCGGTGCCCGTCGCCTTGCGGTGCTTGTCCGAGGCGCCGATGGCGATGTTGTTGTGCTTGCCCCTGCAGCAGCGGTCGCACGGCTCCAGCGCTGCGATGCAGGGCCGAATGCCGATTAGGTGAAATGGTCTCTCGGGGCTGCGGGTGGGGCGACTGAGGGTGGCGCACGAGCTCTCGAGGGGGCCCCGTCGAGATGCAGAGTGGCCCCGATGCACGAAGACCAGATGTCCGACGCCGTGAGGCCGCACTCGCCCATCCACTGCCTCTTCACGACGACCGTGACCTGAGCGATATCAGAGAGCCTGTCAGTAGCTGAGCAAGGCCCTTCTCTCGGGTTTTCCCTTAGGGGCTGGCTGCGTGGCTGAGAGATGTCTGTACGCACCGTGAACGGGGCCGAGAGGTAGACTTTGGTGGACGAAATGGTGAGCGCTGGTCCGAGGGCACGGGGGCACGAGAGGGCAGAGTCGCAGTCCATGGCTGCTGGCGCTTGACAGGAACGGGCAGCAATATTTAGTGAGCTAAATCCAGCCCTGAGATCGACGCTTCTTCGTCAGTTGCCACAGAAATCCGTCCGACCGTCTTGGATGTTAGCAAACCTGCGAACTGAAAAAATGGTGAATTCCCGCCTCTGCGGTGTGAATGCCCCGTTCTGCAGTTCTATTCCCTTACACAGAATTCAGGAGATGCGGTAATCGTGCCCGACAGTGTTATCGTCGACTCGAATTTTTTGCACGTCATGCCATAAGAGAGTTCTCCTTGAGGTCAGTAAGCAGACCATCTGGCTGAAACTGCGGCTCCGTGGACATGCAGCGCGGACCACCCTGCGTATGGGATCGGTCTCTTTGCTAAGTTGGCGGAGAGCGTCCGATAGCAGCAGCGAACGGTGCCGGGGCGGTGTCGTGAGGACCATTTCTTTGCTTGCCCAATATGGATATAAAGGCGCATCCACGAGTTCCAGGCGGGTGCGGTATTCCAAACGGCTGAAAGTGCATGTTGGTGCCCCACCACCGAACTGAGCGAACCAACCGTAGAAGCTCGGTCGCAAATGGACTCCTTTGGAAGCCGCCCCGAGCCATTCCAACACTGTCGGAGGCCGACGCATTTCGCCACCATCCAGGCTATTTTTGCACGCTGCACACACATACAGAGTGGCGGTCGCGACTCGCGAGGTGAACCAGCACGCCGGGACCAAAATGCAAGACAGCAGGGGAGAGAAGACCCAATTGTTTCTAAAATGGAGGAAGAGAGGATGCGAGGGGGGAGGATATGTATCACACACAGTTCACTGATAGTACTCGTCCAGCGACGCAGTGGGGTCCCGCTGCGCTGCCTGCACGGTTCCTGCGCTAGGCGGCCTCTGTAGCGCCAGGGGCCACTGCGCGCCCGTGTCCGAGCCCTTGCCGACCATCAGCGTCGCGCCAGGCGTCCACGACGACCCGGGCAGCGCCTGCAGATCCGCCTCGAGCTTCTCCAGCCCCTTGGCCGGGGGCAGCTGCGACGACAGCCCCGTCGGCGACCGCATCTTGGCCGCGGGCTTGGGTGCCGCCGCCGGCGGCGCGACGCTGGGGTCGCTCATGTTGCGGTGGTGCATCTCGGCAAACGTCACCTGGGCGGGCGCCATCCTCGCCACGCGTATCGTCCCGCCGCCGGGCAGTGTGCCGCTGGCCGCCGCCGCTGCAGCCGCGAGGGCCGCGCGCGAGGGCGACGTCCCCAGCGTGCTGTTCTGCCGTCGCAGCTGCCCCGCCGACACGCTGGCGCCCACGCCGATCGGCGACGGCGCGTCCGCGTTGCCTCGCTGCTGCTGCTGCTGCGACGGCGGGGGCATTGGCAGCGGCTTCGTCTGGCCGGTCATGTCCGCGAGGTCCAGCGCCTTTGCGCTGAGCCCCGCGGCGACGAGCGACGGCGGCATCGGCAGCGGCTTCCACTCGGCCCCGGCATCCGGCGGCCCGGGCCAGTCGTCCCCTGGCGGCCTGCCCGCCGGCGGCGGCACGGCGCCCGCGAGGAACGAGCCACCGAGCGCGATGCCCATGACAGAGGGCAGGCTGCCGGCGGCGGGGCTGTTGTAGGCGGCGGTGGTGCCCGGGAGCAGCATGGGCGCGGGCATCAGCGACGAGGACACGGACGCGGCCATCTGCGCGGGCCTGCTGCGCTCGCACACGACGGGCTTGCAGAACATCTGCGGGTAGGCGCCGATGAGCTCGGGGATGGTCTTGAACGTGTGGTTGGGCTGCAGGTAGTAGCCCGAGGCCTCGACAAAGATCAGCGCGTGCTTGATCTCGCCGCTGCCGCTCACGTAGGCCACGGCGAGCTGGTACTCGTGCTGCCCTCGGCGCACGCGGACGAGGAACGTGCCGGGCTTCTTCCCTGACCGCTCGATCGCGGCGTTGCAGTCGATGGACGACAGCTCGCCGTGGAAGAAGCTGTGGCGGAGCACGCGGTCAGCCAATGCCGCAGCACGGGTGCTGCTGGAGGAAACACGGGGGCGTACCCGGCGACGCTGAGGCCGTAGCACTTGTCGGGGCAGATGCTGAGCGGGCCCAGCATGGTCTCCAGAAGGCCCATGTGCTTGCGCGTGATCGCACCCTTGGTGGTCAGCTCTGCGCTCAGAGCGCGCACAATACACACCGGAGCGGGTGTGCCGGCTTGTCAGCTTTGCCTGCGCGCAAACGGGGAAACGGCAAGGCGTGGGCGGTGCACGCAACTGTTGCCCGAGAGGAGGTTGACGATGCAGTACAGGCACTGCTGCTTGGCGGCCGAGATGTCCCCGGGGGCCGCGGCGCGCACGGCGGCGAGCACGTGCTGCCACGTGAGGTCGTCCTCGCCGCCCGCGCGCCTCTCGAGGAACCTGAGCGCCATCGCAGCCTCGGGCACCGCCCTGGCCTGCTCGACGACCTGCGCGAGGCACGCGCTCCAGTCCTTGACGCCGTCCACGGCGGCCGGCGTGACCTTGATGCGCACGAGCGGCGCGCGCGAGCTGCTGAGCTCGATCGCGTCCTCGCCCGCGCTGACGACCAGCGCGGCGGCGGGGATGTACGCGCGCTCCTTGAGCATGCCGCCCTTGCTCTGCTTGGCCGCGACGACGACCTTGTCGAAGACCAGCAGCGCGTCGCACGGCATCTCGGGCCCCGCGCCGACGGCCGCGGCGCAGGCGACCGAGCCCTCGCGGACCACGCGGCAGCCCGACTGCACGAGGTCCACCGCGGGCTCGGACCTCCACGCGAGGACGCCCGCCAGCCGCGACGTGCCCGACGGCGACGTCAGCGGCGGCACCAGCGCCGCGGGCACCAGCGACACCGTCGGCGGCGCGGGCGTCGGCGGCGGCCCGACGGTGACGCTGAGCGCCGCCGTCGCCGTGAGCGTCGCCGCCGACAGCTCCGAGTCCCGCATGCGCTTCGTCGCCTCGGCAGCGCACTTGCGCGCCTCCTCCTCGGCCGCCGCCACGTCGGCCCTCGCCGGGTGCTCTGGGGGCAGCGAGCGGGAGGAAGGGGTGAGGTCGCTGGGACCCTGCAGCGGGGGTGCAGCAAGGGTGGGGTGCCTTCGGGCACTGACGACAGGAGCTCCTTGAGGTAGATCGGGTACGCAGAGATGCGCTCGTAGGGCTTGCGCAGCAGCGACCCCAGGTCCGACTTGCGCGCGACCTTGAGCTTCTGCAGGGCGTGGGCTGCGTGAGGCGAGGGAGGGAGGAGGAGCGCTGGCCGTGCCTCGAGGAGGTCCCTGAGCTTCTGGTTCCTGATGATCGTCGCCTGCAGCAGCCCAGAGGCCTGCGGCAGCGACGCGCAGTACTCAGAGTGCGCCCGCAGGTGCGCGCTGTGGTCGGTGAACGCCCGGGCGAGCGCCTGCAGCTGCTGGTCGTCCGCCGCGGCCGAGACGGCCCGCAGCGCCGCGACGAGGTTCGCCGCCCCGACAGCGATCGTCGCCGAGATCCCGAAGATCGTCGCGCACTCTGGCGGCGTCAGCGCGGCCGCCTTGGTGATCTCGAGCAGCCACACCGACTCGAGCTGCTGCATCTCCGTCGCGTACTGCTCCTCTGCGCAGGCACGGGGTGGTGTGGGGGGCCACAGAGAGAGAGAGAGAGAGAGAGAGAGAGCCCCTCCGTTGAGCATAATGGGAACTACAACGCTGCAGCGCTACACACACGCTCGCGAGCTGGGGGCTGGGAGGGCACCTGTCGCGAGGAGGTCCGTGAGGACGTTGCAGAGCGTCGTCTGGTGGCGGCGCTTCTGGTCCTCGCGGGCGAGCTCTGCCTCCTCGGCGGCGAAGAACGCCTCGCACGTGGCGTCGAACTCTGCGCGTAGCTTCTCCCTCAGCGCCCTGTACGCCGCCGTGTCCCCGGCCTCGGAGCTCTGCTCGAGAGAGAGAGAGACAGGGTGTGAGGCGAGAGAGGGGTGGGGCGACCCCCCCGGCTCGACAGAGACGCGAGAGAGAAACCCGACGCCGAAATTCCAAAGGGCACATTTCCACACACGCACACACCGACAGCGAAAACCCCCAGGGCGGGGGGGTCGCCGCGTTTCGATACACGTGCCCCGCGCGTGCTTGCGCCCCCCCCGAGGGCGGCGCTCCCTCGGTTTCCCCCGCGCAAACGCGGTGGAGAAAAGGCAACCGACACCACAACCGCCGCGTCTGTGGTCCGCCCACAGTGGGGGGCAGAGAGAAGCGGGAAGGGGAGCGGAAACGGCAGCGGCCGGCGGCAGGCGGACCTTGATGGCGTCCCTGACGGTGGCGAGCGGCAGAGAGCCGAGGAACTGGGCCACGCGCCACGTGGACGCGCTGGCCGACGACTCGCTGATCACGTGGCCGCACTCGCTGCACGCGAGGTGCGCGACGGGCGTCGAGCGGTCCCCGCAGTTGCACCACTGCATCTGCGCGGGGGCGGGTTTTGGGGTGCGGAGGCGAGCCGAGTGGGGGACGGGGGGAGGTGTGTGCGCTCGAGGGCGAGTGTCCCGGGGCCCCAGCGCCGAGTCGGACGAGGGTTATTGTGTTTTCAAAAAGAAGATCTCCTCCTCGGGGGGCCAAAAATACTCCACCCCGGTTCAATATCTGCCGTCAGATCGCACGGCCGGGTGACCCCCCAATTGACTCGCTGCGCGGATGGACACGAGAAGCCTGGAATGCACAACTACATTTTCATTCGAGATGCTGCAAGGGGGCCCCCGGAGCGCGGGGCGGTGCAGCGAGCGGCCTACGCTACGGACGAGGAGGTCTCCTCGCCCGACGAGACCTCGGGGATACCGACGGCGGTGGAGAGGATCCAGATGAGGACGAAGCTGACGACGATCGTGAGGTTGACCATCAGCGTCGGGAACGCCGGGTCCCAGCCCCACTCCTTGGCGTACACCGACGTCACGACCGTCGTGGGCATCACGAAGCCGATCAGCAGGATGAACCTGCCCAGCGGCGAGAAGATCGACAGCGTGCCCAGCGTGTAGTACAGCACGAAGCCCAGCGTCAGCCCGATCGAGTACCGCACGGCCATCGACATGAGCGCGGGCTTGTAGAGCTTCTTGAGCGTGTCCAGGCGCACGTCGAGCAGCAGCCCGATGATGAAGAACGACAGCGCGCTGTTGGCGCTCGCGATGGTCGTCTGCAGCGACAGCAGGAAGGGCGGCAGGTTGACGCCCGAGAGGCCCAGCGCGAGGCCGATGGGGATGGCCCACAGCGGCGGGTTGACGCCCACCTTGAGCGAGATCCTCTTGCCCAGCTCCTTCATCGACGGCGCCGCCTCGTGCGACGGGGCAGTGGCCGCCTGCGGTGTGCTCGTCGCCGTCTCTTGTGGGATCTTCGCGCTCTTGCAGTCGACTGACATGGATGCCTCGATGTGCGTGGCTTCATGGCCCGAGCGAGAGCTCTTCTTCTCGGTGCGGGACTGCGGCCCGTTCCTCGAGGCAGACGCGGTCTTGCGGGTAGGAGAGCCGCTTGCCGCCTGTGCCTTGGGGTCGGGGACGGCAGCCCCCGAGGCGACGTCGACGACGGAGACGACGCGGACGCCGGGCCCGCTCGTTTCGCACTGGTCAGGGCTGCTCTCGGTCAGGTCCAGCGAGTCCACGGAGGCCAGCCCCGAGGTGGCGTTCCTCGACTCGTCCAGCGACGGGAGCTCCACGCCCACCTTGCGGTCGGGGCTGGGCGTGGCCGGGGCCTCGGCCGCAGTGTCCGGGGGCGACTGCGAGGGCTTGGGGGCGAGGGCGAAGCTGAGGGGGATGACCGTGAGGATGAAGATGAGGTTGAGCATGTCGAGCCAGGCGACCTTGGTGAGGCCGTCCATGCCAGCGATGCTCTCGATGACGGGGTAGAAGAACAGGCTGATGTTCAGCCCCGACGTGCACGTCAGCGCCGCTGGCCGCCAGCTGAGGTCCCCCATCCCCGGGAACCACCGGAAGATCACCGACGCCACCACAAACATCACCAGGTCCGCGGAGATCCCCAGCGCGGCCGTGATCAGGCCCTCGGGCTCGATGCGCCGCACGCGGATGAAGGCGCCGATGAGCGTCGCGGGCATCGTGACGTTGATGAGGATGGCGCTGACCAGCGACACTTTCCCCGGGCCGTCGGGTCCGCGGAGGAAAAGCCGGCGGATGAGGTAGCCCAGCGCGATCACGATGGCGCACACGCCGAAGGCGATCTGCAGGCGGCTCATAGTCGCGTGGTTTGTGGTCTACTGTCAAGTTCGTAAGAGGTGACTGTCGCGTTTCCTCGGATAAAATACTGTATCTTTTTTGATTCAATTTTGATTTTTGGCCGCGGGTGGAGTTCTATTGGGTCTTTTGTCAAAGAACAGGGGCCGTTTGGAAGGGCGGAGATACCCGAAGTGCGGCAGGGGGCAAATCTATGATTGCTCAATCTTCTTGGGCCGACGGAGAAACTCGGGTTCGGGCGGGCCAACCCGGGTTGGCGAAGGCAACATTGAATGATCGAGTTCCCCGCGGGCGACCGTGTCATCCGCATTCCAGGAATTGCTTCAGATCGACTCCCTCTCGTAGACATCGTGGAGGCGATGGCGATAGGCATGGGAAGACTCGTGTCTCCTCTCCTTCTCCGCCTGGGGCCTCTGATGAACCTCAAGCCACTGGTGGTAGAACAAGCTGTCATCGTTGTCCAGGCCACGGGACCGGATGTGCTCGTTTGTGAGCATGATAATGTTGTTAATGTCGGTCACGAGAATGTTGTGATCATAGATGTAGGGCCTTGGAAGAAGATGAAAGACCTGCATCATCCTCCTGAAGAAGCACTTAAGCCAAATGCACTTGTTGATGTACCAGTGGTCAATCGCCCTGGCCTTTGACATTTCCAATGATAGAGGACGGCCTGCACAGCCTGATCCATGAGAAGAGCATCTCTGGCCCCCCAAGGAAGCCACTATCTTAAAGGATTACCCAGTAACTGCCCAAATGTCAGAACGAACAGGAGTTGATTGAAATGTACTTACTCTCAGGGTTCTGCTCTTGCTCCGGGCTGTCTTCTGCAGGAATGTCGTGAGCTTGATGTTGAAGCACTCGATGAAGTTGGAGTCAACAAGCACATCAGAGCAGCAGGCCCAAGGAATTGACATCCATCTCCAGGTGAACATTCAGATAGCCAATACAGAATGATCATGGCCTGGCAGAATTCAGCATGTCACTAGTGTCATCAGGTCTTGTCCTGTGCAGTACAATATGAGTCACAAAAAGCACATCTTTCAGGAGCACAGTGGTGGTTGGTCCACAGTGACAAGGACAGAACTCAGAAACCAAAAAGCAGGCCACACATACAGAGCTCGCAACAGCTGAGGCTCAGGCTCTCATGAGCCCAGAGAAGAAGGTCCAGTGGCTTAAGGACCGGGGCTACAATGAGAGATGTGCATGTGAGATTGTGAGAGTATCCCATTGTGCATTTCAGAGGACCAGCAAAGCCATTGCTGCTGGACACAAACTGCACCAGGTGGGAAGGCCATGCTACCTGAGGGAGGACGAAGAGAGGCAGCTGATGGAGTGGCTCAAGGATTTCTTTCTTAAGGAGGGAGAGGACCCAGAGATTCAGGATGTGATTGCTCAGATAGGTTCAAATTCTATTTACAAAAATGACTCATCCTACTGTGGGGCTCTTTTTGCCTAGACAACCCTGATTCTGAGAGAGAGAGAGATTGAAGGAGGATATAACTCAGGAGTTACCATATGTCTCACCTGGGGCCAAGAAGCACAAGGTGGTTGTCTTCACTAGGAAACGTGTCAGGTGCCATGGGGTCAGCCATGTTCCCAACTGGAGTGAACATGTCACTCTGGTATTGTGTGTGGGGGCAGATGGCACACATCTCCCAGCCGGACTCATCTGGCCCTTGGTCAATCTGCCCTCTGCAGCAGTGGACTTTACTGATACGTTCACCTTCTCGGCTCAAAGAAGGGGTGGATCAATAAAAAGATCTTTGCTGAGTGGGTGTGGAAAATATTCGTTCCGAGATTCATCACAGATGCAAAATCCATGGGAAGCTGAATGCTACTGTGCTTCTGCTGGACAACTACTCATCACGTGCCAACTCGGACCTGCTAGAGAAGCTGAAGCATGACAACAGACCTGTAATGACGTTTTCTGCTCACTGCTGCACACACATTCTCCTGCCACTTGATATGGTCCTGTTTGCCATGTTCAATCACTGGCTCACCCAGGAGCTCGACCTCACAGGCTGCACCACAGCAGACCAGAAGTGCACTGCGGTCCTCAGGGCCTGCCACAAGGCCCTCTACCACTCACTTTACCCCATAACTGTCACTGAGGGGTTTGCTCATGCTGGCCTGTGGCCTCTGTGCCCAGAAGTCGTGCTGGACAGCAGTGACTATGTCTCTCAGGGAGATGTTCCAGCCCATCCTTATCACGTGCATGCTGATATGCCCATCAATGGGCATGTCCTGATCTGTGGGTCATTGCCATGCTGCGCCACCAGAAAGCCCCTGCTGCCTCCCAACCCCTGCATCCTGATGCCGGCCCTGCCGCTCCTCTCTCTGTCCCTGTTCCCTTCAACAAACTCACCATGATGGCTGGCGTGGGTCTGCGTCATTCACTATAATGCTCTTTTTGTTTCTTCTTGACTGGCTCGGATTTTTCCAGTAGCCCAGATTATTTCAGCTGCTCTAAAGGCAGTCCAGAAGATACATAAGATTTTACACAGCTCTGGGGTGAGCAGCACGCACAGCATGAGCCTGGGTATACAACACAGATGCTGGCACCAGTGCGGCCTGTAGCATGGCAGGGGTGGAGTTGTGTGTGATGCTATCAGGGGCGATGTAGTCACTCCTATAGTCACTTCTGTCAATGACCTGCTTGGGCTTAAGTGGCCATACTCCCACCTGTGAGAACCCACCTGCCACCTGAGATCGTGGATGGCTCACAGGCATGGTACCACGCCTTAATGACAGTGGTGAGCATATGAGCACGGCACTCCTTCATCATCTGCACTCCCTTAAGCTTGAGGAACGTCTTCAGGTAGGACTGGAAGGCCAAGAAGAATGAGACATTGAGTGGCTGGAGGACATGTGTTGTTTGAGACAGGAAAGTGAGCATGCAGATATTGTGCTGGCACAGAAGCTCGAGCACCTCGGGGTTGTCATATGACAAGTGATTGATTGTCCACAAGGAGCAGGATGGGGTATCTGGCTGGCCCCTTGTGATGCTTCTTTTATTCACCTTGGATATGATGATGATATTGGTGGCCCACAGACTGAAATCTTGCAGTTGATCAAACCCTTCAAGGACCACGTGAAATTGAAGTGGTTGAGGTGCTCGATGACCGACGGGGGCAGGTTATTCAGGGGCCGGATGAGGCAGGGCTGGGTTTATCTGCCAAAAATAGTGTTGCAAAGGGATCACCTCTGCCCTGGCCCCCTGGGGGGTTCTTTTAACTCCTTAGACCTGTAGAGTACACGTCCTCTATCAGTCTATAGAGTTAAAAGTATGTATGTAACCCCCCCCAGGGGGGTCAGGGCTTAGTTCATCCCTTTTTAGCTGGATCATTTTTGCTGAATCGGAGTAGTACCACTCTACTTCAGAAAAATAAGAGTCTGTTTAATTGCAGGGGAAAGAGGAATTATGGTCGTAGCTGTGCTTATTATTGTAGAGATTCTTGGAATCGAAATACGAGTATCAAATGGAATACTTGATAATCATTTGCAGCACCTCTACAAAGTTCCTTACTGAGTAAACACTGTGAGAAAATGATGATAAACACACTCTGATACTGTCAAGAGACTTGACAGAGCCTTAAATATGACATATCAGCCAATAGCTCTCAACCAGCCTCTCTTATTCTTGTGCTTTGTGTTAGTGATTTTTGCAGTCACTGATCTATACTATTATCTAAAGGCATCAATCACCTCAGCTCTGATCCCCTGGGTTCTTTTAGCTCTGTAGTTCTGTAAAGGGCACTGGGGTTCTTTTAGCTCTACCATGAAGTGGTCTGCAGCACTAATGTAAACCACGACTTTGTGCCTTAAGGGGGTCATGAAGGTCTCGTCCATGTTCCAGATCTGTCAAACCTGCAAATTCAGACTTGTCATGATTTCAGTCAGAAGACAGAACCAGTCCATCATCTGACTGCATGTGAGCATTCTCTTCTGGGTCAGCAGGCTGTGAGTCCAAGGGACGAGAAGAGTGCTGTAGGGGGTTACATACATCTTTAACATTCTGGCAGTAAAGAAGCATACCCACATCTGTCCTGTGCAGAAACAAGTGACATGCCCGAAAGCACTGAAAGCTCTATGAAAGGGTTTGCTGCATGGCACTGAGCGATAATGGACTCAGTCTATGTGTCAAAAGTGGTGATGGTAAGGGGCATGACAGTGAGTTGTTCAATTTTTGGAGGATGCCACACACCTGCTCTAAGACATTGGGGATCTTGGGGTCCTCTTCTGTGAGGTCAAAGTACTGGCTGAGAAAGTCAATCAGGGCCCACTTCTTCACATTCATGAGCAGGGTCGGGCATTTCACCACGTGCTCTGGGCAGCCATAGTGATGTGCTGGTTTTATGAGAATTTATGCTTGATTATTTGCAAAAGAAAGGGGTTTTCAGAAGAAAATTACAAAATAACACCTTAAAGAGGCACAATTCGACTACCAAATGTAGCATCACGTGTGACAATGAGCTCGTCCTATGGTCCCTCAATGAGATGGCACTAAATACCGCAGCAGATAAGGATGCAGTACCATTGTACAACATGGCACGAGACTGGGGGAGACATAATACTGCAACATATTCACAGTCATGAAGTGAAAGGAAGAGGCAAAGAGAGCAAGGCAACCGAAGCACACAAAGCACGTATTAATGAGCATGAAACAGGGAGCTTAAACGAGTAATCAGGCTTTTCTGCACTAGTGGATAATATGGAACAGGATGCCTAAAAGATCATACACACGAACCTAACCGGAAAGACTTGGCAGTGCTCAAAGGTTCACCAGTGATGGTACAGAAGAACGAACACATAACTTCCATACAGTCTTTAGTGTAGCACACTCACAATGGCTCTCGAGATGCAAGAAGGATGATAGTGACAAAGAAGCCTCAGTGTACCCCTGGCTCTCATTAATGCAGCTGCAAGAAATCAAATCCAGTGAATGGGCAGACTCCGGTGGTATCAACCCATAAGGGCACCTACCCACAGAAATGCAGCTTCAGTCACCTCAAAAAGGCCTGAATGGCACTGAAACCCAACAGCAGGCAGTGAGTAGCCATAGTGCGTGACTGGCTCAATGATATGAGTCACAAAGACAACATGATGACCTACGAGATCCACAAACGTGCAGCCCCAGGTGACACATTCATATCACCGTTTTCATGCCCTGACAGCCATCTAGAAGTCAAAGGCAATGCACATACATATATGGGCAAGGTGAAAGAGCTCACTGCTGCAGATATGGTGATAAAGTGCCCAGAATGAAGCAACTGGTATCAGAGATGTGATCTGCAAGGCTCTGACTGTCTTTCGGTGGCATACACATTGCAATGCTGCACCATCTGACCTTTCAGCAAGTGCCAACCAAGAGCCACAGCTCCCAAAAGCATACATAAGCAATTAACGAGCCACTCCAGGATGGGCCCTGAGCCATTACATGCCAACGATGTCAGAAACACCAGCAAAAGGAAGTTTATGGCAAAGGTGTCCAACAACAAAACCAACACGCACATGTTCCTCTGGTATGATGTGAAAAGCACGAACCAAAACGGATGAATTCTGGTATCCGTCTTCCCAGACTTCTGGACTTACCATCTCAATATACACAACACGACTGCCCTTCCCACACACCACCACCCATAAACACCCTTCTCCCTCAGAAGCAGCAAACCTGATCCATCAAGGGGCCCATTCCTCACTTGTGCCTCCTGCAAGCTGCTGACAGCCACCACGACTGACTGGGTCGCTTTCCCAGCTCCACACATGAAGGCCAACATTGCCTCTGATCACTTCTGAGGAAGGTAGGGTGCACACAGCCAGCAGGGTCCTGGAACCGGACCATAGTCTTTTTTGCACAGTAATAATCCAAAACAATATCCTGAAGAGACAGTCGACCCCGATACAAATTGCTTCATGGACCAAAACAGCATGCCTGGAATTACAGGCGTTCATAATTAAGAACTGGCAAGCGGGTTGACCACTGTGTTCAGCTCTCATAAAGGTTCTGGCCGATTGTATAGAGAGAGCACTATCAACTGAGCAATCCATCCAAGGAACGAGGAGTGCACATACTACACTACATTAACAACTGCCCTGCCGACTGCCACGAATTGAAAGGAAGACTTCCAGAGGGTGTGACCCGGGATAACCCGAGAGAGGACAGGTATCACAGTCACCATGATAACCGAAATGTAACTTGCACATTCACCAGTGACACTCTGTGTAACCTTGTCACTTGTTCGTTTGGGGGCCAGGAGGTTGAGGGTATGTTGGGTCATATGGTATGTGAGAACTACTTGTCCGCGGGAAGAAACTGTATCTTGATGTGAAAGGTCTCGGATATGAACATTGCCGTTTCTGACAGCCCTTATTCTGCCATTTGAAAAAAGTCAAGGCACGTTTTGAAATAACCGGTCAGTATGTAGCTGCTTGTTTTCACCAGTGTTTCTTTGATATCTGACCAGAGGCTGTGGCATTATGTGCTGTTAATGGTTTGAATAATTTGCATCGTTACTTCAAAAGATATCTAGGGTCTGATGCACCAGAAAGCCAACCATAACCTTGTTGGTACGTCTGGGTCCAAGATGCAGTGAGTATCTTCAGTTCATCCAGCTTTGCTCACTTGTTCTTTATCAACCACTCTGCTGATTCTGTATAACCTGTTCTGTACCACACCTAAATATTGAGTGTCTTGACCACCCCCATAAATTGAAGCACTGTTTGCAGCCAGATGCCCTACAGCTCGTTGGGCTCAGGCCCCCAATGGTGGTATCCTGGGGGATGGCCTCATGTTCACACAGAAAAACCTGACTGAACTGCAGCTCTATGGCCTCTGTGGCTACAGACATCTGCAACAGGTTTGTTCCATAGCCCACGACTACAACTCCTGGGCAAATGCTGTCATTTACCCAGCGAGCAAGAGTTTGGAATCATAACGAATCTCACTGTACAGGTCAAAGATGTTGGTGGGACTCACAGTGAAGGCCAGATCATTGGTGCAGAGCTTTCAAGCAGGAACAACTCACGACCATCTTCTGTAGGGCCAGTAGTGTTTGGCCTTCCCTTGGTTGAAGAGATCGATGACATTGAACCGTTTGCTGTAGTGCAGGGCCAGTAGGGCGAGTCTCTACAACATCTTTGATCTGTGCAGTGAGATTCATAACGATTCCAAACTCTTACTCACTGAGTAAAGACGGCATTGGCCCGTTTGTATTTGTGGGCTGTATGACCACAGACATCTGCGAAAGGTAAAATCCAGTGGTCATGGAGCTGCAGTTCAGTCGGGTGTTTCTGTGTGAGCATGAGGCAACCCCCCAGAAGACCACTGGTGGCCTGAGCCCGACGAGCTGTAGGGCATCTGGCTGCAAACCGTGCTCCAATTTGTGTCCAAATTGTGGAAGGTGGCCAAGAAACACAATATTTAGGTGATACAGATCAGGTGATACAGAAACAGCTGAGCTCTTGCAGGGAAACAATTCTGTTTTTTGTTCGATGATGTACTTAATCATTTTGGAATGAGAATCGTGGTGCAAAAAGAGGGTTATAATATCCTCCAACTAGCGGGGTTGCGTCGTGTTTTTCCTGCTCAAAAGCCCGGGAATTAGCCAACTTGACGTGGCCCAATCCAGGACAATCAGAGTGTGTAGGATATTCCTTGTGAGAGACAACCCGGAAATATCAGTTTGTGGGATAGACCGTGCCGCACGCATCCATGGCGCACAAGAGTGACAAGAGCATGGACGTGGCCCATGATGATCAAGCTCGTCATGACCTGTGCCGTGACTGAACCGCTCATCACGTAACTCAGCAAGGGCAGTGGGCAGGCTGCCTGGGCCAAGATCGCCACCCAGTTGGAGAACAACCCCGACTCTGTGAGATCTGGCTGAACAAAAGGCACGGGTCGCGAGGCACGGAGTCTGCTTGGGCGCACTCATGGTAGTACACTGCAGAGGCTGTCAACAGGAGTGCGGTCTGCTGGGTGATCGAATCTGTGCCTGTGGCAGCCAGAGCAGTGCCAACAGCATCCTCCGACTCCTTCTGTGCCACGACCAGTGCCAGGAGGGTGCCGAAGAGGGTTGTGTTGCGGAGGGTGGCTAGGCATATGAATGCCCATGCTGGCGTCTTCTTCACCCGCGTGCAGCCCATTGTGTGATGGTGGGCGGGTTTTACGCTCTCGCAACCAGTCAAACGATCTCTTCTGGTTAAAATCACAGTGAGATAATGAGCGAGCTTATCTGTGGGTTTAAGCTGGAAAAAACGCCAGCACAACCCTGGTACTGGTAATGGTTGGAATCTCCCATTTCTCAAACCCTAGGGGCAGATGCTCAGGAACACGACGGACATGGGTGATACCAGTTATGTAGAGCGAGGAATAATAAATCGTGATGGAAGACGTCTAGCAGAGTGGTGTGTGTACACTGTAGAAGATGTATGTAAGCAGGGCTGTCTCTGCTGCTGTCAGGTCAGTGCGGGCCCCAGATCCTCTTGAAAACGAGAATAATATAGTAGAAAGGACACCTTAGAGATAAAATCTTGTACGGGGGCCATCGGATTATTGCCGTTTTAATCATGCAGAACAAAAACCCGGGAAGAAACACCCTTATCTCAAAAAAGGGTGCTAAACTAGCTTGAAGACCGTATTCTGTGCACCAAAATGGTTTAAATGATGTCATTTCTTTGCGTAAATGTTCACAACATTCCACTATGCTCAAATCCTGGAAATAATCACCGTTAAAAACTTCTCACAGAGAGATCTATTTAATGGCCCCCTACCAAAAAAATTCAACAGCCAAAAAAGTATACTGAGTCTCTCTTACCATGGTAAGTGAGCAGCCTCACTGTTTGAATGTTGGAGAAGGTACCTTTTCACAGTCATCACTGCAGTGTGCATAGGAAAAGGGCTGTGTTGGCCGAAGAGTGATGGCCTCCAAAGTAGCATCCCTGTGTGAACCAAATGCTGCCAGCAATTCACAGACTGAGAAACTGAGCAGTCATAACCCTGTACTAGCAGTGTCATGTTGCATGAAACAGCTGAGCAGAGCTGAAGAAGCCCTATGAACTCAAGCGACCGGCCAGCATGCACATAGGCCCTCGTGTAGCAGTAGGGAAGGCCGTAGTGCAAGCACAGAAGACAGCGGAATCGAGTGGAAATGAACAGGTGTACCATCAAAGAGTCACAGCCGTCTTTCCTGTTAGGAATACCACAGCATCACAATTCGATCTTTGTCTTCCTAGATGAGTTAGAATCTGATTTGTGGGGTTTGAATTGCTGTTGTGATAACGAAGTGAAACGAAAACAACGAATCAGATATGCACTGCTGATTCATACCATATGCACAGTTTTTGAAAACCCAAATTTACAGGCACAAGGGTGCACAGGGAAGAAGGGTACTGTGCTTGTGTACATCTTTCTTCGGGTAGCGCAAACTCAACAATTGGGGGAGGGAAAGAAGCCTATGGTGCCTTACTGCATCCGCGGGGACACAGCAGAGGGAAAGAAGGCGTTCTTTTTTTGTTTTCTCGGCTAACTTCCAGGAAATTTCCATCTCGGTTCTTCGTTGTCCCGCAAGCCAAGAGCGAATCACTGGTGGTGACTCCCCCATCCTCAACCCATTTTATAGGCCTTCCTGGCGTCTGGCACGCACCACCATGAGCAGTCTGCAGATCGCGTTCGGCGTGTGCGCCATTGTGATCGCGCTGGGCTTCCTCATCCGGAGACTTTTCCTCAACACGCCTGATGGACCGGGCAAGATCTCCCTGGTTAGCGCCATTCTCGTGAACGTGACGCTCCCTGCCACCCTCATTGGGGCCTTCATGCGGGTACGGCACGTCGAGGCGGAGGGGCTGATCTCGATGGCACTGGGCATCTCTGTGGACACGTTCATGTTCATCCTAGCGACTGTTTGTTTTCGGTGGATCCCGGGGGTCAACGACAGGAGCTTGCGGCCTTCCGCGCAGGCGACCACGGCGGGGTTAAACATCAGCCTCTTCTTCTACCCTGTCATCGAGAGCATCGCGGGAATGGAGGGTGTCGCAAAGGTGGCGTGGCTCGACATCCTCAATCTCGTATTCAACTTCACGGTCGTCCCCATCAACTTCGCGCTGTCGCGGAAGCCTGACGGCGAGACAGGCGTTGTCCAGGAGGCGTCGGGGACGACTTCTGCCGAGGGCCAGGTCGAGGTAGAGCTCTCGACGTTAAACCGCCCCAAGGAGAGGCTGGCGCCTCAGTTGCAGGAAAACACAGAGATTCGCAACGTGCAAGTCGTGCTCGTCGTGCCAAAAGAGAAGCCGGTGCTGGAGCCCGAGGCAGAATCGAACCTCGTCGAATCCCTGAAGGAGAGCAACTGCCCACGCGAGCTCGCGGCCGTACAGAGTGCTCAGAACAGCGGAGCCGGAAAGCAGCAGGAGCTCGCGACACCAGAGAAGAAGACAGAGGAGCCAGCCGACATCTCGCAGAAGTCTGGAGGCGCCCTCACAGAGGTTGCCGGGACTGAGCCTGCCACAGCGGAGGCCTCAGAGGACGGCGGCAAGAGATCGCTCTGCTGTATACCGCTGGGCCGAGTCACGACCCCCAAATCCGCAGAAGTCGGGGAGACGAAGAGGCAAGTGAATGGGAATGGAATCGGTGCAGAAACCGTAGCCCCCACGCAGGGAGCACAGGAGCCCACGTTTAGGCAGATCTGCATGCGCATCGCACTCAGGGTCGGCGTCAACCCGCCGCTGTGGGCGATCCCTATCGGCCTCGCGCTGGGCCTCTCGGGGGCGACGCTTCCGGCGTTCCTGGAGAGCCTCCTCACGACCATTGCCCACGCCAACAGCGCGCTGTCGTTCTTCGTCATCGGGTTGTTGCTCGACGTGCGCATCAGCATGATCAAGAGGCTCTACAAGCCCGCGCTCATGTCACTGGGGCTGCGGTACGGTGTGGGCACCGCGCTGGGACTCATTCTGTACTACACGCTGGGCACGCTGTCGATCTTCTCGCCGCTGGGCAGGTTCATCCTGCTGGTCGGCTTCGTGATGCCCGTGACGGTCGTGACGTCGGTGTACGCCAAGGAGTGGGGCTGGGACCCGACGTTCCCGACGCTGATGGTCAACCTCACGATCATCGTCAGCTTCGTCCTCATCTGGATCCTCTCCGCCGCTGTGGGGCTCCCCGAGATGAACTCATCGTCATCGTAGAAAAGCACCTCGCTATGTCATTTCAACGCACAAATACGCAACATGATGTGTTTCTTGTTCAATACTGTATCACCAGACACGTGTCTTTCTTGGGTGAATAGGGTTAAACCAACACACATCTTAGCCGGATACTATGGTACTCATCCTCAAGGAGATCCGCTCTCCACCCCCCACGACGATTCAGTGACTCATCACCTGCCCATTCACCTTCGGGTAATGTCGGTTGGAAATCTGTACCACGCTGAACAAAAACCGCAAAATCGCTTTGTTTGACCATCGTTCACAGCTCTGAGAGTTGAGTCTTCTGATAGGACCCAGCAGCTTGCTTGTTGTGAGTGTAGTTGAAGTGCTGTTTTGGCGGATTGGTAACACCCGAGACCCCTGAGCTATAATCTCTTTTATTGGTATAGTTCGACAGTGACTCTCCTTTTTATCGGTTTCGGGGAGGTTTATTGAAATTGCTTTGCGACTATTCTTGGTTTTATCGCTCGTTTCTGGCAGGAAAGCGACAATGTCCCTTCAGTGTATCGAGTCTGTAAACACATTTGGCGATGTTTGACAGTCGCCAGATACTTCTTCTGATACTCCTGATATCACACAGGGATTGAATGCTCACGGGTACATAGATATCTCCAAGAAGAGACGGGTGTTCCCTCATGATCAAGCTGAGTTCGATGTGTCCACCACACCCAAGTTGCCTCCTGGTATGTGATCTGCCAACGCAGAACAGCGTACCTGTGTACCCGCACGCTCAACCTCTGAGTTATCGACCGCCCACCCCTTTTGACCGCTAGTATGTTAGGACCACAGTCGGCCGTCATGGTGTGCAATGGGCGGAGTGAACTGGAGTACAAGGCAACCAAAGAGTCACAACGGGTTCCGTTGAGAAAAGCTAATCAATCGCCGTGGTTATGTCATGTGTCTGAGGTGAAAGAGAAACTACATCGATGACGATGTCTCAGAGTGAGACTCAGGAAGCCCAACAGCAGTGGAGAGGATCCAGATGAGGACGAAGCTGACGACGATCGTGAGGTTGACCATCAGCGAGGGGAACGCCGGGTCCCAGCCCCATTCTTTTGCATACACGCACGTCACCACTGTTGTGGGCATCACGAAGCCGATCAACAGGATGAACCTGCCCAGCGGCGAGAAGATCGACAGCGTGCCCAGCGTGTAGTACAGCACGAAGCCCAGCGTCAGCCCGATCGAGTACCGCACGGCCATCGACATGAGCGCGGGCTTGTAGAGTCTTTTGATGGTGTCCAGGCGCACGTCGAGCAGCAGCCCGATGATGAAGAACGACAGCGCGCTGTTGGCGCTCGCCAGCGTCGTCTGCAGCGACAGCAAGAAGGGCGGCAGGTTGACGCCCGAGAGGCCCAGCGCGAGACCGATGGGGATGGCCCACAGCGGCGGGTTGATGCCAACCTTGAGCGAGATCTTCTTAGCCAGTTCCTTCATCGACGGCGCCTCGGGGTCAGGGGTCTCAGCCTGGCTGCTCTTGACAGGCTCGCCCTGGCCGTCGCCGTCATCGATGGACTTGCACGTCTCCTTTTGGTGGCACTCGCTCCTCGACGCCTCTGCCTCCAACGGCTCGGCATCCGCACCGCTTGAATTGCGTGGATCCTCAGTGTTCGGCGAAGGCGCTCCTTGTTGACTGCTGATCTTGGCTCTCGATGAGAGCATTCCCTCGCTCCTTTCTGCTTCGATCATCGACCCGCCTCTCCTGGACTTGTGGCTCTTGCGGTTGTCCACGCACGAGTCGCCCCACGAGGGTCGGTCCACCACGACCTCTCCCGAGTTCAGGTCCACGACAGACACCACTCGGACGCCGGCGTCCCCGTCCCCGCCCTCCGCCCCGCTCGCTCTGCTGCTCGGGCCACCCATCGTAGAGAGCTCCACCCCCGTGCTTTCGCTGCTCTCGTTTCCGGGCGCGGTGTCCGGGGAGGCGCTCGCCGGCTGCGGCGGCGGCTTGTGGGCGAGGGCGAAGCTGAGGGGGATGACCGTGAGGATGAAGACGATGTTGAGCATGTCGAGCCACACGACCTTGGAGAGGCCCTCCATGCCGGCGATGCTCTCGATGACGGGGTAGAAGAACAGGCTGATGTTCAGCCCCGACGTGCACGTCAGCGCCGCTGGCCGCCAGCTGAGGTCCCCCATCCCCGGGAACCACCGGAAGATCACCGACGCCACCACAAACAGCAGCGTGTCCGCCGAGATCCCCAGCGCCATCATGATCAGGCCCTCGGGCTCGACGCGCCGCACGCGGAGGAAGGCGCCGATAAGCGTCGCTGGCATCGTGACGTTGAGGAGAAGGGCGCTGACCAGAGTCACTTTTCCCGGGCCGTCGGGTCCGCGGAGGAAAAGCCTGCGGATGAGGAAACCCAGCGCAATCACGATGGCGCACACGCCGAAGGCGATCTGCAGGCGGCTCATCCCGGAGTGGGTGTGGTGGAGGTGGGTGGGGATGCGCGGGCGAAATAACAAATGGTGAGTTTCCTGGAGTGAAATCTTGGGAGTTGCTCCAGATATCGCACTGCTGAACATCACTCCTGCCTGTTTCGTCTACAGCTTTTTCCAGACGTAAGGAGTGATCCACCCCATTTGATAACATCGTAGGGGTGATCGAAGAGCGCAGAGTGAGCTCGCCCGTGATGTTGTCCTTTTCCCCGTTGACACGTTGCATTTATCCACACGGAAAACAGGCGTCTTGTCGGTTTTTGTCCACCTCACCTGAAATTCAGCCTAGAAAACGCTTCTCCTACGGAGTTGAGGGCGAGGCCTCGTCCCCACTCAGCCGAGGATCGAGGTAAGCCATAGAACAATTGTGACACATTGTTGGTGCGGTGGTGTTTGCGGTGAGTGGCGCTCTACGACGACGACGACGATGCCTCTGAGTGCATCTCGGGGATACCGACGGCGGTGGAGAGGATCCAGATGAGGACGAAGCTGACGACGATCGTGAGGTTGACCATCAGCGTCGGGAACGCCGGGTCCCAGCCCCACTCCTTGGCGTACACCGACGTCACGACGGTCGTGGGCATCACGAATCCGACCAGCAGGATGAACCTGCCCAGCGGCGAGAAGATGGGCAGAGCGCCCAGAGTGTAGTACAGAACTAGTCCCAGCGCCAGTCCGAACGAGTACCGCAGCGCCAGCGACATGAGCGCGGGCTTGTAGAGCTTCTTGAGCGTGTCCAGGCGCACGTCGAGCAGCAGCCCGATGACGAAGAACGACATGGCGCTGTTGGCGCTCGCCAGGGTTGTCTCGAGCGAGTAGAGGAAGGGAGGGAGCGTGACGCCCGAGAGGCCCAGCGCGAGACCGATGGGGATGGCCCACAGCGGCGGGTTGACGCCCACCTTGAGCGAGATCCTCTTGCCCAGCTCCTTCATCGACGGTCCCGCCTCGTGCGTTGGAGCAGCGGGCGCCTGCGGGCTTTCCAGCGTCTGTGATACCTTTCCGTCCTTATCGCTGGGCTTGCATTTGCAGCAGTCCACAGTGGCCTCTGTGTTGCCCACGGGCTTCGGGTGGTCTGTGCTGTCGTTCGTGCTCTGCAAGTTCGGGGATTTAGTCTTTTCGGCCTTTGTTTGCAACCAACCTTGTGTCCGTTGGGTGAAGACTTGATGCTCCTGCGGAGGTCGCTCCTCTTGGCACGGTCTGCTTCCATCTGGGGGTCAGGAATCGTCTGCCCCGAAAGAACGTCGACGACAGAGACCACGCGGACACCTTCGCCGCTGCCGTGCGCGCCCTCTGTAAGGTCGAGGGAATCCACGGACGCTAGCCCCGAGGTCGCATTCCTCGACTCGTCCAGAGGCGAGAGCTGCACTTCTTTCTTCCCCTCGGAGCAGGGCGTGGACGGCGCCTCCGAGGCGATGTCGGGCGACTGCGGCGGCTTGTGGGCGAGGGCGAAGCTGAGGGGGATGACCGTGAGGATGAAGACGAGGTTGAGCATGTCCAGCCACACGACCTTGGTGAGGCCGTCCATGCCGGCGATGCTCTCGATGACGGGGTAGAAGAACAGGCTGATGTTCAGCCCCGACGTGCACGTCAGTGCTGCTGGCCGCCAGCTGAGGTCCCCCATCCCCGGGAACCACCGGAAGATCACCGACGCCACCACAAACATCACCAGGTCCGCGGAGATCCCCAGCGCGGCCGTGATCAGGCCCTCGGGCTCAATGTGTCGCACGCGGATGAAGGCGCCGATGAGCGTCGCGGGCATCGTGACGTTGATGAGGATGGCGCTGACCAGCGACACTTTTTGCGGGCCGTCGGGTCCGCGGAGGAAAAGCCTGCGGATGAGGTAGCCCAGCGCAATCACGATGGCGCACACGCCGAAAGCGATCTGCAGGCGGCTCATTTGCGTGTTGTGCTAGGGCTGCACAAAATTAAAGTGAGAGTGGTGACTGTGTTTGATATTCCGACAAGTTCTCCAGATTTCGGACCGGCGAAGATAAGTTTCACGTTTGTCTTTGACGCAGCCCCAGGCGATTGTTTGTCCACTCAGGCAAGAATAACGGCAGCCCGGAGCTCGCCATGCATCGCGCTCGGACAAATGTGCAGAGGAGGAACCGCAACAAGATGCCTGTTGGCCCTGGACACTCTAAATCCCGATAGAAACCAGACAACCGAGGCGCAGACAAGGCTTCACGCATGACGTGTGTTGATGTCGAGGTGGGTGTTACTCGGAAGATGAGTGTGCCAAACCGTCACTGCTCTCCATTGAGGGGATCCCCACGCTGGCAGTGAGGATCCAGATGAGGACGAAGCTGACGACGATCGTGAGGTTGACCATCAGCGTCGGGAACGCCGGGTCGCACCCCCACTCCTTGGCGTACACCGACGTCACGACCGTCACGGGCATCACGAATCCGATCAGCAGGATGACTCTTCCCAGCGGCGAGAAGATGGGCAGCGCGCCCAGCGTGTAGTACAGGATGAACCCCAGCGCGAGGCCCACAGAATACCGCAGAGCAATCGAGAGCAGCGCGGGCTTGTAGAGCCTCTTGAGCGTGTCCAGGCGCACGTCGAGAAGCAGTCCGATGATGAAGAACGACAGCGCGCTGTTGGCGTTGGCGATGGTCGTGAGGAGACTCTCGATGAACGCCGGCAGCGTCGCCCCCGAGAGGCCCAGCGCGAGGCCGATAGGGATCGCCCACAGCGGCGGGTTGATGCCGACCCTGACTATGATGCGCTTGCAGATCTGCTTCATCGTCGGCGCCTCCTGCCTGGGTGCTGCTGGTGCTTCGCTGTTTCCGTTGCCCTCCGCCTTCTTCTTTGTCTCTGCCGCTTCTGCAGACTTGTGGGGTTTGGCTTTCCCCCGCTTAAGGCACCAGAACGACCTCTTGCCGTCCGCAGAGGCTTCCACCGTGGTCGAAGCGATCCCAGTTGCGGCCTCTTGGGGGACTTCCTCCTTGTCGGGGTTCGTTGCGGTGTCTACAGGCTCTTCTCCTTTCTCTGCAGATTTCTCGGGCACTCCCTCCTCGATGCCCTGCGCTCTCCTGACTGCGGCTGCCGGCTCCTGCGGGCAGCAGCTCTCCTTAAGGGTTTCAATGAGGTTCGTTTCTGCCTTCTTCTCTGACTCCTCGGCGAGATCCTCGGGCTCGACGAGCACGACCTGGACCGGTTCGTTTTTGCTGCTCTCCGGGCAATCCTGATGCGCCAGCACGTCGTCCTGGGGGCTGTTGAACGTCGAGAGCTCGACCTCGACCTGACCCTCGACGGTGATCGTCCCAGGAGCCTCCGGGTCCGCGGCTTTGTCGCCGCTATTCCTCAGCGACAGCGCGTAGTTTATGGGGATAACCGTGAAGATGAAGACGAGGTTGAGCATATCGAGCCACGCCACCTTTGCGACGCCCTCCATTCCCGCGATGCTCTCGATGACAGGGTAGAAGAACAGGCTGATGTTCAGGCCCGACGTGCACGCCTGCGCGGCAGGACGCAGGGTCCTGTCGTTGACGCCCGGGACCCACCGGAAGAACAGAGTCGCGACGATGAACATAAACGTATCCACAGAGATGCCCAGCGCCATCGTGATCAGCCCCTCCGCCTCGACGTGCCGCACGCGCATGAATGCGCCAATGAGGGTCGCGGGTAGGGTCACGTCGACGAGTATGGCGCTAACAAGGGAGATCTTGCCCGGTCCATCAGGCGTGTTGAGGAAAAGTCTCCGGATGAGGTAGCCCAGCGCGATCACAATGGCGCACACGCCAAACGCGATCTGGAGGCTGCTCATGGTGTTCCTGGCGCCCGGTGGCTTTTTAAATGGGTTGGGGATGGGGGAGTCACCACCAGTGATTCGCTCTTGGCTTGCGGGAGATCGAGGAACCGTTACAGAAATTTCCTGGAAGTTAGCCGAGAAAAGCTAAAAAAGCCATTGTTAGAAGCCGTGCTCAGTGGATCATTCCCCCAAGGTCTGATATCCCCGCAGAGACAGCGTACCGTGGTGGGGGGGTGCAGTTTTCTGCCTCGGCCTGTTTTGAAGGGCACACACCTCAGGAAAGGGCTCTCCAGCAGTACTCTATACCCCTCGCCTCAGTAATTCTCTCTCTTATCCCAAATAAATCTGCGAGATCCTTCTTCCTCCCATTCGTCATAAAAACACTGGCAGAAGACTCGATGAAACCTAACGGTCCCATTGCCCGGTTTCGGCTGCACTCGGCAAGCGCGGCAGGATATCTGGGAAGCCCGTCTGTGCGAGAAGATAGGAGGAGCTAGAGTCAGAACAGATCTCGCGGTCAGTATTCACATGTCTTCACAAGTGTTCACATGTCGCCAGGGTGATCGCCAGTGGCGGCACCTCTCAGAGGAAAGGGACGTTCTGGTTACCCGCCAGAGCAACTCCCCACCAGTACATGTAGTGGTTGTTGAGGATCCGGCCAGCCGTCTGTGTCCCCGAGGCGTCGCAGAGCTTCGCGGCCTCGGAGCGCGGCACGCTGTCGATCTCGAGGCTGCCCTTGCGGGCGCACCTGACGTCCTGGAGGTCCCAGGGCTTCAGCTCGAGCGCCAGGAAGTGCAGCAGCGCGGCCCCGTCGCTGTGCTCGTAGGGCGTCTCCGAGGGCCTGTCGGCACCGACGTTGAAGTTGCGCCCCAGGACGTGGCGCTGGTGCCCGTCGGTCCGCCAGAACGCGTTCAGCATGTCCTGGTCGCCGCCCACCTGGAAGCCCCACGAGCCGCCGCGAACGAAGTCAGTGATCTCCTCGAACGTGCGGGCCGAGGGCTTGAGCAGCATGGCGCCAGAGTTCCAGCGGGCGTTGTTGAGCTTGGTCGTCCAGATGTGACCCTCGGGGAAGCCCTCGGCGAGGCAGAACGCGTCGCGGAGCTCCTCGCGCAGGACGAGCGTGTCCGCGTCGACGAAGAGCACGGTGCTGTACTCGACGAGGTTCCAGACGTGGATCTTGGTGAAGGTCGTCCGGAAGCGCTCCGGCACCGACGAGCCCTCGTTGCGGACGATCGCCTTGATGCGCACCGTTCTCCATCCCGCTCGGTTCAGCAGAGCCTCGCGGTCGGGCATGAGGCTGTCGTCGATGAGCGCCACGAGGTCGATGAGCTGCCGGTCCTCCTCGGGCACCGTCATGTTCCACGACGCTGCCAGCGCCACCACGGCAGGGACGTAATCGTACTGCGAAGGATATCAGCGAGTCTGTCGAGCACGGGAAGGGGAAGCAAGCGTATGGCAGCGCACGCCGTTCTTGGCGTTGGCCATCAGCGTCGCCAGCGCCCAGCGAGACTGGGGGGTGAGGCACTTGGAGAGGCTCGGTGTCCAGAGGTCCCCGTCTGCTCTGCTCCTGACCAGCGTCACAGCCGTGCATCCCACAGCTGCCACGAACGCGAGGCCACTGCAGGGAACGACGCGTGAGGAGGCAGGCCTGCGGCGGTGGTGGAACGCACACAACTGCGCGGAGCCTGAGGTGAGCCCAGACTGCCGCTCTCTGCTTCAGGAATAGTCCCCCAGCCAGCCCCATTTTGAACGTATAAAGACGATTGCACGGACGTGCTGCACGTCCGATTCTGTATTTCTCCTTTTTCCTCCTACGTCACTTTCGGCCCAACGACGAGAAAACGGGGCCCCATCGGGCAATTCTGGGGGCGATGGGACATTTCTCAGTCTTTCTCTTTGGCTTTCAAAAATGTCCAAGTGAATGCCCGTGCGCTGGCTGGGCACAGGTGGCGAGGGCGCCACCTCCGGGATGACACTTCGCTCGCAGTGGATGGAAGCCGCACTCAACCCTCCGCATCCCGAGACGCGAGAGTGGGATACAGGCAGATGCTCTGGCAGATGTTCCGGCATCTCAGTAAGATCGGTCCTAGGCAAAGGCTGTGAGGCGTTCGCCCGCCCCCTCGCCCTCAACCGCAGAGGGTTGTCGCTCACTCACGGCGGACGCACGCGCACGCCAGTAGTGCGACCGATACGGGCGCAAGACCCTGTGGAGTGCGTGTCGATGGTGCGCCTCAGAGGATATCTGACGGCGACCATGTGTGGTGTCAACACTCCGCAGAGCCACATGTCGCTGCACACCCACTCATCTACCGATGAAAAAGCCCTGCCGTGGTCGCTGGCTTGAGGCGTTGTCTCTGCGATCCCATCGAGTGTCTGGAACTGCGGTCCAGCAGAACATTTCGACTAAATATAACAGCACAACAAGCACAAGCACCAGGAGCATTCGAGGAAGCATTGACAAGCGCAAACGAAAGACGCTGCTGGCACAGTCTGCCTCATCGCTTTCACAACACTATTGACAGGCTAAAGTGTCTGAAATTCAGCTGCTCACTACTGTAGCCTAACCCTCTGAAAACAAACTCGCGAGTAGTGCTGGTGATTCGCCTTGATGTTGCTTTCTCGGTGAACGGCGGGCTCTGCCTTGGAGTTGTTCACGTGGATCGCAGTTTCGAGATGACTTTGCACACAGCAAACGCGATTCCTGCCATCAAAACGTTGGCGAAAACGTACACAGGGAAGCCGACGGCCGGGTACTTGATCAGAATGGTCGCCTCGGACATGGCTCCGAGACTCGCCAGAAGTGCGGTAATCGCTGTGGATTGTGGTCAGTCGATTGTGAGACAGCCGCGCAGGAGATAACGAGAGGCGCAGGGAGGGTCTCGGCGCACAGTGGGAGATGAGGAGGATTGTCTGGTTCTCTGTGATGAGATTCACGTTGTTGGCGATGACCGAGCCGTGTGCGTCCATCATGTCTGTGTGAATGTCGAAGTAGTCGCTGATGGTCGCCAGGCAGTTGGCGCACTCGACCGCCAGCGATTTGGCCAGCGCGTGGCAGGCAGCCGAGAGCCGGGGCCGTACGAGCTCTGCGGCGCGCTCGATGGCCTTGCTGTTGCTGGCCACCGACTCCTGGTAGTAAGCGAGGGCCTTGGTGAGCTTGAAGAGGCTCAGCAGCTCCGCGTTGTTGGTCGCCGCCTTGAACCCGCGGTGCACTTCGTCAAACGCCATCGACACGCGCTCGCAGTCGACGTGGAGGCTGCGGACCCACGCCCGCAGCAGCTGGACGACCGCGTCCTCGGGCCCCGCGGCCCCGCAGAGCGCGTCGGCGAGGGCCACGGGCCCCGCGCTGGGCTCCACGACGACGAGCCTGCGCTCCGCGGCCATCACGAACAGCCCCACCGACTCGACGCACTCGCACGTGTCCGCGTCCTCGGCGAGGACGACGGGGCCCGTCGAGCGCTTGACGAGCAGCGACAGCGAGGCAGCGGCGACGCCCTGCGAGCCCGCGCGAGCGAACGGGAACCTGTGCGGGTCCACGAACGAGAGCAGCGTGGCGACGCTGCACCCCAGTGTGCGGGCAGCCTCCTCCGCCATGCCCGCGTCCGCCCCGGGGGCCGTCCACACGGTCACGGAGAACCCCTCGGGGCCCGCGGGCGCCGCGTCGGCTCCGCCCTGGCGGAGGCGGCCAGCGGTCGATACGAAGTGGGACACGCGGGGCTGCGGCTGCGGCCTGCTCGCCGCGGCCCTCGCGGCGGCGACTGCGGCCCTGCGCAGTACGACGAGGGACGCGGTGGTGAGGGCCACGTGCGCCGCGGCGACCACGGCGACCGCCGCGGCGATGGGCCCCCAGCCGCTGTAGCCCGCCCAGTCCCTGTGCCAGAACGGGCTGCAGAACGAGGCGAACGACAGAGCGCACAGCACGAGGCTCACTCCGAAGCTCAGGTCTGCCTCCCCAGGTCAGCGCTGCCGCAGGGCGAGAGGGAGAGGGTGCGGGTGGAGGGGCCAGCGCACCGAGCAGGTAGCGGTGCAGGTCCGGGGCCGTGCGGGGCAGGCGGCGCCTGCAGAGGAAGACGTACGTGCCGAACGAGGGGGCCGCTACGCAGAGGCCGAGGTTGAGGTACGGGTGCGGCACCAGCAGCACCGTGGCCACGGCGTTGCACGCGAGGATGACCAGCAGCCTCGACGCGGCCCGCGACGGCGCTGCCGGGCGCGCGGCTGCGGCTGCGGCGGCGGCGTCGGAGGGGCCCGGGATGTTCTCGCGGGCCGCGACGCTGAACTCGGTGGGGACAGGGCTCGGGGCAGGGCCCATCAGCGGGGCCTGCATCTCGACCGCCAGCCCCTGCGTGTCCTCCCGCGCGGCACGCCTCCGGAAGCGCCTCATCATTGGGGGGAAGAGAGAGGGGGGAGGAGGGGTCCCGCGCTCAGTTGACTGGGAGGCCCTCGCGCAACCTGCACGTGCGGCGGCGCTGCCATTCCCGGGCACGAAATCTGTGCTGCTGGCGTCATCGTGCAGAGCGCACGCGCCTTCGGCGTTCCTTCGTTTTTCTCAGATCTGCAGCGGAAATCGATGGTGGGGACCCACCTGAAGCGCTGAAGCAATGGGCTCGGTACGTGCCCGCGCCCTCCCCCTGCCTCGCCTGCCCCCGCGCTCCCGGAATGACTCAGCGCCGGTGCTCCCAGGTACTGGACGCCGTCGAGGCCGCCATCGCGCGGCAGCGTGAGTGGCAGCGGGCCCTCAGCAAGTCCCTGGCGCCCTGCGGGCACAGCGACGCTGCCCGCACACCCCTCGCCCCCGCGACTGCACAGGCTGACGCGATCCCGGAGCACCTCCAGCGGCTCATCTCCGTCCTCACGACCGCCCCCGAGCCACCGCGCGCACCCCCGCAGTCGACTACGCCCCCGCTCTGCACGGCGCACGCAGCGGCAGGGGCCGACGACGACGAGGAGGCAGCGCTGTGCCCCGGCCCGGCGGCACGCACGTCAGCGCCGCCGCCCGAGGCCGAGCAGCAGTGCGCGAAGTGCGGGGAAGCTCGCAGGGCGTCTGCGGGGATGCTGGGCGACAGCGAGGCGAGGCTGAGGGCGGAGATGGTGGCGCACGTCGTGCTGACCGTGGCCTGCCTGGTCTTTGTCTACGCAAACGTCGCCCTCGCCGTGGTCGCCCCCGTGTTCTCGTTCCTCGTCGTCTCGCGCAAAGAGGACTACAAGCACGTCGTCAGCCCCCACCTCTTCAGTGCGCCCCACCGCACCCCCCCTTACTCCCAGCTTCCCCACAGGGCGTGACTCACCGTCGGGGGGTGGGGCCCCAGATGCTGTCGGGTTCCTCGGGGCGCTGGCGGCGATGCTGGGTGTGCTGGACTTCAGCACGGCGTTCTGGGACGGGCCCGGCTACACCAACTGGGCCAAGGTCTTTGTTCCCGCCACGTACCCGCCCATCCTGCTTTACCTCGCGCTCGCCGCCTTCGTCTTCGCCAAGATGCTGCGCAAGCTCAAGGAGGCGCGCGTGACGTCAGGCCTGTGCCGCGTCGCCGAGGAGGCTCGGCACTACGCCGTCTCCGAGAGCGGGGAGCTCAGCCCCGCCCCGCTCGAGGGCTCGTGCGTCAGCGTGTACACCAACCCGGGCTTCGACACGAGGCTCGGCATCGTGAGCACGTTCGGCGTCACCTACGAGGCCGTGCAGCGCTGCCTCGACCCGCACGAGCCCGTCGGGCTGTCGCTGCGCCCGTCGCACACGCTGCTGGTGCTCAAGTTCCCCAGTGGCGCCGCTGGCGCTGGCGCTGTGCCCGAGTTCCGCCCCGAGACCGTCGGCGTCTTCGTGCTCCCGGGCCGCCTGCTCGTCGTCGCGCGCACCCCGCTGCCGCTGCTCGAGCGCCGCAGGGTCCGCGGAGGGCGCGGCGTCGGCCTCGACGCGTGGGACGTCGCCGTGCAGCTGATCGCCGAGTCGGTGGCGCTGTACGCGCGGCACCTCGCGGGCCTGAGCGCCACCGTCGACGACATCGAGCGCTGCTTCGCCGACTCAGTCGACAACGAGAGGCTGCTGGAGCTGTTCGAGGCCGAGAAGAGCATGGCCTACCTGCTGACGGCGACCGCCTCCAACGGCAGGCTGCTGGCGAGCCTCAGCGGCGGCGAGCTGCTCAGCCTGCAGCCCCGCCAGCACGCGCGGCTCAACCAGCTCTTCGCGGACAACCGCCACGTCGTCAAGGGCGCGCGGCTGCTCTCGGACTCGATCGCTGGGCTCATGGACTCGCGCGCTGCGGTCATCGGGAACAACCTCAACTACGTGCGCCCATACTGGGCTGCTGGCTCTCGTGATAACTCACAGTTGCCATCGGCGCCGCACAGATGATGGTCGACATGAACGGGCTGGTGATCGGCATCGCGATTCCCGCGTTTCTGGGAGCTCTGGCGGGGATGTCCGAGTTCTCTGCGTGGCTGGGCCCCAGGGGCGAGCAGAAGGCCGTCGGTTTCACGGTGTTCAGCATGGTCTCGGTCGTTATATGCGTCGGCAGCTTCATCGTGATCCGGAAGACGCTGCGCTGGTGGCATTTCTGAGCGGCCGTGGCAACGGAACAAATGCAGCGTTCATTACCTTCATACTTGTAGTGTTGTGTGTTGTGTCCCGAGTGTCTGCGCTCACTTGTCCCACCAGTGGATCGTCAGCCGGAAGAACACGAAGAAGCCGACAGCTGCCAGGGAAGCCAGAACGCAGAAGATGGAGAAGCCCACGGCCTTGATGGGCTGGTTGTCGTCCCCGAGCCACGCCCCGAACTCGGACATGCCGCCCACTGTGGCGCCGAACACGACGACCGCGTGGCCGATGAGGATGGCCGTCAGGTTGGTCATCATCTGCATCGTGCGTGGCCTGTCAGTGGAGGAGGAAGGGCCTATCCCTCTCCTCGTGCAGGGAAGCTCCGCGCACGGTGTTGAGGTTGTTGGCGACTATGGCAGCGCGCGAGTCCATGAGCTCAGTGAGGACGTCCTTGAGGCCGTGCGTCTCCTTCTTGCAGTGCTTGTTGCGCTCCAGCACAGCGCAGAGCGAGCGCTGCTGCTGGGCGTCGAGCCCCAGCTCGTGCGCGTGCTGGGCGAGGCTCGTGAGGAGCTTGTGGTTGGCCGTGAGCGCGCTGGTGAAGAGCACGAGGCTCTTCTCGAGCCGAAAGAAGGTCATCAGCGTGTCGTTGGCCATTGTCTCGAGGATGCTCTCCTGGGCCTCGTCCGAGCAGCCCTGCAGCAGGCGCGTGTTCTCCTCGAACATCTTGACGGACCTCTCGAGGATGACCAGCACCGCGTCCCACACGTCGTTGACCATGAACGGCATCCTCCCCTGCGGGCGTGTCTGGTCAGCGCGGGCTCCGGCGCTCGGGGGGCAGCCCAGCGCACCTCGAACAGCGGGAAGGCGTTGAGGAGGACCACGACGAGGCGGTCCTCGCAGACGAAGAGGCCCACGTTCTCGGTGGTGAAGTGCATCTGGCCGTCGACGGTGTAGAGGTGGGGCACCTTGATCACCGCCGTCGCGCTGCCGGCGCCCGCCGCGGCCAGGTGCACGGGCTTGCTGGGGTCCAGCACCGCCGCCAGCGCCCGCGCGTCGAGGCCGTACCTGGCGGCCATCTCCCGCTGCTCGGAGGCGCTCGGGTTGACGAAGACGGCGACGCGGCGGTCGCCCTCTGCGGCCGCTGGCAGGACCTTGCCGTTGCGCAGCGAGTAGAACCGCGAGACGGGGACGACGCCGGCGGCAAGGCTCTTGGCGCGGAGGTGCGCGAGCAGCTGCGACCGCATCTTCCAGTAGGTGACCGTCGTCAGCGCGACCTGGGCCAGGAAGAACGGGTACGTCGCGGGCACGAAGGCCTTGCCGAAGGTCTCGTACAGCTCCGTCGCCGGCCACCAGAACACCAGCGAGAAGTTCAGCGCCGCCGCCAGCACCACCACCACCGCGTTGATGACCACCGCGTCTGGAGGGGCGCGGGGGGAGAGTTGTGGGTGTGGGTGTGGGAGAGGTGGAAAGGTAAAGGTGGACGTGGGTCGCAGCCGCTGGTGCCCCTTGGGGAGGGAAGAGGGGAACTGGGGGGCGGCGCACTGTAGAGGTAGGGGTGCACGTGCTTGCGCTTGGTGAAGGGCGTCTTGCGCTGGGCGACGAGGTAGGCGAACACCGGGACGACGACGCAGAGGCCCGCGTTGGCGTGGACGAACGCCATGCACGCCAGCGTCAGCACAGCCCCGGCGACCATCTCGCAGAGCAGCCGCCTGGGGCTCTCCCCGATGAACGGCGCGTCGTAGGCCTCGACGACACGCTGCAGCGGCCTCTGATCCGCGCGCTGGCCCTCGTCGTCGGTCGCGGGCAGCGTCCTGCTGAACTCGACCGACTGCTGCTGGTCGTCGAGGTCGTCGTCGTACTCGTCGGCCGCTGTCGACAGGCGCACGTCGTCGAGGCCCGTCGACGGCCGTCCGGAGGCCGCGCACGGGCCGGCGGTCTCGGGCGTCGGCGAGGACATGAGCCCGACGAGCTCCAGCATCCGCTCGTGGGCCTCGGTGCGCAGGGCGTCTGCAGGAATGCGACGGAGCGCGTGACGGAGCTCGCGCAGGTGCCGCGTCTGCAGTTTGCTCCACCGGCTCTGGCGACGGGCCGCCTCGGCTAGCTGTCGGGTTCGCTCGGGTCTCAGCGGGGCGGTGGGCGCGGGAGGGAGGAGGGGAGGGCTGACCTGGGCTGTGAGGGCCATCTGCGGGCGCGGTGTTTCGCCTCTCGTGGTTTTCTCTGAGTTTTCCCTCTGCTATCGCCAATTCGGGGGACGAATGACGCTATGTGAGCGATCTGGTAGCCCCCAGTGCTGTTTGCTCACGCCCGAGATGACCCTTGCTCCCGGGGACGCAGCCGTGGAGGCGGCACTCGCCCGCCTGGCATCGGTTCGCCCGTGGCCCCTCTGCCATGCTCTGTTCCCTGCAATGCGGTCGGTCTGCTCACAAGTGGACTATCGCTCCCACCGTCTCTGCAGATTGTCGAGCGGCAGACTCGCGAGGACCAGGAGTTCCTGCGCAGCGAGCTCCACTGCATCGAGGGCTGCGGTGGCCGTGCGGGATCTGCGTGCGGGCCGCGTGCCCCGCTGCGTTCCGACGGCCAGCAGGCCGCCGAAGAGGAAACTGATGACGAGGACGACACTGTGGTGGTGGCTGCACCACCGGGCGAGCAGCGTCAGCGGGAGGGCGAGGGCGAGGCCCCGGAGAGCGGCGCGTCCAGGCTCGACGTGGCGCTGGGGGCCGCCAACGCGGTCGTCTGCCTGTCGTCGTGCGCGTACGTGTACTGCAACGCGGCCGCTGCCCTCTGGGCCCCGCTGCTCTCTGTGGTCCTCTACCTCCGCTGCAGGCCTCTCGCGCCCCTCCTCGGCCGCAAGCACATCTGTGCGCGCTCTGCTCCTCCCTCGTCCCATGGAGCCTCCCCCTCCCCCCTCCCCGCTTGCCCGTGGCTGACAGCACTGCGCAGACGCAGTTCTGGTTCTTGGAGTGCTGGCGGGGGCGCTGATGGGCGTCGCCTTCAGCTCTGTGTTCTGGGCGAGTTCGCTCCACAGGGCTGAGTCGGCCAACGCAGCGTCCTCGGCGATCAGCTCCAGCGCCGTCGCCGCCGCCGCCGCTGCGGTGTCGGTGTCGGCACCCGCGAGCGGGGCCAACGCCAGCGGCGACGGGGGGCAGGACGAGGCCGACGGCGACGCGGTGCCGCTGAGCTGCCCTGCGGGGGCCATCGGGTACTGGGCCTGCAACTTCGTGCCCGCCGCCTACCCCGTCCTCGCCCTCTACGTCGCTGTCAGCAGCGCGCTGTGGTGGCGCGTCGTGCGGGCCCGGCGCTGCACGTGCTGCAGCTGGCAGCTCAACGCAGCCGCCGCCTCTGTCCGCAGGCTCTACCGCATCGGGCACTCGGGGCTGGTGCCCGTGCGCTCGGTCGACGACAGCCCCGACGTCGAGATGCATATCAACCCCGACCTGCAGGGCCGCGCGGACCTGGCGCGGCGGCTGGGCCTGCGGCAGAGGCTCGTCTCGCTGGCCCTCGACCCCTCGGTCCCCGCGTGCTACACGCACCTCAGGGGCCTCGAGGCCTTCGTCGTCAAGGTGCCCCAGCGGGCCAGCACGGCCACGGTCGGCCTGTTCCTCGTGAAGCCCTGGCGGAGGCCCGGCCTCGGCGACGCCCCGCGCCGCCCTGTGCTCGTCGTCGTCGCGCGCGAGGTCTGCTCGCTGCTCGAGGGGCGGCTGTTCTCGGGAGCGCTCGAGGGCCCCGAGGACGTGCTGGCCCGCGCGCTGTACAGAGTGGTGTCGCTGTTCGAGTCGCAGCTGCGCATGCTCTCGCTGGGCATCAACGACACCGAGAGGAGCATGGTCAACTCGGTCAACAACAAGCTGCTGCTCCGCATCTTCGACAACGCCAAGAACGTGTCGGACCTCCACCTCGGCGCCCTCGGCAACGCCGGCGTCCTCGAGAAGGCCCAGCGCAGGTACGAGCTGCACCGCCGCGCAGAGGAAGACGCCAGCGCCGACGCCGACGTCGACGCCGAGGGCCGCGCGGAAGACGACGGGAGAAAGACCGGCGATCAGAGAGGGGCCCTCCGGCGGCTCGTCGAGGACATCGCCATGGAGAACGAGCAGTGCTGCAGCCTCGCGAGGGTCCTCGACGACACGTCGTCGGGGATGATGGACGCGCGCGCCTCGATCGTCGCCAACAACCTCAGCGTCGTGATGGTCAACCTCAACTCGCTCTCGTTCGCGCTGGCCGTCCCGATGCTGGCGACGTCGCTGGGCGCCAGCTCCGTGCTCGACGGGTGGATCGGCCCCGACCCCGCCAGACGGGCCATCGCCTACAGCTGTGAGGGCGTCCTGCTCTTCGTGATCGCTGGCGGCCTCTTCTTCGGCATCAAGAGGTACTGGAGGTGGTGGTGAACCGAAGGAAACCATTACAAACAACGCTTTTCATCGGGTATGCGAGTTCAGAAAGGCGGGTGCCCTTGTTTGCGCCTATCTGATCCACCACTTGAGTGTCATGCGGATCAGGACGAAGAGGGCGACTCCCACGAGGACGCAGCCGAGGAGGAAGACGCTGAAGCCGATGGCCTTGTCGAACTGGTTGTCGCCCAGCCAGTCGTTGAACTCGGACATGGCGCCCACGCTGGCGCAGAACGTGGGGATCGTCACGGCGATGACGGCGGCGTTCATGTTCATCATCGTCGTGTTGAGGTTGTCGCCGACGACGCCGACGCGCGAGTCCATGAGCGCCATGATGTTCCCGTTGATGACGCCCGCGACCTCGCGGCTGCGCTCGATCTCCGCCGCGGCCTTGTCGAGCGCCGCCAGCTGGCGCAGCGACAGCCCCAGGGCCCCGCCGGCGTCGGCGAGCCTGCGCACGAGCCTGCCGTTGTCCTCGAGCGCGCCCGTGAGGCCCATGAGGCTCTTCTGTATGTGGAAGAGCTTCTCCATGTGGAGGTTGTCGGCGGCCTCGCTCAGCTCGTCCTCGGCGCCCCGCGAGCTGTTGTCCAGCAGCCGCACGAGCCCGTCGACGCGCGCCGTCGTCCTGCGCAGCAGCCGTACCGCGACGTCCCACGCGTCGCTCGCGCTGCCGAGGCCGCCCTCGAGCAGCGAGCGCTGGTCGAGCGTCACGACGGCCGCCCGCCCGCCATCGCTGCCGTCCCGCGCGATGAAGAGGCCGACGGTCTCCGTGCGGACGCGGAAGTTGTCGCCGACGGCGTAGGGCTGCGGCACTTTGAAGGCCACCTCGGCCACGCGGCCCCCCGAGCGCAGCGCGACGCCCGAGGCGCGCTCGGGGTCGAGCGCCGCGGTGACCGCGGCCTCGCTGACGCCGAACTGCGTGGCGACGCGCAGCCGCACGTCGTAGCCCGGGCAGTCGTAGACGCTGACCACCGCGTCGTCGTCGACGCCCTCGCCCTCGGACACGGGCACCGCACGGCCACCGCGCAGAGCAAAGTGCAGGGGGGGGACCTCGGCCTCGGCTGCCCCTGCCCGCATCAGCTGCGCCTGGGCGGCCGCGCGGAGCGCCGTGCGCATCTTCCAGAGGGCGGCCGAGGTGACCGCGAGGTGGGCGAGGAAGAAGGGGTACGTGGCCGGCACGAAGACCGACGCCCAGTTGGCGTAGCCCGGGCCGTCCCAGAACACGGCCGTGAAGTCCAGCGCGGCCAGCAGCGCGGCCACGACGCCCAGCAGCAGCGCGGCGGTGTACAGGGGCCCCGGGACGAGGCCGCGGTAGAGGTGCCTGCGGCGGAGGACCGCGTGGGTCGACCAGGCGGCCACGAGGGCCAGCAGGGCGTTGGCGTAGGCGAACGACATCCCGGCGACGCTCAGGGCGCACGAGGCCACGAGCTCCGCCAGCAGGCGGCGCTCGGTGTCGCGGCGCAGCAGCTCGGGCGGCTGGCGGGCTGCCGCTCGTGCGCTGGCGATGCGCTGCTCGATGCGCCTCTGCGCCTCCTTGTTCATCGCCCGGCCCTCGTCGTCAGCCTCCTCAGCCTGCTGCTGCTGCTGCTGCGTGTGGTCGGGGAGGTCGCTGTGGTCGCTGAGGGTGGGAGCAGTGGCTGCTGGGAGGTGGCTGCAGGGCTCGGGGAGCAGGTCTGAGAGCAGGCGGGAGTGCAGGTCCTGCCAGCGCCTCTGGCAATTGATTGCGCTGCCCAGGACGCTGATCAGCTGCTCGCGTCGTCGGGCGCGGGCGCGGGTGCGGGCGTGAGGTGCCGGGATCGAAGCGCGAGGGAGGCGAGGGCCCGCACATGGTTTTCTGCAGAGGACATTTGGTGGGGAGAGCACCGGGCATGTGCGGAAAACCTCCTCACAGCAGATACGGGGGGGATCTGATCTGTTAGGGAAAAATACCGCAGATTTGTTCTGGAAAATCTTCACACAAGAATGATAGCACTGGAGAGACACGGATCCAAGAGTTTCGGTCATTTGGAGGAACAACATTGAGGACACAAGAGACGGGGCGCTGCCAGGTGGTAAACTCGTCTTTCTGAGTCTCTCACCTCGCATTGACTTGGTGAACCCAGAGAGGTCTGTTGCGTTGCGTTTGCGTCTTTGGTGTTCAATTACTGGGGGACCTTGGAGCAATGCCTGCTGGCGCAATTAGACTGGAGCACCGGCCGCAGGTTCATAATTGAATTCCATTTCGGGTTTGCTGGCAGACAGACGCTCTGCGGCGAGCTTCGGAAGCCGGGCAAGATCCGTAGGAGGAGGGCCATGGCCCGGTCAGACGATGCAGTACTGCGCGTGGAGCAGGTCGCGGACCTTGTAGTAGTCGTCCGAGACGACGCCGTCGATGACGACCTCGCTGACGCCGCCGACGTCGCCCTTGCGGATGGTGATGGCGCCGCCGTTGAGCGTGAGGATGCCCTGCTCGAGGCGCATGTCCGTCACGCCGGCCTTGGAGAGCACCAGCGCGAACTCGTTGAGCTTCACGTCGCCGACGAACACGCACTCGCGCGCGGGGTCCGCGAGCTCGGCGTCGGCGGCGCGCAGGAGCGCGGGGCGGCCGTCCTCGGTCGTCTCGAGCGTCCCCGAGACGTACGCGAGCTCGTAGTGGCCCGTCTTGGCGAACCGCGTCGCGGCCATCGTCTCCTCCGAGAGCAGCGCGCGGAACGTCGCGGCCTCGATCGACACCTCGACCGTCTCCTCGAGCGCCGGCGCGTGCACGCCCTTGCAGACGCCCGCGAGGTTGGCGCCGCACCACTGCGCGAGGTGCTCCGAGGCCGCGCGCGTGCCGCCGACGAGGATGAGCCGCCGCGGGGCCACGTTCATCAGGATCCGCTTGACGCTCGTGCCGTCCGAGAGGCCCTCAAAGTCCACGTACCGTATCGCGCAGGCGACGGGCACCTGCCTGCTGGCCGGCTCCCACCGGAACCGCTTCTTCTGCTCCTCGCGCTCGGCCTCGAGCTTGGCCGCCTGCGCGTGCTGCGTGATGACCAGCTGCTTCTCCTCCGCTGCTGCTGCCGCCGCCGCTGCCGCCGCCGCTGCCGCCGCCGCAGCGCTGCCGGGGCCCCTGGGCTGCTGCTGCTGCGCCTGCGCCTGCGCCTGCGGCTGCTGCGGGGCGGTCACGTCGCCCTCGAGGAGGTACCTGTCCGTGTCGACGACCTCGCCGTAGGCGTCGTAGGCGGCCTGCCGCTCGGCGTAGGGGAAGACCGGGTGCTTGAAGCCCATGCGCGCAAAGTCGGCGGGCAGCGCGTCAAACGACTTCTCGAACGGGTCGCCCAGGGCCGTCGGGGCCCCCGCGTGCTCCGGGGCCGCGGCAGGGGTGGCGGGCGCCTCGTCGGCCTGCTGGGCGGCCTGCGCCTGCTCGGCGGCGGCCTCGTCGGCGATGGGGGCCGCGGGGTCGTACTCGTCGCCGGCCGAGGCGAAGCCCTCGGGCTCGTCGTCGTAGCGGACCTCTGGGCGCACCTCGCCGGGCTGCAGCTCGACCTGGCGCCACGCCTGCAGGTCGACGACGCGCGGGGGCGTCGGCAGCGACTCGATGAGCGTCCGCGAGAGCGTGCCGCGCAGGCCGCGGTCCGTGAAGAGCACGAGGTTGCTGGGCGAGGGCGCCCAGGCCGCGAAGAGGTCGAGCGCGAACGAGGGCGTCAGCGACGGCTCGCTGGCGAGGACGCAGAGCGGGCGAGGGAGCTTCTCGAGCTCCTCGAGGTTGTGCACGAGCGCCACGTAGCGGAACGAGAACGGGCTCTCGCGGGCCGTGTCGAGCGACTTGGAGATGGCGTCGCTCATCCACTCGACGAGCGACTTGCTGAACTCGATCGTGTCGTACGCGAGGTTCGACAGCAGCGCCACGCCGTAGCCGCCCAGCTTGTTGAACGCCCAGTACTGCTCCAGCGACAGCGCCAGCTCCAGCGCCCTCCCGCTCGTGTCCACCGGCATCAGCACGTTGCCCCCGGACCGCAGCGTCCCCATGATGCTCTCTGCGAACGCCAGAGTTTCGGGGGTTCGCAATCAGAGATCCGAATTCAATTGATTTTTCGCTTCTCTCCCTCCCCCCGAGCGCACCGAAGAGCTCTGTGGCGCACTGCTTGCGGTTGACCTGGACGAGGGCGTTGTAGGTGTCGGTGATGAGGAGGGCGGGCTTGCGGATGGTCTCGAGGACGGTGCGGTTGAGGTGGCGCTCCTTGGTGTGGTTGTACGAGACGGCGTAGACGATCTCCTCGGTCTCCTTGGCGATGCGCCAGACGGTGCCCCCCACCATGTGCCCTGCGCCGTACGCCGTGATCTCCACGCCCCGGCAGCGCTCGCCGGGCAGCTGCACGTGCTGCAGGTACCGCACGTGCGTCACCTTGTCGAACGTGCTGTCGATGTCGTCGAGCGAGAACATCCCGAACGGCTGCCTGGCGCAGCAAAGATTAGCGCCCCTGGCGGGACTCGAACCCACGACCACGGAAGGAAGAAAGACATGGCGGCAGGGGGAATTGAACCCGCGACCATGTGCCGACGCTATGGCGTGTATGTGGAATGGAGGGGTCCTCACCTCTGGCTGAGCGAGCAGTAGGCGTCGTACATGAACATCTGGCCGAGCTGGTGCACGGGCGTCGTGGCGAAGATCTTGGCGGTCATGCCGAGCCTGCGGACGGCGTAGGGCAGGGCGCCGAGGTGCGGCACGTCGGGGTGCGAGAGCAGCACCGCGTCGACGTCGTGGGCCACGCGCGCCAGCGGCGCCACCTGCTCGGGGTCGAACGCGTACGACCACCCGCAGTCCAGCAGGATGCGGCAGTCGTCGATGGCCAGCAGGAAGCACAGCGGGTCCTCGTCCTGCGCGCCGCACAGCGGTGTGAACCGTATCGACGTCGCCATTCACTGGGCGCTGCGCGCGCGCGCACGCGGGGTATTCGCGGGATTTGACGGGATGAAGTGAATCTCCGCTGGATAAATATCTCCCTGATTCTCTGGGGAGATTGCGGTTGGTGTGCTGGTTCCAATCAAATGTTCCGTCCGGAACTCATCAGCGCCTGCTCAGGCATGGGATAATGTAGTGCTTTCTCGCAGACTGATCGGCATGTTGAAGAGGCTTCCCGCCAAAACAAAGTACAAAAATATTTTTTCGGTGGGAAGAAATCAAATGGTGGATTTCTGAACGCAGATACGCTCGCGGAATACGGGTTCTGCTTTGCCCGTTGTGCGACCGAGCTACCACGCAGCATGATTCGAATAAGCCGCGCGACCGGCAGAGCGAATGGCAAGACCCGCTCCAGCCGTTTTCTCTGTGATCGAGCTATGCAGCGAAAAGCATGTATGTTCCGTTTCTGTGTTTTGATGCGTTCGGGGGACGTATGTAGGAAGCCTCGCCCGTGTATTCACATGAGATAGCGCGCGCGCGAATGGGTCGGTGGGGGGGGGGGGGACGCTGGGCTCAGAACTCGAACTCCTCGCGGGGGTAGAGGGCTCTGGCCGTGCAGGGGCTGAGGTACGTCCGCTGCAGCCACTCGTAGGGCGTCAGCCCCTCCCTCAGCCGCTCCCGCTCGTCTTCGCTGTCACTGTCGCTGCAGCAGGCCCGTCTGTCGATCCAGTCCTGCATGGCCGAGGCCTCGGCGACCAGCTTGACCGTCGGGGCGTACTTGCCCCTGCGGCCGTCCTCGGTCTTGGCGGCGCAGACGCCCCGCGAGCCGTCGTCCTCGACGAACGAGGCCCACATCGAGAACGCGACCCGCTTGTGCAGCAGCCGCCCTAGCAGCGACGACGGCTTCGTCGGCTGCGGGGCGCGAGGGTCCCGGGAGCGGCGGCTGGGCGACGGGGAACGCAGCGAGCCCGAGGGGCGTGGGCTGGGAGCGGGATAGGCGGGGGCCCTGGGATCCGGGGAGGCGATCCGCGGCAGGGCTGGGCTCGAGGCACGAGCGGCACAGACGCAGCACCCCATCGTGGTCGGCGCACTTGCCGCTGGGGACGAAAACAAGGGACTGCAGGGCAGATCCGAGCAGGGCGACCACTGTCGCACATTCCCTGAAAGAGCAGCCCATGAGCGAAGCTGAATCCGCCATTCCGGGGCGGCGGAGGAAGCGTCCATGGTCCCGCACGCTGCGCGCCCCCGAGCGGGCCCCCGAAGCGGAGCGGCGTGCTGGCAGCGGCCAGCGGGCGCGGGGTGGGCAGAGGTGGCCGCCAGGGGCGGGGGAGCAGGGTCGACGGAATACGCGAAACCGTTCGTGGAGTGGGGCTGAAAAACTAGGGTGAGGTTCTCTCCATCAGGATGCTTCTGTAGAAGCTCGAGAGGGAGCCTTCTCGGTGTGGCTATTTTCTCGCTGGGGCTTCGCCTTCCCTCTTGGATCTGTTGGGCTCTCGGGCTCGGCGGGTGTTCTGGCTCGTAGTCATTAATAGCGCGTTCTGCTCTCTGGAAACACTCTGTCTCGCCCGCCCCCCGCCGCACGGAGCGCAGGGCGGACGGTGCGCTCTGGCCCTGCGTGGACCACGCGCGTGTCACACGCCCCCGCCCCTCCCCCTCGCCTGGCCTGGATTCCCTCATGTGACGTTCTGCACTGCCAACAGCGCTGCTGGGCGATTGTGCAGTCCGCATGCATAGAAGTGAACATGTATCGGAACTACCCTGAGCGACCGTATCCGGGGCGGGGGGCCAACGCAGCGTCACAATGCTGGACTCCCCGACAGGATTTTGGCGAATCTTCTCGGCTGATCCGCACCCCAACGTCGTTATGCAACGCGTGTCGTTTTTCCCCGAATCGCTCGTCGCTCTCGCGCTCTTGTGCTGCTGCTGCTGCTGGGCCAGCACCCGCGTCGCCGTCGTGGGCGGGGGCATCGGAGGCAGGTCCGCACCCCACAGAGAGAGAGAGAGAGAGAGAGAGAGACAGGGGCTCACGGACAACGGGCCAGCGTCATCTGACGTCACTACCGCAGTTACGTGGCGTACGAGCTGGCGAGGCGGAGCGGCGGTGACGTGGCGGTGACGGTCTTCGAGAAGCGCCACGAGGTGGGGGGCCGCGTGCACACGGACGTGTTCGCGACGCCCGACGGCCCCGTCTCGGTCGACCTCGGCGGCTCGCTCTTCCACACCAAGGCGCGCTGCAGGGCTGGCGAGTGGGGTGCCTGCGATCGAGAGGGGGTGGATGTGGTCAAGAGAGATAGGGGGGAGAGAAGAAGGGGTGGGGGGTCTTTCTGACGGGGCCTGCTGGCATGGCTTCTCCTGGGCAGTACAACCCCATCACCATGGAGCTCGTGAAGAGGCTCGGCCTCGAGTGGGAGGGCCTGACGAGGAGCACGGGGTTCTGGGATGGCTCGAGCTTCGTCTTCGAGCAGTCGGGGAGCGCGGCGCTCGCGACGCTGCGGGCCCTGCGGAGATACCGTCTGGCGCCCATCAGATTCAATTGTAAGTCGGCCAGACGACGCTCGCGGGCTCACCGCACAGCTCGCCAGCGTGGGTGGGCGCGGCCACGTCGGGCTGGATGAAGATCTACGACGCTCAGGAGCCGTGGGACAACGTCACGAGGCTCATGGAGAGCGTGGGCCTCGCGGAGTTCACGAGGTCGACGCTCAACGAGTGGGCCCGCCAGCAGGGCCTCGACGGCCGCTTCCTCGACGAGATCGTCGTGCCCGTCATACGCGACATGTACACGGGCGACCCTGACGTGCTGACCCCACTGTCCGCGCTCATCTCGATGGCTGGTGCGAGCGGCGGCGGCGAGGTCAAGAACGGCACGCAGTTGCTGCCCAGGAGACTCATGAGGTGATCACTCGGGCGAGCCAACGGCCCTCCCTCATTCGTGCCTCCTTAACAGCGGGAACTGCGCAGCGCGTCCAAAGCGACCGTCAGGACGCACACAGAGGTCAGGGAGATCGCGCTGAAGGAGGACGGGCTGTTCCATGTGAAGGTCCGCCCAACGAGCGAGCAGAACTCCGAGGAGGTGGACGCTGGCTCGTTCGACTTGGTTTTCATTGCAGCGCCACTGGAGGTCTGACCAAGGGGTGCAATTGGTCGCTGTCCTCGCTAATGGCACGGGGCAACAGTTGGCAAAGATGAGGCTTGTGGGGTTCGGAGGCTCGGTTGCAGGCATGCACAGGGAGTACAAGAAGTGCCACAACTACGCGGTGTTTGGTAGGCTCAGGACGGTACTCGTTTTCGTTCTCGGCCTCTCGTACCCACCTGGTTGGCGCAGGAGTACTTTGGCAAGAGTAGGCAGGACATGGTGGACTGCGTGATGACTACCAACAACCCTCGCATACCCTTCAACTTTCTCTCTATTTCGCGCAGGTCTGGCCGCTTCCGCATTTCCATTGCCCTGACGTACAAATAAGGCTATCCAACGGGACTGACCTCATCGCCATCTCGTCGGAGAACCCCATCACGAGTGTTACAATGGAGAGCTTGGTCGAGGGCCATCGCGTGCTGGATTAGTGAGCCGGCACTGCCGTTGCCCACACTAACACAAGAGCCGCAGCATTCCGTGGAGGGCCTATCCTGTCTTGAAGGTCGGAATCGCTGTTCCACCCTTCCGCCTGCACCAGCGCGCGTTCTACCTCAACGCCTTCGAGAGCGTCACGTCGGTCATCGAGGGCCAGCTCGTCGCAGCCAAGAACGCGGTCGACCTCGCAATGAGCCATCTGCGTTCACTGGACCCACCGCAGCAGCAGCAGCAGAAGGAGCTCTGATCCGGGCACCAGCGTGGCAAAGGTGGCACCCCTCCCAACAGCCGCAGCAGCAATCGGGTCACAAAACGACGCTGAATTCGGACCCGTGTCTGTAGACTGTTACAGCAAACTGCAGTTTGAGGGCCTGTTGCTGTCCCTTGGCGTCCACCGTCTCCATATCGATCGGCAGCCGAGCGCAGGCCCACAGCCGCTCCTCCGCGTCGCTGCGCCTGCGCACGAAGAACGAAACGGCTCCGAACGGGTCGCACGTGCACGTGTACTGCCAGCCCGGCTTCCCCCCGAGGCGCGTGCCCCCCGAGGGGTCGCGGACCTCGATGCCGTCCTCCCCCTGGATGACGATGGCCCCGCTGACGACGCCCAGGACGCAGAGGCAGCTGCCCGGGGCGGAGACGATGGCCTCGGTCTGCGGGTCCGCGAAGACCGCGGAGGGCGGGGGGCCGCGTGTGACCAGGACGCCCAGGTACTCGGGGCCCTGCACGCGCTCCTGGTGCAGTAGCGTCACCGAGACGCACCTGCGCAGCGGCACATCGTGCGAGGGGCTCAGGGTCGCCCACGCGAACCCGCAGGGGCCGCTCGTCGGGCTCCTGCGGCCGCAGCAGCGCAGCCAGCGCCCCGTGACCGCGATCGACGGGTGCGTCAACGGCGGAGCGCAGAAGTGCGCGAGCTCCCGGGCGGAGCGGTCAAACGCTCGCGCAGCTGCCTCTCTCCACGCGCGGCTCACGCTGGCGTACAGCGGCCTGGACGCGTGGGGGCGTCAGACGGGAGCCCGTGTGCGAGCCTTTGATTATTTATAGTGCCAGTTGTGCGGAGAGTCCATCAGCGAGACGTAGTAGAGGATCAGGTCTAGCGTGGGGGGGAGCAGGGCCCCCTTCGGGCCGGGCTCCGAGGGTGGGCGGGACAGGCGCAGGCCGCCCAGGACGGTCGAGCTGCCTCGCGACCGCGTCCGCGAGGAGTCCAGCCACATGCGAGAGATTTTACTTTTCTGCGGATTGTCCGGCCCTTCGAAAGCACCGCATTCGCGCGTATCCCGTCGAGATCGCTCGCTGCAGTGTCCTGGAGCGCTGGTCCTACGCAGGGAACACGGTGATTCGCACGTTCTCAGTGCGGTTTTCTGGCGTCTCAACCGGCGGCAGGAATGAAGCTGTACGCCGAGGGCGAGGGTCCGTGGCAGCCAACGGAGGAGGACCTCGACGCGTTCGAGCAGGTTCTCGCGCAGGTGTGCATCCGCGAGCCCGACCTGCAGAAGCGCACCGCGCGTGCCTCGGACAAGCTCGTCGAACGCGGCTACCGCTTCGCCGTCGTCATCACCGACTCGGAGATATGCGCTGCCAACAGCTCGATGCCGTCGGCCCTGTGGGCCGCGTACTCGCACGAGGGCCACTGCTACGTGATCTTCGTGCTCAAGTAGCGGCGAGATACAAATAGCGCAAAAAGCCCGCGGCGGGATTCGATCCGCCGACCCGGCGAGTTATGGCGCAAAAGGATGTGTGATTGGAGGGGTCAAACAGGCGGCGGCGAAGGTCCGAGCATGATGGTGATCCTGTGGACCTCGGTGAGGAACTCGAGGTCGGCTGTGCGCTCCTTCGAGTGCAGCGGCATCCCCAGCAGCGCCCCGGCCCCGTCCACAAAGTTGCTGTGCGAGTTCTGCGCAGAGGCCCGGAGGTCAGCCGATGAGGGAGGGGGCGGGGGGGGGGGGGAACACGCTCACTCTGTCCTTAGCCTGTAGCGTCAGGTGCGGAGTCGCGGAGTTCTTGAACGAAACCACAGCCACCGCCTTACCGTCGGGCGTTACCCTCTCGTCGACCTTGTCCACTGTGCTCAGGGCCACTGCACTCGCCTGTTAGCACGCAGGTGCACGCAAGGGAGTGGGGGGAGCGTGCCTCTCTGCTGAGACTGCGGGCCGGACTCGGACTGCGGGTCGTAGTTGGGCGGGGTCAGGAGGAGGTCGGTCCTGTTGCTCGACACAGAGACCACGAACTCCTCGTACTCGGGCAGGCGCAGCACGCGGATGCCCTTGGACAGCTCCGACACCGCGAGCTCCTTGATCGTCGCCTCTGTGTCGGCCACCAGCTGCGCCTCGTCGCCGCACGCGCTCGTCTCGTCGGGCGTCGTCACGGGCAGCGCATTCCACCCCTCGCGCTCAGGGCCCCTGCGCAGCGGCTGCTGCTGCTGCTGCTGCTGCTCGGGGACCTCCTGCGGAGCCTCGAGCAGCGCAGTCAGCCACAGCGGCATCCCCTGCTCGGCCTGCGCGCTCTGCGCCTGCTGCAGCTGCGCGGGCGTCCTGGCGAAGGGCTTCGGCGGGGGCGCGGCGCTCAGCACGGGCTGCTGGCTGGCGGGCAGCGAGGGCCGCCTGGGGTGCACGACGGCGGGCGAGCCGAGCAGCTGCTGGCCCGTGGCGCACCTGGGCACCTGCACCGACACGGGCCTCTGGAACCCCGAGTGCGACACGCGGTGGCCGACGAGGCCCTGCTGCCGCATGGCGAACTGCGGGACGTGCGGGGGCCCCAGCGCGGCCGTCTTGGGCGGCGACTCGAGCGGCTCCGCGGGCGGCGAGAGCACCTCGAGCTCCGGCGCGCACTGCGGCGACCTCGCCGACGGCGGGTGCGAAGGGGCGGCTCTGGGAGGCTGCTGGGGCATCGACCCTCTCGGCGGCAGCTGCGCGGGCGCCGGCGGCCTCTGCGCGGGCTGGATGCCCGGAGGCCTGAGCGCGCTCCCCACGCGCGCCAGCGACACCTGCGGGGGCCCGCGCGGGATCGGCGGCGGCCCGCTGGTCGGGGACATCGTCTGCGCTGCGGCTGCGGGCGCGGGCGACGGCGACTTGGGCGGCGGGGTCGGCGCCGGGGAGAGCGAGCTCGGCGACATCAGGTCCTCCAGCGCCCTCTCCAGCTCCAGCAGGGCGCTCGGCGCCGCGACGCCGCCGGACGGCGTCGGCGGGGGCGCTGGCGGCGGCGGCGCCGGCGAAAGTGGGAATCGAGCAGGGAACGGCGATCCCGCGGGCGACGCGATCACAGTCCTCATCGGCGGGCTCTGCACCGCCGCCGGCGGCGACACCGACACCGAGCAGCACGGCGACCCCTCCCCCGCCGCCGCTGGTGGGGCCGCAGCCGCAGACGCGCCCGCCATCGGCGAGGATTTCCTCGCGGGATCCGCGAGCGACGACCGCGGGCTCGCGAACGCCGGCGGCGGCGGCGACAGCGAGGCCGCGTGCTTGGGGCTGCCGGCGGCGCCCGGCGACTGGAACGCCCTCGACTGCGGGCTGCTGAGCGAGGCGTTGGTCACCGTCCGCACCGGCGGCGTCGGCGCCTGCGGGCAGTTGAGCGCCTGCTGCGCCCCGGGCGGCGGCCTCGCAGGCGGCGCCGCCACCGCCGCCGCGGCCCCCATCGACGCCGGCGCCCCGGGCGCGCACTGCGGCGCCTGCGGCGAGTCGCTCGTCTGCCTCGGCTGCTCCGCCGCCGCCGCCGGCTGGTGCGCGCGCATCGCGAGGCTCGGCGGCAGCGGGCGCACCGGAGGCGAGCGGAACGCCCCGGGCTGCGGGGGCGGCGGCTGCGCGGGGCCGTACGGGTCCTCGTCTCGCTGCTGCTGCTGTTGCTGCTGCTGCTGGGCCGGGGCGGCAGCGGGCTGCTGGTGCTGCTGGTACGCGGCGGCCGCGCGCGGGATGCCGCTCATGGCCGGGTGGTGGCCGCCCGAGGGCAGCAGGCGCGGGGGCCCGCCGGGCGCCGGCACGCGCGGAGGGCACCTCGGAGGGGGTGTGCTGCGCCCCGACATACGCGTGGCGGTGTGGGAAATGCGTTGCGAGATTCGCTCTTTGGAAGCACGCGACGTGTCGTGGCGAATCCGCCAAAACGCGTTGAAGAAAAAACAAAGGCGGAACTCGAACGCGGGGAGTATTGCGTTGGCGTCGGTGTTGTTGCACGAGGGGGAGGGCGTTGTGTGTTCGTGGTGGGGGGAGGGGATGCTGGGTCGTTTCAGAGGTGCGAGAGCTGGCGGCCGTAGCGGCCTCGCAGGCGGAACGCGTCCGTGGGGGCGAGGGTGTTGGAGGCGGGGTCGTAGACCTGCCGCAGCCTCTGCGACGACAGCAGGCGCTCGACAATGACCGTCTCGTCGAGCGCCTCGCCCTCGGACCGCACGTAGCAGTGGTCCACCGAGCCGTCCTCCCGCACGTACGCCAGCACGAGCTCCCCGGGCTCCCCGCTGCTCCATCTCAGCAGGAACGTGCCCGCCTCCTTGCCCGCCAGCGCCTCCTGCGGGATTGCGAATTGTTAATTCCTGGAATTGAATTTTGTACGGTACCTCTGCGTAGTCCTTGGTGACGAACCCGGCGAGCAGGCGCGGGTCGGACGCGGACCACAGGCGCGGCACCTTGGAGACCTCGGTCGCCGTGCGCACCAGCCAGGCGTGCGCGGCCTCGGGGCCCGAAAGCGACGCCAGCGCCGATCGTAAGTACTGCACGTCGCTGTCCGCCAGCGGGCGCGCTGCAGCGACGTCGGCGCCCAGCACGGCCTCGAACACGCCCTGCGCCTCCCGCGCCACCCTCTGCGCGTCCAGCCCCGCGTCCTGCGGCGTCGCGCAAGCGTCCCCGGCCAGCGCGGCGAGCGTTCTCCGCGGCTCGTCCGCAGGCGTCTGCAGCTGCGGCTGCTGCGTCTCTTGCTTGGGCGCGGAGAACATGAGCGGCTGCTGCGCCTGCTGCTGCTGCTGCTGCTGCTGCGGGGGCACCGGGGTCCGCGGGGCCTTGAGCACCGGCACAGAGGCGGCAGGCGGCGGCGGCATGGCCCCGCGCGCGCCGAGCGCCGCCTCGAGCGACTCGGGCGAGGCGAGCACCGAGTCGACCTTGTGGCGCTTGCTGAACGTGCGCAGGGGCAGGTCGACCGAGCACAGCGCGCACCCCGTCACCTGGTCCGACACGACGAACCGTATGCGCCACGGCGCCCCGCGCCCCGCCGTCGCCAGCACGAGCCTCAGCATCGCCTCGCCCTGGTCAAACGCCGCGCCCTCGCCCCCCTTGAGCCCGTCCTCCACGGGCCTCTCGAACCACTTGCCGTCCCTGCGCCACAGTGGGGAGAGGGGGGAAGGGTCAGTGCGGGGCGCAGGGCAGTGGTAGAGGGCGCACTTGTAGTGGAGCGACAGCAGGTGGGCGCTGGCGATGACGCCGGACGCGTTCTCGAGCGAGCCGCCCAGCCGCAGCCTGAACTTGTACTGTGTCGGGGCGCCGCCCACGAGGATGCACTCCCTGCGGTGGCCGCGCTGGTGAGCGACGGAGACCCGTGGAGACCCGTGGAGACCCGTGGAGACCCGTGGAGACCCGTGGAGACCCGTGGAGACCCGCGGAGACCCGGGCGAGGGGCGGGGAGATGCGCCGAAGACGCACCCGTCTTTGACCGAGTTGGAGGGGAAGTCGACGAGCTCGACCGAGGGGAGCTGCGACGGGTGGATGGGCGAGAGCGGGCAGCCGAGGGGCGACAGCGGCGGCTGCTGCGCCAGCGGGTCGTTGAGCGACATGGACCCGAGGAGCGCCTCGTCGAAGCTGTACGACTCGTCCATCGGGCGCCGCTCGCTGCCAAGCGGTGGATTGCACTGGCGCTAGATTCGGTCCCCCAGATATTGTCCCGGTCACCCTCGGAATCTTGAGCCAGATATGAGCGAGCTTCCTCCCTCCTCCCGAGCGGTGGAGACCGAGCTCGGCTCACACCCCCCGCGCCACTGCCATATCAGCTCGAGTGCTGTTACAGTTTTTTCGCGAGTATCGGCTTCCAAGGCCCCAACATCGTTTCTATGCATGCTTGATGTTATGCACCATTACGTCCGTGCAGAGCGTTATGGGAATCATGAGCACGCTTGCACTCTACTGAATGATGGAATTCGTGCAAGACCCTGTTTCAATCTGTCATTTTCATCTAACATCACCCCTTCGTGGGAGAAGATAGATGAGCCAGATTTGTACGACATCCCCCCTTTCCAGATCAATTGAGACTGTTGAGAAATGCAGCGTTTTGAATCTCTTTACGTCATTCATTCATTTAAGCAGTCCAGCATTTAAGTGCAACAAGTCATCTCCGCACAACACACAGCAAGATCATGGGCAAGAGGTCGAGGAACGCCCGCCTGCAGCAGCAGACCCAGCCCCAGCAGCCCCCCTTCGTGTGGATGGCAGACCCCGCGAGCGGCGGCTACCTCCTGTGCGCCATGCCACAGACGCCCGACTACGCAGCGGCCCCGCAGGTCTACCCGCCCCGGCCGGTCCCCGACCCGTCGGGATTGCGGTTCCCCTGCATGTACCCGCCCTTGGGGCCCGTGCAGATCGCCCCTTCCGGCTTCGTCTACGCGCAGCCGTCGGACCCTGTGGTGCCTCCTCTCTTTTATTGTTTCAATTGTTCCTTTTTTGAGATATTCAGACGCACGTGCACGGTAGTTCTACCCCCTGCAACCCCAGGAACCGCATGGCGACGAGCACAAGATCTCCGAGCAGCCAGAGACAGGAGACGTCACCGTATCGGAGTCTGTGGAAGAGGTCAAGGCGGTGTCCCCGGGGCCCCCTGAGCCGGAGGTCGATACCGACATGTCCCTCTCCCCCGAGGAGATATACGGTAGGCAGTGCGGGCGTTTAGCTCGTCGCTCACTCTGTCTGTGCCCTCGCAGGCATCCCAGAGCTCAAGATCAACGTGATGGACAACCCCGACATCAAAAAGGTCCTCACCATTGACTTCGCCAAGATTCGCGCCTTTGGTGCCGTTCCCTTTGACGAGGACGACGCCAAGGACACCGCCTCGCCGCCTCCGTCGTGATGCCTCCCGCCCACCACCCTGCCCCGTCCTCCACTCCACCCCCACCCAGGAGCGCGTGCACCAACACGCGAGTGTAACAAAGACAGTCGAGTTCTCTGCCAGGAACAACAGTGTTCGATTTGGCTGTGAGTGAGAGCGCTGGCATCGGCAGAGGCTTGGTTGTGTCCTGCCCACCTTCTTGTTCGTCTCGGCTCGCCGACGACGCCCGAGGGCCGCGAGTGTCTCTACTCCATGGCGGCGATGTCCGTGGCCGCCGCTCCAGTGCCAGTGGACTCGAGCTGCACGGTAGAGGGAAGAGCGGTGCATTAAAAATAGGGAACTACGAGGAATCTACCAAGCATTTCAAAAAACGCACGTAGCCACGCAGGGCGGTGTCCTCGAGGATGGTGAAGGGGGTGTTGAGCCCGACGACGCCGACAGAGCAGTTGGCCTCGGTGAGCCCGTCGCTGCCCGACTGGATCGACTCGCGCAGCGCCGCGATGCCGTGCTTGATGAGCTCGTCGAGCGACGCTGTCCCACGCCGCACAGCAGTCAGCGCTCACCGCACAGCAGCGCACAAGGTGTGCCCGGGGGCCCTCTCCCCTCTCCCCCCTCCCCCCAGCCCACCCAGGCAGGCGCACCGTTGGCGAACGAGTCGACAAAGCGCTCGAGGTACGTCTTGGCGGACTGGGCGCGCGACCCGATGGCCTGGGCCTTGTACTCGAAGAAGTTGCCCGACGGGCACGTCTCAAACAGGTGCGGCGCCCTCTGCGCCCGCAGCCCCCGCGCACCGTCAGCATGCAGCAGCGGCGGCGGGGAGGAAGAGGAGGAGGGGGTGGGGTTGGCGACGCACGTCGTAGCCGACGACGAGGAGGCCCACGCCGTACGGGCGCAGCCCAGCGCGCTGCGTGTGCACCTGCGACTCTGCAGCGCGGGGCACCGGCCGCAGTGAGCAGAGGACAAGGGGGCGGTGTGCTAAGAGGGGATGGTGCGCTCACTGTCAGCCACGAGGCCCACGAGGCGCTCGACGGGGATGTGCGTGTCGTAGAGGTACTTGTGCGACATGCACTCTGTCCTCATGAACTTGCACAGCACCTGCCGAGTCCGCGCGTGCGTCCCCACCGGCGTCAGAGCGGGCGGGAGGGGCGGGCTGCGGGGCTGCCCGGGTGGGGTGCGCGTACGCGGGCGTCGCCGCAGAGGCCCGAGATGGCCACGCCGACATGGTCGTCGATGCGGAACGTCTTCTGCTGGTGCGACCCCAGCTCCGAGCTCGCCCTCTTCAGCGTCACCACAACCGCGTGCGTCTGCTCGGGCGCCCGTGCCCATCAGTGGCGCGCCGTGTGCGCCGTCCCCCCCGTCGGCAGAGCGCGCGAATCGATTTGTGGGGCCCAGAAAACAAATTGGCCGAGATTGAATTGCGCGGGCGGGCTGGGCGGACCTTGGAGCAGAGACCGACGGAGCAGCTGCCCTGCTTGACGGCCTCGATCGCGTACTCGATCTGAAAGAGGCGGCCCTGCGGGCTCCACGTCGTGTTGTCCGAGTCGTACTGGTTGCGGAACATCCCGTTGTTTGTTGTTTTGAAAGATACGGCACCAGCGCGCCCGGAGATTCGCGTATCTTCGTTTGTATCTCAGCTCGGCGAGAGAGATACCCGTTGTAAAGGTTGTAACGGAACACCACCACCACCACAGCTCAACCGTACTTTTGCCGTTGTGATCGAGCGAGGGGAATGGCAGCAGCGGGCGTCATCGGCATCCGGTTCGGCATCCCGGCGGACGGCGCCATGGGAGACCTGCACATCTACGGCACCATCGCCCCCTTCGTCCTCGCCACCATCGAGAAGTTCGCCGCCGAGCGCAAGGCCGAGGGCAGCAAGACCCAGGTCCTCCGCAGCAGTGCGCTTCCCCGCCCCCCACCCCCTGCGCTTCTGGGGGGGTCGCCCCTGGGCCCTTCCCAGGCGTCCACACGAATTCAAACCCCAATTGGCGTTTGAATTGCTGTTAATTGCGGGCGATTCGCGTTAAATTGGGGGCATCTATAGAGGACGACGAGGCGCTGGTGACGAAGCTGGAGGTGGCGGACTACTTCCGCCTCGAGGTGCGCCTCGTCAGGGAGCTGGCGGCCAACGGCTGGCACCACGTCTCGACCGAGCAGACGCCCAGCAAGAGCCTCAAGACGACCATCCACATCTGGGCCCAGCAGGCCGGCAACTGAGACTCCCTCTCCCCCTTCCACCACCCCCCCGCGGCACCCGCAGTGTCCTACGACACACAGCCTCCAGCCCAGCATCCATCGCCGTGTTTTGTTTTCAAAAACCCCACAGCGGTTCTCTCTGCGGGGTTTTTATTAGTTTTTTTTTGGCGGTTTACTTGGTCTTCTTGCTGTCCGCGCCCTTGGTGGCCTTGACGGCGCCCGACTTGACGGCGTGGAGCTCCTTGATGAACCTGCGCGCGCCCGCGCGGACGGAGCCAAGCTGGCGTTTAAAAAACGAAGGCCGGCTGGCGGGGCTGGGGCTGGGGCTGGGGCTGGCTGGCCGGTGAGGGCGGCGGGTGCCGCACCAGACGAGGCAGACGTAGAGGCAGAGCGCGAGGCCCAGCAGCGCCAGCAGGTGCACGCGGCCCTCCTCCGCGGTGAACGCCGTCGCGCCGACGACGACGAAGAGCGCGGCGAAGACCACGTGGGTCGCCACCTCGAGGAACGGCGTCACGCCTGTCGCGCGCAGCAGAGGGGGACGGGGGAGCCGAGAGGGCAGAGGCGGCGGGCGGGGGTGAGCGATCAGCGCGGGCGCGGAGGGCCACCGCGGGGGTGGGCACCGGGGGTGAGGACGCTGTGGACGATCTGCGCCCAGACGCCCGACTGCGGAGCGGCGGCCTTGCCCATTTGTTTGCAGAGCGGCGACACAGCACACACAGGTCAGCAGTGCCGGCAGAGATATTACTGCCCGGGTGGTGGTTTGAATATCTTTCGCACAATCGAGTCTGAAGAAGTCACTGCTCAGCTGAGATTATTAACCGATCGTTGTCGTCCGTGCTGCCATTCCAACTGCTTGTGCGCGCACCCCATTGTGTCGATTCGCCACCCTGTCTCGCCTCAATCAGCCCTCCCGCCTCCCTTTTTTTGCTCTCTTGGGTTGACCAGCTCGAAGAACACACAACAAACCGTAACATCTGACAATACTCTTGTTGACTTCATCGAAACGCTCACATGCACACGTATCTATCTTCTCCTCAATCTCACACAGACTCATCTCTTCGCATGGCCGACCAAACACATTGTCCCGGGCCCCTGCAAGAGCCGGGCTGGTGTTCACTTCCGCTGAATGAACCGAACCAGTCCGGCCCGCAGGGGTGGAATCGGGGGTTCTCCGCAACCCGGCCGCCGTCGCCGCCGCCGCCTTCAGAGGAGGTTGCAGCAGCCTCCCTTGACGGCGATGCGCTGGCGGTAGGAGATCCGGAAGCGTGACGCCTGCCCGACCTCCTCCTCGAGCGGGACCACAAGGCCCTCGCGGTCCTTGACCCACCCGAGCTCGTACCGCATGCTGACCACCTCATCCGCTGTCTTGGCGTTCTCCAGCTGCACAACCCTGTGGGAGGCGCGGGGGATCAGACGCGGGAAGAATTGGCTGAAAAGCGGTTGTGCAGAATAAAATAAACTGCGTTAAGTGAACTCGAAACCGAAACCAATAAACCCCAGGCCACCCCAATAAATAACAAGCTGCTGTGAAAAACGGGGGGCGTGAAACGCACTGCCTGAGGCTCTCCCAGAGCTGGCGGTAGGTGACGGTGCAGGGGCCCATCGCGATGACGCCGTACTCGTTCTGCCGGACCGAGAGCTCCTCGGCCTCGTTGTCGACGGTGAAGAAAACCGTGAGCTCGTAGTCGGTTATGTGCTTGCCGCTCTGCGTGCGCTGCTTGATGACGGGGGCCTCGTTGTCGCTGTAGCCGATCGGGGGCGCCGACGCCGAGGGCACGACGGGGGCGTCGAGGAGCAGCGAGTGCCTCTCGCCAGCCTTGGCGAGAGAGGTGGACTTCGCGGACGCGCTGGGACCGGGTACTGAGAACATCGCGCAAAAAATACTGTGTGGGTGTGGGTGTTGTGTCGGGTCCTTTTTTCGAAATGACCGGCGAGGTGCACACTCTGAGTCAGCAGTTAACCGGGGAGATCCGCCGTGACGTCCGGGGAGAATATCTTCTGGTGAAATGCACGAACGGCTTCCTAGGGAGGTCAATGGGAACTGCACCTTCTGCCGACGCACCCCGCACCCCGGGAAAGTCACCCAGGGTGGCCGAGGAAGGGGCTCGCATGCGGGATCATGCGTGCTGAGCGCTCTTCGGTGCGCTCGCTTTCTGAAAAGCAGTGTTTTTATTTTTGGGGAGTTATGTTCAATCCAGTGTGGGAGAACCGCAAGAAAGGTCCAGCTAGAGGGATGCGGGAGAGCTCAGTCCGAGCCCGAATGGCTCCAGTTGGCGGGGATGCCGTGAGACACGCTGAACTCGGTGAACTTGACGTCGAACCCGTCGCCCTTGGGCATGCAGCACATGGGCCCCACAAAGACGTCCGGGTTCTGCGTCTTGCCGCCGTCCTCGAACAGCTGCCCGACCCTCAGCACTGCCCACTTGGCCCCCTCGGCCGCCGACCTCTCCTCGACCGTCACGGTGCCGTTGGCGTCGACCGTGACGCGCAGCAGCACGTCCGAGGAGCGGCAGACGGGGCTGGACAGCGACCAGTCGCTCCACCCGCCGCGGGTGCACACGGCGCTCGCGCGCACGTTTCCGTCGTCCGCCAGCTCGGCGCCGCACTGCGCGATAGGGTCATTGTCTTTCAGTTGAGATTTCCCGTTGGGGCGCGGAGAATATCTTCCCAGCCATGGAACAGCGTCAGGCGCCTTCCGCAAAAGAGGAAAAACGCCGATACGGAGCAATGGATCCAGCGCTCACCTTCACCCACGCGTTCTCGTCGTAGCGCAGCATCAGGCCCGCCTGGTCGTAGAGCGACCTGAACGTTGACGTCGAGAAGCGGACGCGGGCGACGAAGGGCGGCCTGGCGCGGACGCCGAAGACGTGGCCCGAGTCTGCGATGAACCCGTAGTGCGTCCTGCGCCAGAAGTCCGTGTTGGCGTCGGGGACCACGGCGAGCTCCGCCGCGTCGGGGCTCAGCGACCACTTGCGGGGCTCGTTGAACCACGAGCAGTTGGCGAGCGTCAGCAGCGCGTTGATTGCGGTGGCCATCTCGTGCTTGGGGTTTGCTGCGGTTCTGTACGCTGTTCTGCTGGTTGTAATAAACAACACAGGTGGCGTGGCAGTGAGCTAATAAATCGCCCAGATATTGTCCGAGAATCTGGTCACCGGCGAAGAAGTCCCGCGCGTGTCGATTGGCCACGTCAGTGCACCAGTGCACCTCACCCCTCCGCGCTCTGCCCCACCCCATTCCATGGAACCAGTGCACAAGGCTCTGCCTCCTGCTGCAAACATACACGGACATCCCTGGGGTTTGTGTCATCGCAGCGGGCGCTGCTTGCGCGACTCGAGGAAGTGCCTCAGCGCGTCCAGCTTTCTCGAGAGGTTCTCCGGCAGGTCGTCCGCCTGCGCCTGGTCGTCCTCCGCGTCGCCCACGTCCTCCGAGTACGCGGCCCGCTCCGACAGCTGCTGCTGGTCGCGGTCCTCGGCCGACAGGTCGGCAGACGAGTCCTGGAAGCTGTCGGCCCTGTACGCGCTGCCGCTGCCAAACGGCGAGCGCGGCGTCGCCGGCTTGTGTGCCAGCACTACGGACGGGATGGGCGGCTTCGTGCTCTCGCGAGACAGGTAGCACTGCGAGGGAGGGACGACCGCGTGAGGCTCAGCGGGCAGCGGCAGGAGAGGGAGGGGCTTGCAAAGGGGGAACTCACGCCGGAGTGCGGTCTCGAGTGGCCGGTGACCCGGTACTGCACAGACGACGCTGCGCTGCGTGCGGTTCGCGAGGACACTGACGGGGCCATTCTGGGCCCCTGTGCGCTCCTGAGCGAGGACGGCGACGTGTAGCGCACAGACGCGCTTGCTCTGCCGCCACCCGCGGGAGGCGCAGGAGGCGGCGTGGTCCCGCGGGCCACCGCGGCGCGAGGCGCAGGCGACGGCTCCCGCGACGGCGGCTTCGAGAACCTCGACATGGGAGACGGCTCTCGTGGGGGCGCCTTCGAAAACCGCGACACGGGCGACGGGTCTCGCGAGCGGGGCTGCGAGTACCGCGCCATCGGCGAGGGCTCTCGAGAGGGGGGCTTGGAAAGCCTCGACATGGGCGACGGCTCTCGGGAGGAGCTGCGGCCGCGCGGCATGCGGTCCGCAGCCGACGAGCACGGACTCGGAGACCTCGTCCTCGTCCTGCCGCGGGCTTCCGCGCGGCCGCTGCCGGCGCCCCCGAGAGCGGGTGACGGCGACGGAGACCTTCCTCTCGAGAGCCTCCGCGGGTTGGCCGAGTCCCCAGACGACAACCTCGCAAACTGCGCCGCACTGTGAGACACGATTCGCCAGACGACGCCACTCGTGCCTTCTCCTCGGCCGCGGCGGAGAGACGGCGAGCAGACGACGAGCGCCTGCGGGCGTAGTCCGAGCCTGGCGCACACGGCGAACGCCCGCGAGCCTGCGGCGACACGTACGACGCCGATGGTGACGCACGGGGCGCTCGGGGAGGAGCGGGCGGCGCTCCCCGCGACCACGCGGTCGACGCGGTCGAGCGCGTTCCAGCAGAGCGCAAACGCGACGACACGGACGTCGGGAGCACGCGGTACAGCGCGGACGCAGTGGCGGTGGACACGCGCAGCCTTGAGCACTCGTCGGCGAGCAGTCGCTCGCGGGCCCTGGCCTCGTCGAGCTCCGCGTGCAGGCGGTCGGCCTCTGCCCGCGCAGAGCGCAGCTTCTCTCGCACGGCGCTCGACTCTGCGCGCGCCTTGCGGGCCTCCTCGCGCAGGGCGGCCTCGTCCTGGCACCTGCGGGCCTCCGTTCGACTCCGCTCCTCAATTTCGTCCGCCCTCTGCTCCTCCCGCTGAGAAGGGGCGAGGAGAGCAACGGAATGGCGCGTTAGCTCAAGACAGCAGGCGCTCTGAGGGAACACCTTCTCGAGCTCTTTCAGGCGGGCTGTCGCCTTCTCCAGTGCTCCCCTCATGGCTGCGATCTGCCTGCGGCGCTGGCGAGTCAGCTTCGATGGTGGGTGGCGCCGCGTCCCGTACTCGCTCGACGGCCCCGGCTGTCTCTTGGAGAGCTGCTCTTCGAGCTCGGCGACGCGCTTGCGGAGAGCGCGGTTGTCGTCTTCGGTTTGGCGCAGGCGCTCCTCGCGGCCCTGCAGGTCGCGCAGCTGCTCGCGGAGCCTGCGCAGCGCCTCGGTCATCGACTCGAGCGTCGGGGCCTCGTACGCCAGCGGGAGCGGGTAGCTCACGCTGTCGAACTCGCCGGCGTACGTGACGATGAGGTACCTGCGCCGCAGCCTCAGCGTGGCGGCAGCGGCCGAGTGCGCGAGAATATTGTCGCTGTCGGCGGGACTCGAACCGCCGACCTGCGTGGACGCGGCCTGCTGCTGCGTGGCGCCGCCCTCGGACGCCAGGTCCTCGAGGTCGTGGTACGTCAGCAGGTCCGCGCGCACCGCGTCGCTGTCCCCTCGCAGCGCCGCCCTCAGCATGCGCACGAACACGCCGAACTCCTTGAAGCTGCCCGTCCTGTGCGTGACCTCCTCCACGTCTGCCGCCGAGTTCCAACGTTTCCGGAGACAACCGCCACGTCAGCAAGGGAGTGCCCACCAGGGGATGCCCGCCTCCCGAGCCCAGGCGCACAGGAGGAGGCGAAGAGGCCGCGCCAGCGCTCGCCGGTGAGGGCGTCGGTGGCGTCGACGGCGAGGCTCGAGGACACGTCATCGGAGGACGCGGTGACGATGTACTCGGAGCCGCCCTGCGAGCACAGGGTGCACGACTCGAGGATGCGGAAGGCGGCGGGGTCGGCCGCCGTGAGCGCAGGCGCCGCAGCCGCACCGCTCTCCATTCCCGCGTTTTGCCCGCCAAGCAAGGTTTAAATAGACGGAATATCCCCCGGAGATTCTGGTATCTGCCCAGCAGTCCCACAGCAGACCTGGCAGAGCTGTTGCGCACCACGTGCTCTGAGTGGCGAATCTCTTGCATGAGGCACTGTGGAAACGGCGGGGGAATAAGAGAAACCAGTATCCGACGAGTATCGGAAACGGACCATGCAAATCTGCGAGAGCACTTCTTTCTTTGCGTCGAGACCCGCTGGCCCCACGACACCGGGAATGGGCAACACGCAGCCGCAGCCCGTCAACGAGCAGATGCGGGCCAAGCGCGTCGACCTCATCTGCCACCGCTGTCCGTGTCCCCCTCGCCCCACGCGTCTCACGCGTCTCACGCGTCACACACCCCCCTCGCCGTCGCCTGCAGTCACGCACGACGAGCTCGAGGCCATGTACAAGGACTTCCTCAAGAAGTCGCAGGGATCCCGCCGCAAAAGTGCGCCCTGCTCTGCCCGGTTTCGACGCTTCACGGCTTTTGGGCCATTCCCCGCTGTATCCGCGGAGATGTGCCTATCTTGCGGGAGATATTTCCGCATCCCTCCTGACAAAGCAGAACTCCTCTTCCACCTCCTCGTCCGACGCACCTCCCAGCGAGCAAGGGGGCGGAGGAGACGGCAGCGATGGCCATCAGGGAGGTGCCCGGGCTGGCGACCGTGGAGTCGTCGGGGCCGCTGTACCTGGACCTGCACCAGTTCTGCGAGCTGTTTGAGCGCTTCCAGCTGCCCCGCCAGCTCGCCGAGCAGATGTTCCACACCTTCGACCAGAACAGGGGCACGCCAGCGCCCTCATACCCGCGGGAAATCGCTGCTCTGACCGGCCAGGGGGGTGCCCAGACGGCACGGTGGACTTTGCGGAGTTCTGCGCGGGGATGTCTGTGCTGTGCAAGGGGCGTGCGGAGGAGAAGATCGCCTTCGTGTTCAAGTGAGTGCGGCACACAGAGCCACCGCAGCAGCGGCTGTGGCAGTGGCAGTGGCAGTGGCACCGCGGCTGTCTGAGCTCCCCTCCCTCTCCCTCTCAACAGGATGTTCGACTCGGACGGGGACGGGTCCATCAGCGTGGACGAGCTACGGCGTGCTGTGCGCATCACCCTCAAGGCCTCCGAGAGTCTGCTGTCCACTCGCGTGCGGAGTGGCCTCCACCCCGCCCTTCTTTCCGGATGCCCATTTGTGTTGCTGATGAATCATTTGATTTGCCCTTCATTTATTACACGGGACAGGACCCGGGGCTGTCTCTGGAGGACCTGTCCTACGTGACACAGGTCAACGACGAGGAGTACATCATGTCGTCGTTCATGCAGGCGTTCTACGAGAACGACAAGAACAGGGACCGCAGGCTGCAGCTGGACGAGTTTGTGCGGTTCGCCCGCGACAACAAGGAGGTACGCCCTCTGATATGTGAACAGGACAGTATCCCAGATTCCTGATGTTTCGCGCAGATCGTGGGGTTCATGGACCAGTTCGATGGGCTCTACTCGACGTCCAAGCGCAAGACGAGATAACCGCGTTGGCCATCGTGGTGTATTGTCTCCGCTCGGCAGTCCTCCCGGGCAAATGGGAATACAGAATCTCATCCGTGGATAATTCTCGGGACAAGCGCGATCTGGCCAAATCGGGGATCTGGACGATACCGCAGAATCTCTTTTTCCTGGAAATACGAGATTCTGCAGCGAAATACTGATCACACCCGCGAATCTTGCATCTTCTGTTTCGGTTTTCTCACTGCCGCTGTTGTGTGGCCCCGCATCGCCTCTGCCGAGCCGCGCGCCCCGCATCGCCCCCCCCTCAGCTCCATGTCGTTCCTCGCCAAGCTGAAGCCGCCGTCGAACCCCGTCGACCAGCCGACGCAGGACTCGGCCCGCTCCCTCGCCCAGCGCGTCTCGTCGCTTTTCTCGTCCAACTACGCCGCTTCCGTCCGGGTGCGCGGGCGTCCTCCGCGCACCTCCGCTGCCACCTGCGCCGTCGGGGGGCCCCCTCGCGTCTTTGTGTGCGGGGTGTTTGCGTTGCTCGCTCGATTATTGCGCTTTTGTCGGTTGCAACGGGCGGTTTTTGCCTGCGGGCGCCGCGAAGGGCAGCAGTCCACTCGGCGACGTTGCCACGAGGGCCGCTCTGCCCCGCCTCCTTCCCTCGCCGGGGCTGCAGTGCACGCGGGAGGGCCCCCCACTCGGTGCCCCCGGCGCTGGGCCGCGCGAGGAGCTGGGGCCCTCGTGTGTCGCGCTGGGCTGCTGCGCAGGCGTCTCTCTGCCCCTGCGGCGGTTTGCTTCTCCGCTGGGCTTTGCCGGCCCCTTGCTGCCCGTTCGCACATACCCTGACCACCCGCACCTGCGGACATCCTCGCCGCGAGCCGCCGCCCGGCATTCCTGGCGCCCTCTTCCCGCTCTTCCCGTCGCCTTTTGCGCCAGCCCAGTTCAATTGAATCCAATTTTCGCCCCCGCGCGGGTCAATTTCCGATTGCAACTTCACTTCCCCCCCAGTTCGCCTCTGACGGCCCACGGGCAGGAGGTGCTCATCGAGGACGCCGAGCACAGCCTCGAGCGCGCTGCCAAGCGCCGCGCCAAGGCGGAGCGCCACGCGCGCAAGGAGTCTGAGCGGCGGCGCGCAGAGGCCGAGGAGGAGACGGAGGCCCTCGCGGCGGCCGTCGCGCTGGCCAGGGCGCAGGCCGACGCGCCCGAGGGCGAGGAGGAGCGCTCCGAGGGCCACGAGGAGCGCAGGGAGCGCCTGTCGCGGTACTCGCGGCGCCCGTGCGCTCGCGCCAAGCCCCGCAGGCCGCGGGCCCCCGAGCAGGTGCTGCAGCAGGCGGCAGAGGACGACAGCTCGCGCAGCAGGCGCAGGGAGCCCGTCGCCGCCACGGTGGTCCTGCACGAGACCCTCGACGCCGACTTCGACCCCTACGTGGTGCGCTTCCCTCTCTCTGCTGTTGCGTTTGCGCGTTTGGCTGCGGTTCTTTGCCGTTCTGACGCGGGGGCCGGAAAAAAACCCCCCCCCGCTCGTCTCCGCGACGCGCTGCAGAGCTACGTCATCGTGTCGTACCTCAAGGGAGGGCAAGGCAGGGGCACCGAGGGCATCAAGAGCAGGCGCTACAAGGAGTTCAAGGCGCTGCAGAAGAAGGTGTGCACTGCACGCAGCACGCACAACGCAAACGCGCTGCTCTGTTCCCTGCGCTGGCAGCCAGGCGTGTGCGCACACTGGCCGACTGACGTGCCTGCGCGAAGCTGGGGACGAGCGCACACGTGGGAGCACTGCCCAGGCCCAGCAGCAAGTTCGGGACGCGGAACCTCAACGAGGAGTTTATCGAGCAGCGCTCGAGGGACCTCCAGAAGTTCCTGAGCTCTGTCTGCGCCCGCGAGGACTCTGCCCGCAACGACGCCCTGCTCCACTTCCTGGGCCTCTGTGAGCCGCCCCCTGGTCCCCCGCCCAGAGATCGCTGACCGCCCCCGCAGCGCGGCAGGAGGACCAGCGGGACGAGAGGATCTTCAGCAGGGCGTTTGAGAAGACCAAGGCGGACCTGGGCCTGTGGCGCAACCTGACGTACGACGACCACGCGGACGCCGTGTCGAGGCTCGCGATGTGCGAGGTCAAGCGCACCCTCTGGGCCGGCATCGAGTCGGCCTGCCCGCTGCCCGAGGCCGTGCGCAAGGGCGCCATGCGCGCGGCGTACCGGTCGCTCGCCGCCGTCGTGACGCCCGTCTGCTCTGCGGCGTGGGAGGCCGTGCAGTGCTCGTCCAAGGAGACGAGGAAGCTCGTGCTCGACGTGCTGGCCCAGAACTCCGAGGAGGTCGTCAAGGCCAAGGCCGCCGCCAAGGCAGCGCTGGCGCACGAGCTGCGCGGCAGGTCGCTGACGGCCCTCGAGCCCGCGGCGTTCGTGCTGGACGGCGTGCTCTCGCACGTGCTTCCTGTGCTCGTCCGCTGCCTCGCGGTCTGCTTCGACCGCTCGTCGCAGCTGCACGACGACATGGTCGAGGCGCTCATCGCCGGCAACAACGAGCAGCTGCGCGCGATCCTCGACCGCGCGGGCGCCTGCAAGGACCAGGCGGTGGCGCAGATGAAGCAGAGCCTCGCGAGCATCGCTGGAGGGCTCGTCGCCGAGTACTGCCCGATCATCGCGGGCACCGGGGCGCTGGAGAAGATGCTCGAGCCCCTCTCGTCGCTCCCCGCGCTGCTCGAGGCGGCCGCCGCGGTCGTCGACCCGCGCTACTGGACCGAGTGCGTGCGCGTGCTGCTGTGCTGCAAGGCCGAGCTCGCGATGATGGACCCCGCCGAGCTGACGGCGAGCGCCGACTCGCGCGACAAGTTCGTCGCGGAGCTCAACCGCAGGCTGGACCGCTCCGAGTACGACGCCGTCTGGTGGGCGGGCTCCTGGGGCTGCGAGATGCTCACGGCGGCCCGCGCGCTGTGGATGCGGCTGGCGCCGTCGCTGGGCTGCCTGGCGGACGTGTTCCTCAGCCTCTGCCGCTCGCTGCAGGACCGCCTACACAGGCGCCCGTTCAAGAAGTTCGCGTACAAGTTCGGCGACTACGTGTGGGCCGCGGCCAGCGACCCCTCGGACACGCGCGAGTGGAAGGCCCGCGTCGACGCGGCGTTCCTCGTGGGCTACCGCCTGTCGCTCAAGTGCGCGCAGAAGCAGCTGCCGATTGTGGCCCGCGAGTTCGCTGTGGACTTCGTGGAGCGGCCGCTCTTCGTCGCTCTTGACGCGTGGGCGGCTCCCAGGCTGCGGTGGCTCGCCGACGAGGTGCTAGAGCCTGTACCGCAGGCCATTCGCGCGGTGGTGGACGTCGAGGGCCTGCTGCACGAGGCCGTGCGCGAGCTCATAGGGGGCACGTGCAGGGAGGTGCTCGGCCGCCAGGCGGAGCTCGTCTGCACTGAGATCGGGACGCTGGCCAAATACCATTATTATTAAACAGTCCCGCACACAACACCCACAGGGACTCGGAACTGCAATATGAAATACAATTGTTTCGCTTTGGCTCAACGCGGGCCAAGGATGCTATTCGTAGAGCCGCAACAGGTGGAGGAGCTCTTTTTTGTTGTCATGGCTGATCGACTGTCGCCCATGAATCTCAGGTACTCCGTTGTGGCCATGGCAGCCTACCCTACCCCGCTTAATGCATGGCTGCATCTTTTTCTACTGCCATACTGAGACCGATCCCTCTGAACAATCAATTTCCTGGAGTGACGCGTTGATGCCAATGCCTCTTCAGGTGGTTTTCAGAGGGCACCGAATATGATTACCTGCAAGCAAGCGTGTTGTCTGAACGCGTCTTGGTCACCTTAACATCTCCCAGAGACAATCTGTCCTCGGCGAGTCATCACCACATAGTCCAGGTAGTCAGCTGGAGTTCTGAATTGTGACCATGTCGCCCCAAACACTACTGACTAGCACTTCTGGATCGAGACGCCTGTCTTGAGAAGCAGGTCAGCCCTGCCGTCCTGGTCCAGGTCAAAACCATTTGCCCCCCTGTGTACCATAGTACAGAGGATAGGCTTCTGCCGATGAACTCGAAAAGTGGTAGGCACCCAAGGTCTTCTGTGCTGTGAGATCGATGACCTGAGTCAAAACCACAAGAATATCTGATGATGTTCTCTCGCCCTTGGTCAGCTCTACCGTCACAGCAAAGTCGTGGAACCTGTCTCCGTTGAGGTCTCCCAAGCCTGTGAAGTTGGGACCTGGAGAGCATGCGCAAGTGAGACAAAAAAGTATGAATATTGCTTGCCAATCTCTGACAAGACATAGAACAGTTACGAAAGAGCGTTCTGGAGATAACCTCCCAAGGGAAGTTGAGCACGTCAGTGATGCCCTCAATGACCTTGTGCCAGGGGGTCCTCCCAGGTGAGCAGCCGCTGCTGGGGCTGAGGCCCCGTGGGCATGGGGGCAAGCTGCAGCTCAGACCAGGCGCTGATGATCTCCTGCAGTATAATGATTGCGTTGTGTGCCCAGTGCAGCAGCAGCTCGATGTGCTCCATTACAGCAGGCTCGTCATCACAGTGTCGTGAGTACTGCTAGAAATCACCCAGGTCAGAAACCCACTTCCCAACAGTGCATGATGAACACTCGGAAATCAATTGACAGGCACAGTGGGAACAACAGGAGTGGTGAGCACTAATGACGTCAGTGAGGGTTGGTGGTGGCGCTCGAAGAAGAGCATAGGGATGACAACACCGTAGCCGCTGGCCTGCTTGGCTCCAAGGGCCATGGCCTCCATGGTCCCCATGAACGTTCACCTGTGACAGCCACCCCCACACCAGCAGCTGCAACAACACGTCATCACACATCAGCATACAGACTCCTTTCTGCTGCTGCTGCTCATGCTTCTGTGTGAGTGACAGAGGGCAGAGGGCGAACGAGGGTGTAGCCCTTGCAGGTGAGGAGTCTGCCAGAGGGCATCATCAGGCTGTGCGCCCGACCCCCCCCCCGAACACTGTCATTGTTCTCAGGCCTGCACCCAACCTCTCTGTTAGCTGTGGGGTTGGCTCTGGGCAGAAGAGAACAGGGCACACATTGAGTACAGTGGTGTATATGTAGGAAATGACCATATTGTCCAAGTCATCTATTAACAGAAGATATTTCTGGAAGAATCCCTCTTAATAAGCAGATGTACCAAATTCCTTGCAAGTCCACAAGAATTAACAAATAATTTATAACCTTTGCCATGAAATGATTCGTCATATTTATAATGTGATTAGCCATATTTTGTAATCACAAAACAAATAAGTCACTTTTGTTGCACGTGCTCCACTTCACTTCGCGCTTGCAACCAAAGTGACTTATTGGTGTTTTTTTTTGTTTTTTAGAATGACTTCAGTGAAAGCACTGAGAGTATCAATCCAGAAGGCTGTCAATCATGGGATGGAAGACAGACACGGTCTTCATGTATCAAGTGTGCAAGCCACTTGTCATTGGCACACTGTTGAATTCACTGGAGCTCAGGCAATACCTGGTCAGTGGGTGGATGCTCTTCCATACTGCATGGTGTAGACTCATTGCTCATTCCATAATCCATGTTACTGTCACGATAAGGCAAGCTAGATGTTAATTGTGTGCATCTATGCGACTTGAAGAAGGAACACAGAAATGAATAACAGTTGTGGGAATCGGCATGACCCAACTGCAACTGGTTCGAACTATTGCTGCTGTTCTCTAATTTGGCTGTCCGTTTTGATGCTCATCATCTCCACATCATCATCATCTGTTCTAGAGTTGAACAAGTATATAAACACAAGTGCAAAGACCAATGATGCTGAACTTAACTTCGAGTGGGGAAGGTTGGCAAATCAAATATGTCCGCAGCTTTGTCTTTTTCTTATGAAAACCCCATGCCATGAGCAGTAACCACCCCACGGAAGAGCTTTCTCCTGTATTCAGCCGCCTAGTGCTGCATCAAGTTGGACACATGCCTTCCTGTTTCACACAGCACTCCTCTGCTGCCCACGTGCACCTCTGAGGGCTGCCTCTGAGCTGTGGAAGAAACCAAACCACAGGTCCAGGCGCCCTCCTCTCCTCATCCCGCAGCCAGGCTGAAGGCCACACACTGGTGCTGACCTTCACCAGAGTAGCCCTAACTCATAACCCAACCGTATTCATGTTAATCAGGCGTAACCAGGGCAGGGCCTGTTTGGTAACCGAATTTCAGTCTCCAGTGATTGGAGCAGTGGAGGCACACCATACAAATATTAGAGCATCGTTACTGTGCCCCCAAGAGTGTGCCTATGTTGTATTGACATGATCACGATTATGATCCAAGGGAACTGATGTGTCAGTGCACTGGAGTTGTGTCCACTGTCTCGGCATTGCCTAATCGATGTTGGAGTCCTCTTCCACGATTGAGGCTGGTGAGCGGCAAGGGTGAGGGCTCTGCTGCCCTGCTGCTCTTCCCACGACATTGGAGCATATGTATGTGAGGTTGTTTCCCGTTTGCACGACGTCCTGCATGTATACGTAGCATGGGCTATGGGGTCGCATAGTAATGTTCCAGCCTTCTGAGGGCTCCTGCTCCGGATGTTTATGTAGTTGATGTTGCTGATGTTGAAAATTCCTGGCACTGCGGGCTTCTTGGCCTCGCTGAGCTTGTAGAACATGCTCAGCTCGATGGTATTCTTCACGTTGGCAAGTGTCAGGTCCTGGAAGCGGACGTTGGAGAGAGAGCCCGAACAGCCGGGAACGGTCTTGATACGGGGACCACAAGTCGTCCCCACGAAGTAGACGTTCTTCACAGTTATGTCGGAGATGACCTCTGAGCAGAGCGATCCGATGGAGGCGCCGTGCCCAGTGCCGAACTTGGAGTTCTCGACGAGGACCTTGCTCGAGTGGATCGCCACGTTGTCGTCACCCACAGAGATGTCGCAGTCGTGCACTGCACGTTTGGTTTTGAATGTGGTGAGATGATGGGCTGGCCAGTGGTCCACGCACCCCAGAAGTTGTCGCCGTGGATGTCGATGCCGTCGGTGTTGTGGGAGGGATTTTCGATGCCGGTGGATGGAGGTGCGCGCATCGTGACCTCGAATATCTCGGTGTTGGAGGAGTACATCTGCAAGCAGTGGTACGGGCAATCCTTGACAGTGATGCCCGTGACGATGACGGTGTCGGTGTTGCGCGGATAGATGGTCCTCGGGCGGGGCTTGTCCCTCAGGTTGGCCCACCACACGGCGCCCTGGCCGTCGATGGTGCCCGACCCCGTGATAGCCACGTTGCTCTTGGCCTTGATCGTGATGGCTGCCTTCGCTGCCTCGGGCCAGTGCATGTAGTCGTTGGAGATGCGGAGGGTGCCGTCGATCCTGAGTTCCGTGTGGTTGCTGTTGATGCTGATGTTCTTGAAGAGGAACGTCTTGCCCGCGGGGATCACGACCGTGCCGCCCATCGTCGCTGCATCCAGCGCCTTCTGAATGGCGAGGCTGTCGTCCGTCTGGCCGTCGCCGCGTGCACCGTACGTGGTGACGTCGAGTACGGTATCGCCAATGTTGACGGTCACGTACTTGCCCTTGATCACCTTGGCCTGACAGAGCGCATGCGCCGAGCACAGTACCGCCAAGAACACGCCAGCCTTCATCATTTGCGGTGGGTTGGAGTATTAACAAAAAGGTGCGGGCTTATCTACGCCCTCCCTGCCCAAACGGCCATGCCCACCCTGTGACATATATCAACTGAATATACACGGATTATCAAGAAGTGCCGGGCGGCTTGGCACAGTGGTCCATTATATCATGATCCACAACAGGGTGCCACCCACGTCAAGAAACGGCCAAGGTACCCCCAAATGCACACCACTGTGCAGAACGTGCAGAAATTTGCGAAACATGTGCGGATGGCGTGCGAAATGCTTGCTGCATGGAAAGAATGGGAAAGCAAACTGGGAAGCCCTCTATTTCAAAGCAGTTAATTCATTGGCAACCCCGGCCACACTCAGGGCCGACACCAAATTTGATTTGGACTTTTTATGAACCCCACACACACACAAAACCCACTGCACGGGAAATGGTTTTGAGCAAATGTGCTGGCATAATTTCACAGCAAATCTCAGGCAAGTTAGTGATGGTGGATTGGTCTATTGCATGCATACAAGACTGAAATTCCTTCATAGTTGGGTGAGACCCTTCTCAGTTCACAACTATCAATACCTGTATAGACAACACCTTTTTCTCTGCCCTTCCACTTTGTTGACTGCAGAGGGGCATTTTTTTGGCCTGTTGAAATACACAGGGGGGTATAACCGGGAATTAGTGTGTTGAACATTGAGCAGAATGAAGGGGATGTACTGGTAAGACAAGTTGCATTCACAGGTTGCATTCTGATGGTGCAGTATAATCAACTTAGTGGAAGACTGTTCAATTTCAAAAGAGAGTAACTGAAGTAGCAAATTCAACATCTCTGATAGTTCTTGATTGTGTTGCATTCCAGTTTGGGGATAGAACATTAAAAATTTCAGATATAAAGGTATTTTACTGATCTGACAGACAATACACAATATCACTTTAATTCATTCAAAATAATCATGGATTTTCAAGTGTTTCTTTCAGGAATCAGACTTATCATTGATCATACAACTTATTTTAAAAGGAAAATCAGGAATCAAGATTTCGAAAATTAACCAATAAGTCATTAAACGGAAATTCACACTCTGGGACTGATAAGGGGAATTATCAACCAAAATAGAATGTAAGAGCATTAACTCAGCTGAAGCTCCCCTAGAAGGTTCTTTTAACTCTAGACCTGAGAAGAACACCTCCTAGGAGTTGAGCCTTTTCATGACATTTTGGCAGGATTATTTTCTGAGAATCAGTGTGGAGTTTGGTAAGACTCTGTAAGATGCAAGTCCATTCTGATAAGAACTTTCATAAAGCTTGTCTGTGAATCTATCTGTGCATTAATTGCAATGAAGAGTTCTCTAATGCAGAAGAGGTTCCTACAACTTAGAGAGACTACTCATTATAATTTGGATAAATATGCCAGAATATCAATTAGAATATTTAAGAAACTCCTCCCAAGTTGCAACTGGCTGGGTCCACTGAGTGCTATAGAAGAAATCATTAACATCTGTCCTCTGTTATCTTTTTAATCAAATTAGTCCTGAAATGTGTTAATTGGAATTATTGTCTGTCATTCGAATGGGAATATGATCATGGAGTATTTATTTTCTGTATTATCTCTTAGTGCTTATTTCTCTTACAGAGAAGCAAAGATGGGAGATTCGGTTCCTGTACTCACATTCCAAGGGCCCTTAGTGGAACAAGAAGTTCATTGCACAGTACATGCACTGTAGACTCACATCAGTTCAGCACTGGATGAAAACCTGGTCAGATACTGTAATTACAGCACTACCAACCAAGAGAGCAAGAAGGGCAACTTCAGAGAAAGAGAACAAATTGATCCTATTCAGGATTAAATCCAAGTCACCTCGCTCAGCTGCTGCTCTGTGCAGGAACCCTTCACCTTCAGGCTTCTGTCTTTACTATTCATTGGTGTTTGCATACTATGTTACTCAGACCAAGTTTTGGGCTTTATATGTCATTATTATAAATTGCTTAACAAGTGTGTATGCACAGGAAAAAATCTGCTGTAAGATTGAAAAGATGTATGATTTGGTGATAAGACATCATTCTGGCTGAATGGATCAACGACAAAGCACTGGCAAGTATCTGGTCATTGATTTCTTGCCAGGAAGGTGAAGTACCACCAGAAGGTCCAGGTTTGGGAAGTCTTTTCTTCACATGAATTAAGAAAGCTGATTAAATTTTTACTAAGATCCTGAATTCTGAAAAGATGTATGATATCTTCCAGAGAGCACTTCTTCCATTTATCAGACAGGTATAAGAGGATCCTGCTAAGTGGCTTCTTGCTGAGTGCTGAGAACAATGAAAGTAATCATAGAAGTCAATTGTACTGCCAATGGAAGAATGACCATAATGTATATACTCTGCCCTGGTCAGCCTGCAGTCCTGATTGTAATGGTATTTGAACTGTTTTGGCCATGAAGAACAGGGTTACACGTCGATCACGTTTACGTTCTGTAGTGGAAGCAACTCTGCTACATGCCGCTACACAGACCTCCGCTACACACTGTAGCGGAAGCAGAAAAGCATAGCGGCATGTAGTGGAAGGTGTGTAGTGGCATGTAGCAGAGCATGTGTGTAGCGGCGCGTAGCGGACCCACATGTAGCAGCGTGTAGCAGAGGATTGGTGTAGCGGCTCGTAGCGGACCCACATGTAGCGGCATGTAGCGGAGGATTGGTGTAGCGGCATGTAGCGGACCCCTATGTAGTGGAGTGTAGCGAAAGGCTGTGTTGCAACAGTGTGTAGTGGAGGCTGTGTAGCAGCATGTAGCGGAAGTCTATGTGATTCAGTGCAGATAGTTATTTTAGTTTACGTCATTTGCGTGCTGTGCTAGCTGGACAGACAGGTGAGCAGTAATGCAGATGGAAGCAGGTTCTCAGGAAGCCACAGCAGGTGAGCCTTGTGCACAGATGGCGTCGAGGCAACATCAGAGAGATGTTGCCTGAGAGCACAAGGCATACCACTGCAGTGCATGTGACAGGTACTACACATCGCAGTATCACCTGCAGAGGGCTGGGCACATGAGCAGTCACTATCGCCCCGAGAAATGGAATGCAACATCAGGCAGATGGTCTGCTCTGTTCGTTGCAGACACGGCAGCTGCCTGGAGCCAGGCCAAAGCAGCAGAGAACAAACGCCAGTTTGTTGTGGACAGCACAGGTTTATTAAATTTGGCCAAGTATTTGATAAACTCCTGTTTCCTGAATAATATGCTCACTACTGAGTGATTCTGCAAACATATCTTAAGCAGGTGGTTCAATTCCTGAAGGTATAAAATGCAATGTAGTTATTACTATATTCATAAATATATTCCAGTTCCTAACAATCAGTCACGTATTCAAATAACAGTGTTGATCAAGTACACTTAAAAATTCATATCTAGATTTTATCAAATGTTATCTAAAAAATCCGGTTTTGGCATAAAGTTGTGAATAAATGGAATGTAAATTGGTTTTTTGCATTGAATGACAACAAAGATGAGCTTCCGAGTGTTAAATATCGATTCCATTGGATTGTGGTTAAGTAATGTCTGTGAGCATGCCGTGAAGTATATAACATATAGTTTAGATGAGATAGTGATTGATAGTGCGCAAAGTGTTTACTTTGTTCTTTGGGGACGGTAGTTCAAATCCCAGTGGTGAAATAATTTTTCTCAATATGCTACTTCCACTACAGTGTGTAGCGGACCCTCCGCTACGCACAGCTACATAGGCACTTCCGCTACAGTGTGTAGCAGACCCTCCACTACACACTGTAGTAGATCTATTTGCGTAGCGGCACATAGCGGAACGTGCTATAGTGCATTCCGCTATGCACAGCTACATAGGCACTTCCGCTACAGTGTGTAGTGGACCCTTCGCTACACATTGTAGTGGAACTATTTGTGTAGCAGCACATAGCAGAACATGCTATAGCACATTCTGCTATGCACAGCTACATAGGCACTTCTGCTACAGTGTAGCAGGCCCTCTGCTACACACTGTAGCAGAACTATCTGCATAGCAGCACATAGCAGAACATGCTATTGTGTGTTCCGCCATGCACTGCTACATAGGCACTTCCACTACAGTGTGTAGTGGACCCTTCACTATGCACTGTAGCATAACTATTTACTTTGTGTCGCACAGTGGAATGTGCTATAGCATGTTCTGCTATGCACTGCTACATAGGCACTTCCACTACAGTGTGTAGCAGACCCTCTACTATGTGCTGTAGCAGAACTATTTGCGTAGCGGCGCATAGCGGAACACAAAAGTGTGTTCCACTATGCACTACTACATAGGCACTTCTGCTACAGTGTGTAGCGAACCCTTCACTACGCACTGTAGCGGCACTATTTCAAGGTGTTGATGATGTCAATGATGACGTTATTTGCTTTTTTGTGTCCTGACTGCACACAGGTTTTCATTCTAAGTGAAATCTTAGGATGGAGGTGAGGGGCTTAATGACTGCCTGTGCGACCTCAGAGGCCTGAGGTGAGGCAGGACACGTGAGCTGCTGGCCTCCTTTAATTACATGACATTGAAGAAGAAGGCAGCCCAGCCCTGCACGTTTGAAGACATCAGAGCAGGCATCAAGGATCTGCACATACTCAATGCCGCCATGTTCTGTGAACTGATTAACTGGTGGGTCCCTTCTCTCTTCATTGTCTGTTTTAAAACACTATAACATTTGTGTTATAGAGCAGTGGACAAAGGTCAACTACACCCTGCTATACAAGGACCACCCTGAGTGCTTCAATGAGTCATAAGTGCCCCCTGTCCTTATATTTTGGTAACTAACACTTATACAGAAGGGGCAGGACGAGCTCAGCCTGTGCAGAGTCCCCATGCATGACAAGGACCAAGAGACCCAGACACAGCATGACCTGCACCAGCTCTCAGACTGTTCTCGAGACCTTGGACCTGATGGACAAGACCACACCTAATGCTGAGACTGGACTGCTGCAGCTGCTCCTGTGCCTGCTTCTGCAGCAGCAGGGTCCCACACCACACACTGAATTTCCCTTTCTGTTCATTATGAACAGACTCTCCCCCCAGATTGAAGCTGCCTGCTCTCTCTCTCATAATGACACCAAAAACAATGATTCATCGATTCAATTTCATTTCATATGTATTGCAATTGATTCAGGGAGGGGAACAGCCTAGCTGTAGTGAACGGTTCCGCTACATACTGTAGCGGACCCTGCATAGCAGCGTGTAGCAGCAGATGTGTAGCAGTGAGTAGCAGATGGTAGAACTACGCGCCGCTACACTCTCTGCTACACAGTGTAGCAGACCCTGCATAGCGACGTGTAGCGGAGAGTGTGTAGCAGTGTGTAGTGAATGGTAGAACTATGCACCTGCATAGCGGTGTGTAGCAGATGGTAGAACTACACACCGCTACGCACCCTCCGCTATGCACTGTAGAGGACCTTATGTAGCGGTGCATAGCGAAGGCCTGCGTAGCGGTGCGTAGTTCAACCATTCGCTACACACCGCTATGCAAGCCTCTGCTATGCGCTGCAACATGCTTGACGTGTAGTAAGTCAAACCCTTATTCTCTTACTGTGTTAATTTACTGAATCAGAAATGAGTTGAGGTAACTCTCTGTGGAGTTTTACCAGAAGTTAGTTAACACAATGTCCTCTCATTTACAGGTAGTAATGAGTGAAACATATGATATTAATAGGGAATAGTTAGTATGATTTCTACTATACTAGCTGCTCTACAATTTCTGTCCTTGACAGCTCTTGCAGCCCTTGTGATTGCTGCTCTGGTTGCTACTTATGCACTAGGAGCAATTCAGACCAGAAATCAGTCTTCAGTGGTTGCTTGTAAGTCCTTGTCAGAGGCATTTCAGGATTTAGTGAATTGTTTTAGTAGATCACTTTTTAGGGGTTTGGGTGAAGACACTTCTGAATAACATGAAATCAGCACCACAATTCTACCAATGACATGTTATGTGGGCAGCAGTGGGAAAGCACACAATTCATACAATGAAAGCAGCACAAGCAGGACAGTCTGGAGGGAGATCATTACCCCTGTGTGATGCAGAGCACACAGGATGGAGCTCTTTGTATGTTACACAAAGTAAGGTCTCGCCCAGAGAGTACAGAGTGGTTTTTCCGGGTGGGTTGAGTGCAGGAAAAAAGGGGTTAAGTACAAAAAAATGAAAACAACTGTATCACGAGATTCCCACTGTGCTGATCTTTTTATGTGAAATTGAAGCTGAGATGGGTCGATGCCTGGCAAAGACCAAAGTGCTTTGCACGAAAACCTGTGTGATGCACCCTGGCATCGCGACTCACAGTCACAGTTCAGGGGCAACAGCTCAGCATCCCGATGCGGACATCTGATAGAGATGGACGACATACCTGCCACCATCCGCAACATAGGCCTACCGCATCAGTTCAGACAGTGATTCGGTGAGCCCGGAGGCGCTGTAGGTGAAGAATCTGGGACCACAGGGAGCATAAGAGCAGACAGGAGACACCACAGCGCAGTGAATAAACGAGTGCCTCTGTGTTAAGGGACACACACCAGCACTCGGGCAACCAACCCCAACCTCACACCGCAGCGATGGCCTCAGAGCATCAGGTCAAAGTCGAAGAAAGGCAAGGGCGCGAACGCGGGCCGTCCAGAGAACTTCAGTTCTCGGGAACCGAGATCTCGCCGTTGTCGATGGCGGCCTGGACGTCAGCGGGAGTCCTGCCGTCGACCATGCAGCCGACCGAGCAGCACGTGCCGAGCATCTCCTTGCACACGCCGGCCAGGTTCTTGGCCATCGAGCGATCGCGCATGATGCGCGCGATGCGGATGATGTCCGTGAACGCGACGCTGCCGTTGTGCTTGACTGCGGTGGAGAGATATCGTAAGATATCGCGAAGATAGAGAAATCGCGGGGAAGAGATATTTCGGGGGAGAATGGCGCACTGTTCTTCTCCTTCTTCTTGTCGCGGACGGGCTCCTTCAGCGCCTGGATGACCAGGGACGAGGCGCTGGGCATGACCTCGACGGTGGCCTGGCGGTTCTGGACGATGAGCTTGCAGGTGACGCGCAGGCCCTTCCAGTCCTGAGTGGCCTTGGCGATGTCGTCGCCGATCTTCTTGGGGTTCAGACCCAGAGGACCGACCTTGGGGGCCAGAGTGGCCGAGGCGGCGGCCTCACCACCGATGACCTTGACCAGGACTGCGTCGCGCGAGCAGCAGCGATGGGGACGGAGGGAGGAGAGGAGGAGGGGTTGGTCAGATATTATTCGCGTAGATTTTTAGCGCCGCCGCGCGGGCACGGCAGTGGGGGAGCGAAAGGGAGGGGCCGTCACGCACTCTCCTTCTTCTCGTTGGGGTCGAACTTCGGAGGCATTGCTGGGTGTGGATGATTTCACGTGGAAACCGACCAAGTGTAGGGGACAGATGCACCTCACAAAGCCTCTGAAAGAAAAGGCGGGACCGGGGGCGGGGGACCGAAAAAAACCGGGGCCCCCGCGCACCCATTGCGTCAGAGTTGACATCAACAATATAAACAAAAACAAAAAATCTTCCTAAAGGAAAATATCGCCTGTGTTGCTGTCTTTCAGAACCTGCGCAGTACGCGACCTCTCGGGGCCGCCGCTGCAGCACTGGCCGCTGGGGCTGCAGACCGCGCAGACCTCGCGGGCCCGGTGGATATCACCGGTGCTCGGCACCTGCCCGCTGCCGTTGCCGCCTGCACGCCCGCGGCCGCAGTCCTCCTGGGCGCTGCCGCTGCTGGCGGCTGTGCCCCGTACTCGCTGAGCTTCCCCGAGATGAGCTGCCGCAGCAGCTCGAGGTCATGGTCTCGCGACGAGGCCGCGGGCGCCGCTGAGGTTCTGGCGCGCCGAACGGGCGCTACTGCGCGGCCCGGACTCGACGCCAGACCCGCGGAAAACGCGTCGGGACGTCCGCGGGCCGCGGGCCCCGCCCTCGCGCTCGCCACCTGCTGCTGCACCTGCGCCCTGGACCTCGCAAACGGTCGCACGGCAGGCCTCTCGGGCTGCTGGTCGTACACGATGTCTTCGTCGTCGAGCTCGTCCTCGTACTCTGCCTCTGCCGCCTCCGTCGCTGCCACGGCCCCTGCGCGCGCTCGCGGAGGCGGCGCAGCAGAGGCGGGCGGAGGAGCAGCAGGGGGCGCCGAGGGCTGCAGAGCGGGCGACGACTGCGCGGAGATGCGCCTGTAGTTCTCGGTGATGCGGGCGGACTTGAGCTGCATGTCCTCCATGATGCGCTTGTACTTGGACATGCTCTTGTCCAGCTCCGCGGCTATCTCCCTGCGCGCAAGCTCCGCCGCCTCCAGCACCTCGCTCTGCGACTTGGCCAGCTGCTGCCGTATGCTGTCGACGTCCTCCTGCAGGGCCGGGCACGCTGTCAGCCCAACGCCGACGGCGAGGGGGTCCGCACTATTTCTGGCGGACGCGGCGCAGGGGCGGCAGCCGCCTGGGCGGCACCGCGGGACGCAGCGGGGGTCCTGAACGAGCCAGAGGCTCTGCTGCGCGCGCCGGGGGTCGAGGCGGAGGACGCGGGCGACTGGGAAAGCTCGGTGCGCGTCAGCGAGGTGACCTCCTGGTGCAGGTCCTCGAGCGTGTCGTTGAGCTCGGCGCTCTGCGCGTCGATCGACCTGCGCAGCCTGTGCTCCTCCCTCAGCGCCGCGTTCTGCCTCTGCAGCTCCGCGACCTTCGCCACGGCAGACCCGCACTGCTCCGCCAGCCTCTCGACCTCCGCGCTCAGCCTCGCCGTCTCCCTCTCCGTTGCCTCTTTGTAGCGCTTCGCTGTGTGAGCAGCAGCGCGGGAGGAGGCGAGTGCGGTGGGACGGGGGCCCGGTGCCTTGATGTCCGCCGTGGTGGCTGAGAGCTCGTCGGTGAGCTTCTTCCTCGCGGCCTGCGACTCGGCCAGGTCGCCCCTCAGCAGCTCGACGTTGCGCACGGCGTCCTCTCTCTGCTCGAGGGCGTCGGCGAGCTCGTGCTGGGCCTTCTCGAGCTGCGACAGCGTGTCTGCGCTTGCGGGGGCTCGTTGAGGGCACGCAGCGGCAGAGGGTAGGCCAACCTTCGTGCTGGTTGAGGAGGTTCTGGTACTCAGTCTTCACCGACTCGAGCTGCGTCCTATGTGCCTCCTCCACCTCCCTGCGCGAGGAGGAAGAAGAAGGCCCCGGAAGTGAATCCAAGAGCGGCAGCTCGGCGCTTCGGGCCGGCACCTCTGACGGGCCTTGTGGCTCAGTATTGTCTGCTTCATCTCCTCCACCTGGCCCACAGTCACGCTCTGCAGTTGCTGCTCCACCAAAGGCCACACACGTCAGGGCACAGGGGCGCTCCAGGGGAGCCCAGCTCCGCGTCGCACTTGCAGCTGCTTGGCGAGGTCCTCGTATCGGCGGGCGTACGCGGCTTTCTCGGCATCGAGCTGCTTGCTCTGTTCCGCCTGCTCGGCGAGCTTCGTCTGCATGGCGACGAGCTGCGACTCGACGACCGTGCGCGCTTCCTGTGCCCTCCGGACCGCCGCCTCCTGCGCAGCGATTTGCTCCTGCGAGGGCCCTCTGCTGTGAGACGTCTGCTCTGTAGCCCCGCGCCTCCACGCACCTCGAAGATCCTCTTGTCCGACTTGAGGCGCTGCAGCTCCTCGGGCGAGGACATCTTACTGCGAAGCTCGTCCATCTGCGCGCCCATCTCGTCGCAGTGCTGCTGCACCCGCGCTGCCTCGGCCAGCGCCGCGTCGCGGTCCGACTCGGACCTCTCTCTCAGAACCCTCTCCTGCTTCAGCTGCTCCTGCAGCGACTCGAGCTCCTGCAACAACAGCGGGGGGGACCACACGGTGAGCAAGGGGGGCAGGGCACGTGCGGGCGGTCACCATCTGCGCCGAGACAACGCGGCCCTGGCTCTCGGACAGCGACTGCGTGACCTCCTTGTGCAGCGCCTCGGCCTGGCTGCGCAGCTCTGCCTGCTGCCTTGCAACCTCTGCCCTGAGCGCTGCGATCTCGTCCGCGGCCTTCCTGGTCTTCTTCTGCTCCTCGGCCAGCAGCTCCTCGGTCTCCTCTGACTTGCTCTGCAGGCGCCCGTGAGACGCAGCAGCAGAGCAGCAGCTCGCCTGCAGCTGCTGCAGAAGCGAATCCTGCGACTGGGCGGCAGCCTTGAGTGCTTCCTGCTTCTGCGCTTCCAGGCTCTCGATCTGGCAGGGGAAGACACCCGTCAGAAGGGCGGGCGCAGCAGCGAGAGGTGGGCGACACGCACGATCTTGTCCTTTGACTTGCTCTCCTCGGCTATCCTCTTGATCTCAAGATCCGCAGCATCCTGGGGGGCCTCGCGGGTCAGTCCCTTCCTCCGCGCGGGCGTGAGCAGTCCGCCCTGCCCACCTTTGCGGTGGAGAGGTCCGCGTTCTGCTCCTCGAGGCTCTGGCAGGTCTGCTCGAGCTCCCTGCACCTCGCCTGCCCAACGCAGAGCGAGGCCGCCGTCAGCTCGGAGCGGCAACAGGCAGGAAACCGCACCGCGAGCCCCGCGTCCGGGCTGATCACAGAGGAGTCCAGCACCTGCGACTCCTGCAGCGCGTCCTGCGTCCCCCGCCCCCCACGCGAGAGGCGGCCGTCAGATCCGCAGCCACAGAGGAGGCGAGCGCGAGAGCAAAACGTTGCTCACCTGTTTCATCGACTCGAACGTCGCGTGCAGCGACGTCAGCTGCGCGGCGATGTCCGCCGACGCCACGGCGTGGGCGCTCATGGGCCTCGACGACGCCGACGGCGCTGGCGGCGGCTGCGAGCTGCTGGGCGGCCGCGAGGCGAACGCGGCGGGCCGCTCCGACGGCGGCAGCAGCGCGCTGATGCTGAACGTCGAGCTCTCGTCGGCGGCGCCCGGGGCCGCGGATGACGTGTTGGCCGACGACGACGCCCCCGAGGCGGCGCGCGTGCGGTAGCCGCGCGTCAGGCGGAACGAGAGGTCGGCGGCGCTCTGGAACCGGCTGAGCACCTCCGAGGCGCCGGGGCTCCCTGTTCCCGTTTGCGACATTTCCGACTCGAAAACTCGCAGCAGACCCGCGCAACAGACGGCGGAGAACGGCTTCAAAAATTCAAATGTTCTGCGCGCGCGCGGCAGGGCGGATTTATTCACGGCGAGATTCACACGGCGCAGATCGGTCTGCGGAGATACCGCGCCTGGTGAATCGGCAATCGCCGATTTGCTTGCTGCATCCAGTCAAAACACTCGCACCAGACCCGCGAGCGAGCCTCCCGAGAGACGATGCTGCCCAGGCGCACCCCGCCGCCGCAGAGGAGCCGCAAGGCCCTCGTGGCCCTCGTGGCCCTCGCGTTCGTCCTGGTGGCCGCCATCCAGCTCTACGGCAGCTCGGTGCTGCCGGCCGCGGCGCCCCGGAGCCCTCCAGCGCCACCGCTGCCGCCGTCGTCGCAGCAGCGCCCCGACCAGCCCCGAGGCCCCCCGAGGCCGCGGGGCCGCGGCGCAACGACCCGGGGCCCATCCCCACGGAGCGGCCCAAGTCGTCCACGCCCAACCTCGACGCCCAGACGCCCGAGGAGCGCGCGGACGCCGTCAGAGCTGTGCGCGTCACTATTGACTGCAACGTCACCACTCTTCCCAAACCACCCTACATTTTTTCTCCGCGGGGGCTTCCACACCACTCCCACCCCCACTCGCACTCCCACTCACGCGGAATTCTCCCCCCCTGGCCCCACCGCGGTGGCGCAGATGATGCTGCACGCGTGGGAGGGGTACGCGGGGCGCGCGTGGGGCACGGACGAGGTGAAGCCCGTGACGGGGTCGCCGCACAACTGGCTGGGGCTCGGGGCGACGATCGTGGACTCGCTGGACACGCTCTGGCTGATGGGCCTGCGCCCCGAGTTCGACCGCGCCCGCGAGTGGGTCGCCCGCAGCCTGCGCTTCGACGCGGCCGGCGACGTCAGCGTCTTCGAGACGGTCATCCGCGTCGTCGGCGGCCTGCTCAGCGCCTACGACCTGACGGGCGACCGCCTCTTCCTCGACAAGGCCGCCGCCTGCGCCGACCGCCTCCTGCCCGCCTACAAGACCCCCTCGGGCGTCCCCTACGTCACCCTCAACATGCGCAGGCCCGTCTCCACCCCAGCACCCCCCCGCGCTCCGAGCGCACTGACCGGCCCTCCCTCCCTCCCTCCCCCTGCGCAGCCAGTCGGCGTACAACCCGTCGTGGACGGGCGGCGCTGCGATCCTGGCGGACGCGGGGACTGTGCAGCTCGAGTTCGCGTACCTCTCGCAGCACACGGCAAACCCCAAGTACCGCCAGGTGGTGCGTCCGCGAGGGGGTGGCCCCGTGGGTGGGCCGTGCCGCGGAGCGCGCGAGACCTCCCCCGCGAGCGCGCGTGTGTGGGGCAATTCTGCGCTGAGTTGGTGTTGTGTTGATTTCGCTGTGCTCGTTCGCGCGTACGTCGAGCATCGCGAGGATCGGAGCCAGCGAGGCGCCTGTGGGGGTGGGAGCAGGAGGCTTACGCGCGCTGGCACTGACACTCGTGGGTGGGCCATGCCGCGGAGCGCGAGACCTCCCCCGTGAGTGTGTGAGTGTGTGGGACAATTCTGCGCTGCCATTGCTGAGTTGATTGATTTCGATGTGCTGGTTCGCGCGTTCCTCGGGCTTCGCGAGAATCGGAGCCAGCGAGGCGCCTGTGGGGGGAGGAGGGGGGCTTACGCGTGCTGGCACTGACACTGGGGCGGGCGGGGCGCTGCTGGCCGCAGTCGGAGCGGGTGCTGGACGCGCTCAAGGCGGCGCCCAAGGCGCACAAGGGGCTGTACAACATCTTTGTCGACGTCAACAGCGGGGCCCTGCGCGCCTCGAGCCCCGTCACGCTGGGGGCGATGGGCGACAGCTTCTACGAGTACCTCGTCAAGGCCTGGGCCCTGGCCGGCGGCCACCGGCGGCCCGCGGACTCGCGCAGGTACCGCGAGCTCTACGACGAGGCGGCCGAGGCCGTCGCCAAGCGGCTCGTCAAGAAGAGCAAGCCCTCGGGGCTGACGTACCTCGCGGACCTCGAGGGCAGCAGCCTCAACCACAAGATGGACCACCTCGCCTGCTTCGCCGCGGGCATGTTCGCGCTGGGCGCGCGGCACCACGAGGACCTCGGCGCCAACCGCGGGGCCCGCGAGCACTTTGAGATCGCCGAGGGCCTCGCCAACACGTGCCACGAGATGTACGCGCGCAACCCCACGGGCATCGGCGCAGAGTACGTCGTCTTCAACAGCGACGACTTCGCGCCGGGCGCCTCGCACTACATCCTGCGGCCCGAGGCCGTCGAGGCCGTATTCTACCTCTGGCGCTACACCCACGACGAGAAGTACCGCGAGTGGGGCTGGCAGATGTTCAAGGCCATCGAGAAGCAGTGCCGGACGCAGTACGGCTATAGCGGCATCGACAACGTCCGCGCCTCGCACCCCAACCACGACAACTCCATGCCTAGCTACTTCCTCGCTGAAACAATCAAGGTCCCCCCCGCTTCCTCTTCCTCCTCCACCCCCCCCTCTCACTCGTCCAACTCTCTCCTCACCCGCTGTGCTGTGTGATGATCATGTCCGTTGTTGCAGTACCTGTACCTCATCTTCGCGCCCACGGACCTGGTCCCGCTGGACAAGTTCGTGTTCAACACCGAGGCGCACCCGCTGAGCATGTTCGCATAACAACCCTGCGGTGGTAGTTGCTCCGGCGGCTCGGGTTGCAAGTCAAGAGGGGGAAAAACAACGTTAAACCGCCTTGGGCAAAGAAAGAGTCGTCTCGGGACGTCAACTGAATGGATGGGGGGAGGCGATGCTACGAAGGCTGCCCGACGAAAAACCGCTGCGCGCAGGGCCAAGGGGGCTCTTCTTCACAGCCAGGTCGCGCTCACACGCAGCTTGCGGGCCTTGGCGAGGTACGTCGCAGCAGCCTCGGGGTTGCGGCGGATGTGCAGCAGGAACGCCGCGTAGTTGGTCGTGTGCGTGATGCTCTCGTGGCCCGGGACCGAGAGCCCCTTCTGGAACATCAGCTCCGCTCTGTCGTAGTCGTGCCTCACCGTCGCCAGGAACACCGCGTAGTTGTTATATGCTGGTGGCGGGGCGTGGGAATGAGAGGCGGCGTGAGTGGGGAGGCGGGCTGGGGCTGCCAGGTACCCGCAGTGTTGCAGGGGTCGACCTCGATGGCCTTCTGGTAGAACTTCTCCGCCTCGTCGAAGTTCTTGCGGTGGTGGCAAAGGAAGTCGGCGTACGTGTAGCAGCAGTTGCTGTGCGTGGAGCACTCTTCGAGGGCGCGCAGGTAGTGCTCCTCGGCCTCGTCGAGGTGGCCCCACTTGTCCAGCGACACGGCGTACTTGTACAGCGTGTTGCAGTCGTGCGGGTCCGCCTGCAGCGCTCGCGTGTAGCAGTCCGACGCCCGCTCGAGCTCGTCGAGCGACGTCAGGCAGTCGGCGAGGTTGCGCAGCGTCACCTTGTTGTCGGGGTTGCCCTCGAGCGCCCGCTGCAGCTGCTGCACCGCCAGCGTCAGCAGCCGTTTCCTCTCCTCGGGGTTCCCCGTCATCTTGGCGCGCATCTTGAGCACGAAGCCCGACGAGTGCGCCGCGATGTTCATCTCCTTGACGCGCTCGCGGATCTCCTTGAGGTCCGTCTCGGTCAGCGGGTGGAAGCAGTCAAAGGCCTTGGGGTTCTCGTTGATCTCCCTCCACGTCGTCCCCGAGAACCTCAGCCCCAGCATCACCGCGACGCGGTTGAACAGCAGGCACCTGCCGTCTGACAGCCCCAGCCGCTGCGTCGACTGCGCGATCGCCTGGTACAGGCCCTGCCGCGACGTGTGTATGAACGGCGGGAACTTGGCCGCCGCCGCGGGCGTCAGGGTCTGCGCCCAGTAGTGCGAGCTCGACGGCGACGACCCGAAGATCAGGTTCAGCTGGTCGATGACGGCCCTGCGGTACGCGCCCTCGCCCGGCTGGCGCAGGTCGCGCATCTTCCTGCGCAGCAGAGCGTTGAGGTCCTCCTTGATGACGCGCGCCGTCATCTCGATCACCAGGCGCGCGCTCCAGTCCTCGTCGCCCATCTTGGCGACGCACTGGTGCACGGCGCCCAGGTAGCGCACGTTGATGCCGCTCTCGTGCAGCAGCATGATCAGCGGGTACTCGGCGCGCTTGGCCAGCGGCACGTGTATCAGCCGCTCGGCAAACGACGGCACGACGGCCTGCAGAAGGTACTGCGTCGCCTCGTCGATCTCGCGGTTGTGCTCGGCGGCCGCGGCCCTCCGTCGCGGGTCCGGGTGGTTCGGCGCGATGAACAGCGAGAAGGCGTCCGAGCACAGCGGCTTGGGGTACGCGCGGACGAACTCGGGCCGCAGGAGCTGGTAGAGGTGCCCCGACTTGTGGCTCGGCGAGAGGCTCTGCGGCGGGAACACGCGGCTGAAGTCGACAATGTAGAACTTGCCGTCGAAACCCTGGTGGCCCTCGAGGTCCACCGGCGTGTAGATCATGGTGCCCTCCTCCCCAATCTCGTGCGCCTTGATGTTGAGCTTCTTTGCGATCTGCAGGGCGGGCGTGTATGTGTCAGCGCCACATGTGAGCAGCGGGGGCCGTTGTATGGAATGGAACAATGGAACGCACTCGCTTGAGTTTCCTCTCGATGTCGGGGTTCGTTACAACAGTCTTGCCTGCGTTCTGGCTGCCGTACACAAGCGTGTCCGTGCTGATGGGCAGCAGTGTCATCCCGACGATGCTGAAGTGCCAACGGGTCAGTACACATGTGGGTGAAGCTCAGAGAGAGAGAGAGATAAGTCACCGGAAGCCTCTGTAGTCCACGAGGGCCATCATCGGGAAATTGATGCCGGGCTCCCAGCAGTTGCAGATGTGCACGAGGCTCTTGAGGTCATGGCTGGCCACCTTGGCCGCGGCCTCGTCGCCACCGAAGATGCCCTTGGAGTCGACGGCGAACTTGAAGAGGATCTTCTGTACGACGTACTTGTCGCCGCCCGCGAAGCCGCAGTTCTCCAGCGGCTTGATCGTCTTCTGCTCCTTGGGCAGGTACACCTCCGAGATGATGATCCTCGCGTACGTCTTCACCGCGTACGTGAAGTCCTCCGCGAGCCTCGAAAGCTTCTTGTACGCGTCGAGGCGCTCGTCTGCGCGTTTTGCGCCGCGTCTCAGTCGGTTTCGGTACCCCCCCCCAGCCACCAAAAAGCGATGGTGTACCGTTGTGCGTGTTGTGGTTGAGGCGGCCTATGCCCTCGACGGCGACTTGGAACTGCCTGTTCCAGTCGAAGTCGGTCGAGGAGGCGTTGCCGATGACGCCCGGGCTGCAGCTGCGTATCCGCGACATCACGGGCGTCCCCGCGGCGGACCTGCACTCGCCCTCGGAGCCCGGGCCCGGCGTCTGGCAGAACATCGTCGGGTGCTGGCCCGCCGCCGGCGACCCGCCCTGCTCGCGCCACTGGTCCCTGAACTGCTGCAGCAGCACCGCCGAGGGCACCCCGCTCGACCTCTCGCGCTCGTGGTGGAACGAGTGCTGCCGCAAGGGCGTCGAGAAGATCCCCGGCTGCGACCTCGCGGCCTGCTCGGGGTTCTGCGGCCTCACCGGCGTCGCAGTCCCGTACTGCTGCTGCTGCTGCTGCTGCTGTTGCTGCTGCGTTGCCGGCCTGCTGCCGCTGCCGCTGGGGCCCGCGTCGTGCGGAGACGCCCTGTACGGGCTGTAGGGGTCCGCGACGACAATCATCTGCTGCAGCGCCTGCGAGGTGTGCGGCCTGTCGACCTGCAGCACCGCGGGCCTGTACTGCGCCGCGTGCATCGGCGTCTGCAGCTGCAGCTGCTGCAGCTGCAGCGACTGCGACGCCAGCGGCTGCTGCGGGGGCGGGGCGACGACGCCCTGCGTCCTGTAGGGGCTGTAGGGGTCCTCCGGCACCTGCACCTGCACGACCTGCACGGCCTGCACCGTCGCAGGCGCCGACTGGTGCTTGGCCACCGGCGTGCCCCCCGGCGGCACGTCATACACGTCGTCCTCGACCTCTATCGTCAGCCGCGCCGCGCTCTGCGCCTTGCGCGCCACGGGGCTCAGCGGCGGGCCCCCGGCCCCCTCGGCCCCCCCGGCGGCGTCCAGGGGCGTCAGCAGCGGCGGCGGGGGCGCCGGGGGCGACGAGGCGCGCGAGGCGGGCGCCGTGGAGGTCTGCGGCGCGTACTTGAGGGGCTGCGGCCCCGCGTGGGCCGCCGAGGGCGCGTGGCGGGCCTCTGCGTAGCGCGACTGCAGCTGCGCGTGGGCCGCCATGACCGCCGCCTGCAGGCCGCTCGCCGAGAGCCCCTGCCCCTCCGCGGCCGCCGACTGCGGCGACGAGCACTTGGACCCGGGCAGCGAGTGCGGCGGGGGCGGGGGCGGTGGCGGTGGCGGGGGGACGCGAGTGGCGAGGATCTTCTGGCGGCGCTGGTACATGGTGACGCTGTCGGGCTCGCTCTGGATGGCGATGCCCTCGAGGTAGCGCGGCAGGCCCAGGTCGTCCTCGGACGTGATGCGCAGCAGGCGGTCGCGGCCCGCGCCGCCCTGGAGGCCGCTGGGCGGCGAGAGCGCGTTGGACGAGAGCGAGAGCGACGAGCCCGAGGACGAGAGCAGCGAGGGGCCCGAGGCCGGCGGCGGCGCCGACGCGCACGGCGCGGGCAGCGGGAGGCCGCCGGCCTGCGGGTAGCCAGACGCGGCGGAGACAGACGAGAGCGGCGCGAGATTCGGCGAGGCGATGGGCCCGACGGCGGGGCTGGCCATCCAGCTCATGCACCACGACGCCATGGAGCCCGACGACGACGGCCGCTGCTGCTGCTGCCGCCTGGCGCTCTCCGTGAGGTGATGTCTTTGCCCGGTGATGTCTGTGTAGCGCCGCCGCTGCCGCGCGCACTTCCTCGAGAGAGAGGGGGGTGGCGTGCGGTGGTTTTCACTCGGCGGAAAGATAGGCAAATCCGGGGAAATATCGGGAGAATCTGCTTTCGGGTTTCTTGGAGGTTTCGGGGGGACCTCTCCCTCTCTCGGTGACGGGCAGGAAAAAAAAGGGTAGTGACGATTCGGCCACGTGTTTCGAACGGGTTTTTCACGCCCTGCAGACCTTCTTGTGCACAGGCCAGTGGGCCTTCTGGCACTCCCTCGAGCAGTAGGCGACCTTCTTGCACCTCGAGCACTGCTGCACACCCGCCCTGCCGCACGACGCAGCGCACAGCTTCTCGTCCCTGGCAGCGGCGGCCGCGACGCCCTCCCCGGCAAACCACAACTGCTCCAGCTGCGCAGGCAACGGGCGTGAGGCACGGCACAGAGCCCGCCTGGCGCGGGGCAGACCTGCTGGGCGACGTGCATGAAGGAGACCTTGGTCTTGGCGTCCGCGAGCTCCGAGACGACAAACGCGGCCCTGCTCTTGGCCAGCGCACGCACGTCCACGCCCGGCACAGCGGCAGAGACGCCGCCCTCGGCGTCGCGGGCCCTGAGCCTGCCAAGGACGAGCAGCGACTCCTCCAGCAGAGGGCCGGCAAGCACCTCCACGGGGTCCGAGAAGCCCAGGAAGTCGCCCAGTCCGCACAGGCTGTGGAAGCTCGCCGTCTGCAGCCCGTGTGAGAAGGGCTGGGGGTCGCCTGGTCAAGCCTTACCTTGGAACGACTCTTGGTGAGAACGTCACCGCGGGCCACGAGCTTCGCCAGGACGGGGATCGCGGGAGAGAGGATGGGGCAGAGGCTGTGGACCGACGCGAGCCCAGCGAGGCAGTGGGAGAGCAGCACAGCGACGAGGTACTGCAAGGCGGGCGTAAGGGTGAGACGCAGGGGCAGCAGGAGGCACTGTCTCGCACCGTCTTGTGCACGCCCTGCTCGTCCTCCTTGCGGGACGCCTGGCGGTGCTTCTTCCCGCCGGTCTGCTTCGCCTCTGCCCAGCCAACACCCGCTCAGCATCGGTGCAGTGGGCGTGGGGGAGTCTGAGCGCACCGTCGGCCATCAGGGGCGCGGTCAGCTTCTCAATGGCAGCGACCAGGACGCTGACGATGTTGGGGAACAGATCCACAACCTGCGCGGGGAGGGCCTGAGACAAGGGCCAGAAGCGGGGGAGGGCGGGACGGACCTCCTTCATCACAGCGGCGCACGGGTGGTTCGCGTCGACAAAGGGCGCCGTGTCGGGGCCTCTGCGCGACAGCACAGCAGCGAGGCCCAGGGCGGACAGGTACGCGTCGTCGGCGCTGAAGTGCTCCGAGCCGAGGACGCCCACGAACATCTGCAGGGCGTCCTTGGCGGCCTTGATGGCGCTGACGGCGTTCTGGAGGTCCTTGTCGCAGACGGCCCACAGCAGCGAGCAGGCGCACGTGAGCGAGGACTCCGAGGCCCTGTCGGCGAACATGGCGACGAGGTCCTTGGCCGAGAGGCTGTGCAGCTTGTCCTTGGACGTGAGCTCGTCGTACCAGACCCACTCCTCGATCTTGCCCTCGGCCTGCACGGCGGCCTGCGTGAAGCAACCGCGCGTGGCAGCGACGGCCCTGAGCATCGTGGCCACGGACGAGGCCGAGACCGAAGCCCTGAGGGCAGCGGCGTGGCGCGACGCCACTGCTTGGACGGCGAGGAGCGCGCAGCGGCGGACACAGAGGCGTCCGTGCGAGACGGTGTTGAGCAGCGAGGACCAGAGCCCCGCGCCCTCCGGCGGCCCCTTGAGCAGCGCCTCCACCTGGCCTGCGAGAGCGCACAACCCCCTGCAAGTCAGCCCACAACCCCCTCCAACGCACAGAGCCCGCGCTTCCTCACAAGAGCAAAGCACCACAGAACTGAATTCACCCAACTGAATCAAGCGAATTTTCGAACAATCAGAACAGAATCTATCAATCAAATCAATTGAATGGACCCCAAAGAGGGCCAGCTACAGAGCGCAGAGAGACGCAGCCAGCCAGCCCGACGCACCGGGCTGCGGGGTCAGGGGCCCGTCGGCGTAGAGCACGGCCGTGAGGAGGCCGATGGCGCGCGAGGCCACCAGCGGGCGCTCGGACCCCGCGAGGCCCACGAGAGCCGGCACGGCGCCGAGCCGCGCGGCGCGGAGGAGGAAGGCGGGGTCGTCGCGGAGGTGCTGCTCCCACTGCTGGACCAGCGCGTCGACGGCGGCGTCGGCCTCGGGCGACGCGCACAGCGAGCGGTCCCACTGCGGGAGGTAGCTGAAGAGGCGCTGCAGGTGCTGCGCCTGCTGGTCCTCGGGCAGCCGCGTGCTGCACTGAACGCACCACTCGCAGCCCGGCGCATCCATCGGTGAAAACGCGTATCCCCCGTAAAATATGTGTGACATCATGCAGTATCTAGATCCCCTTCCCTTGGTACAGTAAATATCGGGTAGGTGTTCTCCGGGGTATTACGCCAGGACAGCTACAGGAGAGCACGTACGGCTAACGCCACATCGCCCGTACATGACATCAGCACCCCGCGGGGAAAATCGAGATAATTTCCAGATTCCTTCCAGATTCTCGACAAGGGGCAGAGAAATTCTACCTGCGCTCGCTGGGGGAGCGTCGACCAGAGCGCAACGGGCACACACACCCCACCGCCAATGCGAGCCCTCTGCGCCCTCCCGGCGCTGCTGGGGCTGCTCGCCGCCGCGGCGCGGGCCGTGGACTGCGGCGCGCTGGCGACGTGCGAGTCCTGCGGCAACGCGCCCCGCGAGTGCGTCTGGTGCTTCCCCAACTGCGTCGCGCACGCCAACTCCACCTGCGGCAACATCAAGGCGCCCTGCTGCGAGAGGTGCGCACCGCCTCTGGCCCGGCCCCCCCATACGCGTCGTGTGCCCCCCGGCGGTGTCTTCCACAAATCTGGAAACCATCATATCGTGACACGTGGTATCTTTTGGTATCTTTCCATTTCCGATGCGTCGGGCAGACCCCTCGCCTCCTCGCGTTGCTCGCCAGCCCCCCGCTCTGCCCAGCGATATTGGGGGGGGGGGGGGGGGGGCGGCCTGAGGTACAGTGAGGGGGGTCCGATCGGACAAATCATACTGAGCATCGGGAAAATAACAACGCCAGGGGGCTCTGCGGGGACTCTTTCTCTTTGCTGACGCACAGGCTCGCACTGCTCCCGCACCTCCCCCCAAGGGCGACCAACTGCAGCGCGTGCGCGAGCGTCACGGGGGACAAGCCCGGCGTGCAGTGCGGGTGGTGCGACGACGCGGGGGCGTACGGGCACTGCAGGTACGGCCTCAAGGACGGGCCCATGGACACGCGCTCCGTCTGCGCCGCGCAGCGCTGGCACGTCGGCGCCGCCTCGTGCAACGCCTCGGGAGGCGGGGGCGGCGGCGGGGACTCGGGCAAGAGCGTGGAGATCGCGCTGATCTCGACGACGGCGGCGATCGCGGGGCTCGTGCTGGTGGCCGTCGCCGTCGTCGTGGCCATGCAGGTCCAGCGCCTGCGCGTGCAGCGCGAGGCCCAGCGCGCCATCGAGCAGCACTTCCGCGAGCACAGGGGCGGCGCCGAGGTCTGCCGCGCGTGCTGGGGCCAGGTGGCCAGCGTGCGCTGCGACGACTGCGGCAAGCTCTTCTGCGTGCGCTGCTCGAGCGCCGTGCACGACGACCCGCGCGAGTCCGAGGGCCTGCGCCTCTGGTGCGCGTGCCTCCCGTGCACCAAGCCGCTCCGCGAGCACTCGCTCGTCGTCCTCGACGTCCCGCAGTCGGTCGACGCCGCGCAGCAGCCGCAGCCGCAGGCGCCCGCGCAGCAGGCGGCGGCCGAGGCGCAGCGACACGAGCGCAGCGCACCGGGCGAGTCGACGCCGCTGCTGGCCGCCGGAGTGTCCGAGCCCAAGGCGGTCGTCGCCGTCTCGCCGCAGCGGGTGGCGAGGCCGAGGGTGACGTCGTCGTACACGACGATGAACCAGCTCATGGGGGTGCCCGAGAGAGGCGAGAGCCCCCCGACGAACCCCAGGCACCCGTTCAGATAAGACAACAGCACAGCCACCGCCTTTATTGCCAGCCGCCAGCCAAGACAGCCCACCACCCGAGCCGGTTCTCTTTTGAGGAAAAGGGATCCCGCACGATAGCTGTTGCCCTGCACAGACACAAGTTTGAAAGGAAGATACACAGTTGTATCTCACCCCTCCAACGGTCATTTACTGGCGAGATTGGCTAGAACACCCGCGGAGATGCAAGCAGGAACGGCGTGCCCGCTGGCGGTGGCAGTGCTCGTGGCAGCGGCGGTGGCAACGGACCACGTGATCGACTCGTCCACGCCCTCGTGGACCGCGCTCCTGACGGGCCTCAAGGCACGCGGTGTACCGCACTTGCACCGGACCCCACGCTCTGACCGACACCCCACACTTGCAGCCCGGGGACAACGTGTACTTCAAGGCCGGCACCTACTCCACTGTCTCGGGCTCGGGGCCTCTCAACCCTGTCATCCAGGTCCGCGGGGGCCTCCATGCGTGCAAACTGGTCTGACTGCTGCTGACTGCTGGACTGTGGCAACAGGGAAGCGCGGACGCGAGAATCACCATCGCAACGTACCCGGGAGAGCCGTCGAGGGCGGTGTTACGGCGCCCCGACGCGGGGCAGAACATCCTGGACCTGCCGAGTGCCAGGTACCTGACGGTGGAAAACCTCGAGTTCACGGGCGGGAGCCGCGGGCTGAGGCTGGGCCCCGGGAACGTCTCGCACGTGACGCTGCGCAACCTGCTGGTGCACGACACGGCAGACAACGCGTTCAGCTGCAACGACGACAAGAGCGACTGCTCGGGCATCGTCGTCGAGGGCGTCGAGGTCTACAACACGGGCAAGAACACGGGCGAGTGCTTCTACTTTGGCTGCTCGTCGGGCAACTGCCAGACGCACGACTCGGTCTTCCGCAACAACTTCTGCCACGACACGATGCTCGCCACGTCGGGCAGCAGGGGCAGCGGCTTCCAGATCAAGACGGGGTCGTACCGCAACCTCGTGCAGAACAACGTGTGCTATAGGACAGGCGGTCCGTGCGTCCTGGTGTACGACGACTGGGACCGGGGCCAGAACGTCATCGAGGGCAACCTCGTAGTCACCACGCGCGACAACGGTATCCAGGTAACGCGACCCGATGGCCTACTTCCTCAGTGGCGTGCCCCTCACTGGGCCTGAGCAGGCCACGGCAGGGGCGGTCATCCGGAACAACATCGTCATCAACACGACTGCCGCGGGCATCGCTGTCATCCCCAACTCTGTCCAGCCGGGCAAGTCGCCTCGCAACGTCCAGATCCTCCACAACACCGTGATGAACTCGAGCGTACGGACCCAGCACAACCCCAGAGGCCATAACTCGCATCTCTGCCCCCACCCGCAGGACTACTGCCTGCGGGGGAGCTCGTGGACGGCTGCGATAGGGACGTTCACTGTGGCCAACAACGCGTTCTTCTGCGCAAACACGAGCAAGATGGACAACCAGGCTGGCGCCACGTGGGACTCGAACGCGTACACCGGCTACAACCCCCCTGCCGGGGTCTCATCCTCCGGCCTCATCCGCGTGGGTGTCGCCGCAGCGGAGCTGGTCAACCCAATCGGACCACACCCAAACTTGTACCCAGACCCGAGCACACTCGTTGCTGACCCTCTGCCACAGGTATCCTCTGGCGACCAGCAGGCTGGTGGCGCCTGGCGGATCGACCAAATACGCATCGGGCAACGATTTCAACTGCGAGACCCGGTCGGGCAGTACCGTGACCATTGGGGCCTACCAGTACACCAAGTCGACCGAGGGCAACGCCGGAGGCTGGCAGATCGCCGAGGGGTTCAAGACCTGCCTGTCGCCCACCAGCGAGGACATGCCGTGGCTCTCCAGCGCCGGGGGCACCCCGGCGGGGCGCTCGGAGCTCAGCCACAGCGCGGGGGCTCGCAGCTCGTCGGGGTTCCACTTTGCTGCAGCTTCAGCGGCCGCGCTCGTCCTGCTCCCTCGCCCCTGTTAGTGGGACTTCCCTGCACCACCGTGGGTGCAGCAATCCAGTGCAACAGTGCTTGAACTGCACCCCAAGGCACACCCTGGTCCAGAAGATTCACTGATGAGAAGTGCTCAGTAGTGACGTTGCTGGGAAATCTGCCCCAATCACACCGACGCACTCAATTCGATCAAAAACACAAGAAAGCTCAGCAGCGTCGCAGAACGCCCACCCCCCAGAGACCATGAACAGCCTCAGGACGAAGCACTGCCAGGACCTCCTGGCGGCCATCGGGGCCGAGCCTCGCGCGCTGTTCCACTGGATGCTCTGGTGCACTGAGATACCGCGCCCGTCAGGCAGCACCGCCCAGGCACGAAATTAGCAGATCCCCACACCCGCCGCGGCCCACACCCCAGCGCGTCTCCCGCCGCTCACACGCGCCCCCGACGCGTCTGGCGCGCAGATGAGGGACGCGCTGGTGGAGGTCGCCAAGCGCATGGGGCTCGAGCACGCGACCGACGCCGCCGGCAACGTGCGCATCGCCAAGAAGGCGACGCCGGGCTACGAGAGCGCCCCGGGCGTCGTCCTGCAGGCCCACATCGACATGGTCGCCGTCAGCGACGCCGAGCGGCCCTCCTTCGCCCCGGAGACCGACGCGGTGCACCCCTACGTCGCCGAGGCCGACGGCTCGCGCTGGCTGCGGGCGCGCGGCACGAGCCTGGGCGCGGACGACGGCATGGGCATCGCCATGATGCTCGCCCTCCTCGAGAGCCCCACGGCACGCCACCCGCGCCTCGCATGCGTCTTCACCAACGACGAGGAGACCACCATGTCCGGCGTCGGCGGCCTCACCCCCGCCTTCATCGGCGACGCCAAGTTGCGTTGACATTACGCATCTCTCTTTTTTTCCCCCTTCGTTTTTTCCTCCGGTTTTTCCTGTTGTTTTGTTGTGACGTTGTTGTCGCAAACAAACCCCGTCGTAGTTCGCACCCCCGCTGAGCAGGCACCTGCTCAACTGCGACTCAGCTTGTTTTGCTTTGTTGTGACGGTTGTTCTGACAAAAATCCGTCGCAAAATGCGCTGGGAGCAGGTACCTGATCAACTGCGACTCGGAGGACGCGGGCGTGCTGTGCCTGGGCTGCGCGGGCGGCGCGTCGGTCGACTACACGATGCCGGTCACGCGCTCGGCTGTCGCCCCGGGCACCGCGGCGCTGCGCCTGCGGCTCTCGGGCCTCAGCGGCGGCCACACGGGCGTCCACATCCACTGCGGCCGCGCCAACGCCCTCAGGACGCTGGCCCGCGTGCTCCTGCACGCCTGCGGCGGCCGCCACGCGGGCGCGCGGCTCGCGTCGCTCGTCGGGGGCACCGCGACCAACGCCATCACGTCGTCGGCAGAGGCCGTCGTCGTGCTGCCGGCCGAGCAGGCGGCCCGCGCCAGCGAGCTGGCGGCCGCCGAGTTTGAGGCGTGGAGGACCGAGTACCGCAGCGTCGAGCCCGTGGCCCGCGTGGCGCTCGAGGTCGAGGAGCTGGCGCAGGCGCCCGCGGACGCCGTCTCGGCCGAGGAGACGCGGCGCGTGCTGCACTTCTGGACGCTGGCGCCCAACGAGCCGCTGCGGATGTCGCCCGACATCGCGGGCTTCGTCGAGTCGTCGTGCGCGTTCACCATGTGCGAGCTGCCCGCGGGCGCGCACCAGGCCGTCTTCCGGGGCCTCGCGCGGACGAGCCGCGACAGCCAGTGGACGGCCATCGAGCAACGGCTGCACGCGCTGGCCGAGCTGGTCGGCGCCGAGGTCTCGTTCACCGACAGGTTCCCCGGGTGGCTGCCGCAGCCCGCGTCGCAGCTCGCCAAGAGCGCCGTGGCCGCGTACGAGCGCATCAGCGGGGGCAGGAGGCCCGAGGTGCTCTCGGTGCACGCGGGGCTCGAGTGCGGGTTCATCCTGCAGATCATGCCGCACATCGAGGCCATCTCCATCGGCCCGCAGGTCGAGCACCCGCACTCGACCGAGGAGCGCTGCCGCATCGACTCGTGCACCGAGGCCTACAACTGGCTCGTCGAGATCCTCGCCTCCCTCACCGCCTGAGGCCTTCCCTGTCCTGCGCTCCCCCACACACCCACTTTCGCTGCCTGTCCAACGGCATTCCGGTAACATAGTGAGCACTGTTGTTACAAAGCCACCCGGAGTCGGGCTCTCTGCGTCCTGCTCGCACGCCGTCCGGCAGTGGCATGCCGGAGGCCGAGGCCGAGGCCGAGGCGGGCTCACTGCAGGCCGAGCGGTTGCATCCCCCCGGCGCAGATAACCGCCGGTGCCGAGCACGGAAAGAGAGGTCCTTTTCTGCATACTGAACAAGAAAGCGCTGTTGAATTTGTGCATCGGTTGGCACTGCTGGTGCTGAGAGCCCTGAACACTATCCACATAAGACACACGGCACGGGCGTTCGAGCGCTGCCTTAGAACTCGAACTCCTCGCGGGGGGACACGCTGGCCCTGCAGGGGCTGAGGTACGTCCGCTGCAGCCACTCGTAGGGCGTCAGCCCCTCCCGCTCTCTCTCGCTCCAATCCTCGGCGTCGCTGCAGCACAGCTGCTGCTGGGCGGTGTCGATCCAGTCCTGCATGGCCTCGGCCTCTGCGACCAGCTTGACCGTCGGGGCGTACTTGCCCCTGCGGCCGTCCTCTGTCTTGGCGGCGCATACGCCCCGCGAGCCGTCGTCCTCGACGAACGACGCCCACATCGAGAACGCGACCCGCTTGTGCAGTAGCCGCCCCAGCAGTGACGTGCCTGCCGACGACGGCGACGGCGACGAGGGCGATGACGGTGACGACGGCGACGGGGAGCGCAGCGAGCTCGAGCGGGGCGAGGGCGTCGGCGAGACGAGGGGCTTGAGGGCCGGGGAGGCGATGGGGGGCAGGCGGGGGCTCGAGGGGCAGCGAGCGGCGCAGACGCAGCAGCCCATTGTGGCGAGCAGCGGGGATGTTATTGTTGCAGGCAACTTTAACTTCTGACTGCCCGGACCCCGCGCCTTGCCTGATCGCCCTCCTCTATCGGGCTTTTCCCTTAACAGAAGGCACAGCGGAGAAGCCGCATTCCGTCAATCCGCCCGCGTAATTGCCGTTAGCTCAATTTTGACTCGAGTGTTCTTTTGTTCCGCGGGTTCTATAAGTTTACGGCTCTCTCAGAAAGGGGTATCCCACGTCGCCTCAGCGCACCCGCCCACTGCGCCCGACCACCGGCCCACAGCGTACCTGCGCCGGGCCGGAGGTGCTCCGGGCGCAGCGCCACCGGCGCAGAGGCCGGAACCCAAAGGGGGAATGGCCGGTGAAAAGTGGCTGCTTAGAGCAGGGTTTCGAAGCTTCCGGAGCGAATTACACTGTAATAGAAGAGACCTTCCAGCCTTTTCTCTTGGCGGGTATTGCCGATAAGCGGTACCGCAAAGATGACCCTCATCCTCCCCCGAAAACGGGCGGCTGCTCGCGCGCGGCCGCGCACCCGCCGGATCGAGGGCGGCGCGTGCTCAGCAGCTGCCCACGGCCGCGCTCCGTGTCTGAGAGCCCCGCCCCACCGATTTCCGGCGGTTCACTCGGCCCCCCTCGAGGTTTCGGGTGCTAGCCGGTGGGTCGCTCCCCACACGTCCCCCCATGAGTTGCAGGCCGGTGCCGAGCTCGCAACTCTCTCGATGCGAGCCACCCAAAACACCGAGCGACAATGTCATCGAGAACTTGGCCGTTGCGTGAAACGTCATTGTGCCACACTTCCGGAAGAGCGGGGCGGGATGTCCCGATTGGCTCCAGAAGCTCCGCTTTTCACTCTTTGCACAGAAGTTTCCGTCGCTTCCATCGGGGTTCACTCCTGGCAGTGCGCCGTGTCCATCCCCGATAGGACAACCCCCGAGACCGAAACCGGCAGGCCGAGTTGGCCTTCGCCGTCGAAGCGGCAGAAGTGGGCGGGGCCCTCGTTTTTGTCAACCGCCGGCCAAAACCCGAGCTGCAGAAACGCTATTTCATGCCTCTCTGAACCGTAGTCCCTGCAACTTCGCTTACCTTCTGGGCGACGCTTCGCCCCGGCCTCTGCTGGCAATTCCGGCGGCAAACAGAACAACTCGCAAGAGTCGAACACAACGCAGAACAGCACTGATTCTTATATGCAGACCCGCGAGCGCTACGCGCGGTACCCGCCGATGAACGCGAACCCCGCCCACAGCGCGGGGTCGTCCGCCTGGTCCCGCACCTGCCGCGCGGCCCTGCCGAGCGCGTCGACGCAGCTGCCGTTGGCGACGAGGTTCGCGTAGAGCCCGTCCATGAACTGGCCGGCCCCCTTGTCCGTCGCCCACAGGCTCAGGAACACGCCCCGCGCCCCGGCGGCCAGGAACGCCCTGGCGAGCCCGAACATGCTGTCGGCCCCCTTGGGCTCTGCACCGCCACACAGGGCCAAGAGTCAGACAGAGCAAGGGATGTGCAGGTGGGAGGAGCAGAGGGTGGGCTTGCACGCACCGGTGGGCTTACCGCCGACGACGGACGAGAAGCAGCTGAGCACGACGAGCGGGGACCCGCGCAGCTTGAGCTCCTGGACCTCGGAGGCTCGAAGCCAGCCGTCATCGTCCGGCGCGTTGCTCGCGGCCAGCGCGATGGCGCCGCACGGCGACATGTCGTCGCGGTAGAACACCACCGGGTTGCTGTGCGTGGCCATGTGCACCAGCTGCGCGTCGCAGATCCGGTCCAGCACGTCGCCCTTCTGCGCCTGCACCCCGAGCAACGGCGAGCCCCCGACGAGTGCCGCGACCCGCCTGGCCTCGTCGGCGCTGAGCGGCAAGGGGGCCTCGGGCTCGCGCGACCCGGGGGCCATGGGTAGCGGCGACGGGTCGCCCACAACGAGCGCCTTCTTGAATGCGGCGAACGACGAGGGCCCTGAGGGGCACCGCTTGGTCAAGGCCTTGAACACGCGGATCGAGGGCGCGACCATGATGGAGAGGCAGTCGAGCAGGCGCCCCGAGACGCCGGGCAGCGACAGCGCGGTGAAGGGGACGGACCACAAGAGCCCCTGCGGGACGACGACGAGCGTGCGCTCCCTCTCGGGCCTCTGCGCGAGCCTCATGATGGCTCTCGCGAACGACTCGTTACCAAAGGCGACGTCCGAGAGCTCGCGCAGCGACTCCTCTGTGACCACTCCGCGGCGCAGCTCGAAGACGAGCTTCCGCAGCTGGAAGTACAGCAGAGCGCCCTTGTCGCCCTCGTACGAGACGACGCGCTCGAAGGAGATATCGCCGGGGCCGCCACCGATGGGAACGACCCATGCCCAGACGCCCTTGCTGGGGTTCTCCTTGAAAACGATGAAGGAGACCTTGCTGGCCTTTGCAATGTTGCAGATCTCCTCCTCGGACAGCGGGCCCTCGTCCTCGGGCAGGGATTCTGCCAGTGACTGCATGCGGCTGTTGTCGACAATGCTGAGGGCCTCCTTGTGCCGGCCTTTGGACGACAGGATCTCTGCGAGAAGGTCCGACGTCTCCGAGTGCAGCGAGAGCAGCGACACGCTGTCCGGATGGGCTGCGTGCTTGAGGAGGTCCTCCGTGATCTGCAGCGACATCCGCAGGCTGGGAATGGCGAGGTCCTCCTGCAGGGCCCCGTGCGCGGTGCCCAGGCGCTGTAGGATCCTCGCTTGAGCGGCCCTGTCTCCCTCCTCCTTTGTGATGTCGAGCGCCCCGTTGAGCGACTCGACGGCCTTGTTGAAGTCCCCCGTGCCGAGATACGCCTCTCCAAGCTTCTCGAGCGTCTTACCCTCCACGGCCTTGTTGCTTGCCTCGCGCGCCAGCGCAAGGCGCTTGCGGTGGGCCTCGATGGCCTTGGCGTTCTCTCCGAGCCTGTGGTACACGTCGCCGAGGGCCTCGAAGGCCTGCGCCTGGGCCAGCACATCTCCGAGGACGCTGGCGATCTCGAGTTGCCGCTCGTGATAGTCCTTGGCGGTCCGCAGGTCACCGAGCGCGTAGTAGGCCCTGCCCAGTGCAGCGGTCGCCCGTGCCTCGCCTTCCAGATCGTCGTAGTCCTCGCACACAGTGAGGAACTGCCGGCAGCGGCGTTAGAAGATGAGGAGAGCAGAGGGCGTAGTGTTCTCCGGGGAGATGAACAGCGGACCTTTTTGAAGTGATCGAGGGCCTTACGGTGCTCGCCGAGGGCCTCGCAGATGTCCCCGAGCCCCCCGTGAGCAGTCCCAATGCCCGCGGCGTCTCCGGCCTCTGTGGCCGCCCGCAGGCTCTGCTCGAAGCACTCGGAGGCCCTCTCGAGCTTCCCGAGCGCCCTGAGCGCCTCGCCCAGGTTGGCCAGCGCGCACCCCGCCGCCTCGCGGTCCTTGGACTCGTCCGCCGCGTCGAGGTGCCGCTGGTGCATCTCCACAGCCTTCTCGTGCTCGCCGAGCGCGAAGTACGCGATGCCCAGGCCGTTGCATGCGGCCCCCGCGCCCTCGCGGTCGCCCGCGGCCTCGCAGAGCTCCAGGCGCCTGCTGTGGAACTCGACGGCGCGCCGGTGGTCCCCGAGCCTCGCGCACGCAGCGCCCGCGCCGAAGCACGCCTGCCGCTGCAGCTCGCTGCTGCCGAGCTCCTTGGCCGCCGCGAGGGCCGCGTCGTAGAGCGCCAGGGCGGCCGCGTAGTCGCCGTAGTCGAACAGCCCCGCGGCCTTCTCGATCAGCGTCGCGGCCGAGTCGGGCGGCGCCGCGTGCACCGAGCGCGCGAACTCGCCGCGGGAGTCGGCGACGAGCTTCTCGGGCGGGTGCTCGTCGTTGACGAGGGTGATGCAGAAGGGCACCGCGGGGTGCGTGCTCGACAGCTCTTCGGCCAGAGTCAGCGGCTGCCCCCCGCGCCTCGAAGCCCCGAGCATCACGGCGTCCTCCACGCGCATCTGCTGCTGCTGCGCCACGGGCTGTTGCTGCTGCTGCGGGTGCTGGCTTGGGGGCCGCGAGGGCGCCCTCGGTGCTGCGGCCTGGCGGGTCCACGCATCAGCGCAAAAACGAGGCGTTTGGGCAAAAATGGCTGGGCAGGTAAAAATAGAGCAGAGGCGTAGGGACGGAAGGGGGTGCGGACCGGGGCAGCGACGAAGACGGAAGGTGAATCTCCATTTGCAGTGGACACCTTGCAACCCATGGGCGCGGCCTGGCTTGTTCTGTCTGGGAGGGCAGGCGAGCGGTGCTCAGGAAACACCCGCGGGCTCTTTTTTTGAGTTTTCAGAATCTGGAGGAATCGGAAAATCTGGGATTGCCTGTGAATGAGATTGGATCCACACAGGAAAGAGAATGAGGGATCCGTGGGTGTTGATACAAGTGTGTGCACTACGCTCGTCGTACTCCAGATCCACCGATTTTCGCATCTCGACGGAAAATGGGGGTAAAAGATTAAACGTCTCAAGACCCGGCCCGCTTCTTTTACATTGCATCCCCTCCGACCGAACAGGAACTCTCCTAACACTCGTGCTGACGTATATCCGGCTGGATGGGCACTCCTACTCCGGGTTGTTGAGCAAACACGATTCGCACAGTTTCAATCGGTAGAAGCGCAAATCACCCTCCCAATGAAGGCATCTTTTCCTGTGGGCCGACTCCTCCCGGGAGGCAATGCCACTCTGGAAACTCAAACTCAAACAGGAAGGAGCTGAGAAGCCAGCGCATTAGTTAAACCGCGTGCGTGAGTCTGGGAGGCTCAAATGATGAAACGCGGAATTGGGCAGCACAGGCTCAGGCTCAGGATGGGCCTGGGAGGCCTTTGTGTCGCCCTCATCGCGGGATCTGTGGTCGTCTCTGTGGTGCCGCAGTGGGTCGTGTGGTACGTTCAGTCCATCGCGAGCACGCGCGAGGTCAGCCGCGACCTCATCCGCGAAGTCGCGAACAAGGTGCTCGTGGCCCTCGAGATGTCCATCAGCCAGGCCGAGCAGGTCGTCGTCGAGCTCGCCCTCATTGCCGCTGCTTCTGCGGCCTCGTGCTCGGACGACCACAACGTCTCAGGTTCCGCTGTCATCGGGCGATGGAGAGACGCCTTCAGCAAGGTCTCTGTCGACGGGCGCACCGGCTGGGCCATCATCTCTGCCGACAGGTTCGGGTCCACACTGTGTATATTCGGCACTCCGCCCGAGATGCAGTGGAAGGTACTGCCAGACGAGTCGCTCTACATGTGCGTCTTACCCACGCGTTCCCCCACCCACTTGGCGAGTTCTGAGTCAGTAAACATGCGGAACCAGAAACCAGGTGGTGGTCGACCAAGTCAACGGCACCATCGAACTCGGTTCTCTCGAGAGCACAACGGCATCGTTCAATGTATTCTTACGCCCCTGGTTCGAGGCAGCCATGGCCAACCCGGGGCGCCTGACGTGGGGCCGGTTCTTCGTCGGCGTCCCCGCGGGCCGGCAGCTCATCGCGGCGAGTATGACGCACGGTTCCATCAGGGAGCCCAACAAGACCTGCGGAATACGCGGTGTCCTCATGTCCGTCACGGCGTGGCAGCGATTTCTGCGCCGCCAGAAGGTTGGTAAGACTGGCAACGTGTGGCTCATCGAGGCCGACACGATGCTGCTCTTCGCGACCACCAGGAACGCGTCCCTTTTCGTGGGCAGCACCGCAGAGCGCGTCCAGGCCTCCAGCAGCACCGACCCGATGACGCACGACGTCGGCGAGTACGTGAAGAGGGCGACCTCGGGAGGACGGCAGCTCACGGACAGCTTCGATGTCGCCACGATCGGCGGCAGACGATGCCAGGTCCTCACCAGCCTCGTGCGGATCCACCCAGAGACGGGGTTCGCCCCAATGTACCACGTGATCGCCATCCCCACAGAGGACTACTGGGGTGCCATCAACAGGGGCGTCGTGGTCACGGTAGTCATTACCGCCGCGCTGTTCGCGCTCTCGCTGGCCGTGGGCATTATCGCCGCCCTCGTCTTCGTCTCGCGGCCGCTGCAACGGGCGTCCAAGACCATCGCGCGCCTGTCGTGCCTCAACATGGTAGACCTCGCAGCCGTCTCGGGCCACCAGATCCCCGCCGTGGAAACGCAGCCCACGTTCAAGCCCGACGACCCCGGTGTCCAACCCCCGCTCCATGGCGGGAAGCACGAGAGCATCGCCAAGTTCGGGGGCCATCACATGCTCGCAGAGGTCCGGGACCTCCTGCAGTCGGCCCGCAAGATGGCCGAGTCGCTCTACGCCGTGGGGCGCTACGTCAGCATGGACCTCTGCACATGGATCATCGAGAACAGGGTCGTCGAGATGCCCCTGGCGCCGCGGATCGTCACTACGCTGTTCTGCGACATCGAGGGCTCGACAGCCATGATCGACCGCAGCAAGCGCGAGGGCACCATGTGCGAATTCGGGCGCATGCTCAACGAGATCCTCACGACGCTGGCCAACGTCGCCAAGACGCACGGCGGGTACATCGACAAGCTCATGGGCGACGAGGTGATGGCCCTCTTCAACGCCCCGTACGAGTGCCCGCACCACCAGGCCCAGGCCTGCAGCGCCGCCCTGGCAATGCACGAGGCAGTGGCGGACCTCTCCCGCGAGTGGGACCGCCTGGGCCTCTACCTGAAGTTCAGGAGGCCCCGTGTGCGCATCGGGGTGGCCGCTGGTGAGGTCCTCGTCGGCGACATCGGGGCGTTCGGGACGCTGACCAACTTCACTGCCATCGGGGAGACGGTCTGCATCGCGTCGCGCCTGCAGAGCGCCGCCAAGGCCCTCGACCCCGAGGGCACCGGGATCCTCCTGACCGGCGAGACGTGGGCCGCAGCCAGCGCGCAGGACGGCGGTGGTGACCTGGTGGCTCGCACGGTCGGGTGCGTCAAGCTGCGGGGCCCCGACCAGCCGGTGCTTCTGTCGACGATCGTCGGCAGGCGGGACGGAGTCGCCAAGTCTGAGCTCGCCGCTATGCAGGCCTTCGACCGCGCCATGGAGGCATTCCGCAGGCGCGAGTGGGCCGAGTGCGTCGCGGAGATGGGCTCGGTCGAGTCCTCTGGCAGCCTGAGGGCCGAGGCCCAGGCGGTCGTCCGGGTGGCCCAGAACAACCTGCTCAGTCCGGACTGGGCGTCCAACGTCACGCACGACCTCTCCATCGACTCCGCTGCCCACAGCCAGCCCATGGCACTCCCCGCTGCGCAGTTGTAAAACCACCCCACTCCACTTTCCACTCCACGTCAGGCAAGATCCGGCTGGCAGAGCCGGAAAAACAGCGATTTCAGACAAGCATCCGTTGTGGGGATCTCGTCCCTTTCTTCGCCTGGTCCGCTTTTCTCTCCTTCCCCAACGCATCTGAGTGGCTCTCTCGCTCTCTCTCGCTCTATCCCCTCACCCGGCGATGCAGAGGCAGGGCGTCTCTACGCGGCGGGCGCTTCTGCGGGGGCTGGAGGTGGCCGTGGCAGCGCTGCCGCCCCTGGTGGTCCTCCTCCTCGTCTCTCAGCTGCGCAGCCCAGACCCGCAGGACCCGCGTGGGCCCTCGGCCCTGCAGACGCTGCAGGCGGCCCGCACGGCCCTGCTGGCGGCCCACGCAGAGGCCCGGCAGCTGGCGGCCGCCGTGGGGGCCCGCAGGGGCGCTGGGAGGGCGTCGGACTCGTCGGCGGCCGCAGTGGCACAGCGGGCAGCCGAGGCCACCGAGGAGCTCAGGGCCCTCGGGCAGGACGTCGAGCGCAGGGCCGCCGAGCTGCGGGCACGGGCGCCGCCCGTCGTGCCCGTCGAGTGCGCTGACGCGGGGCGGCCGGGCGTCGTCGTGGTGGCCGTCGTGCGCAACAGGGCCGCCCACCTCGAGCGGCTCCTGCAGTCGGTCGACGCGATGCGCACGTCGGCTCTCAACTGCAACGTCCGCGTCGTCGTCGTCGACCACGCGAGGTGCCACGTCCGCCGCTGGGGGGCTGGAGGGGGGAGGGGCTCACGTTCGGGGGGCCCCTGCCAGCTCAGAGAACGTCACGGGGGTCGCGGGGGAGTGGACGAGGGCCGCGGGCGTCGAGTCGCACGTGGTGGCCTACGAGCCGCCCGCGGGGGCCAGGGGGTTCCACTACGCACAGGCCGCGCTGCAGGGAGTCCGGTGGGCCGAGCGCAGGTGGCCCGCGGACATCGTGTTCGTCTCGGACGCAGACCTCATCCTGCCGCCTGTCCTGCCCCGCCTGATCCGCTACCACGTGCAGAGGGCCACCAGGGTGCGTGCCCTGTCCTGTCTCCGGCCTGCCTCGCTGTGCCCGCCTGGCTGCTGCTGACAGAGGGGTGGGCACCTGGTGGGCCCCAGATGCTGGCTGTGAGCTGCTTCCACGTCGCAGACGGCGCGTCGCCCATCGAGACGCCGGGCAACGGCAACTTCACGCCGCAGAGGGGCTTCTCCAACATTGCCATGTACCTCTCGGACGCCGTCAAGCTGTCGCTCTGGGCCCACGAGTCGCGTGCGCGGGGCCCCAATTCAATTGACTGTCGAGGGGGAGCATTGCCCGAGCCACTCGCACTGACTGGGCAACTACCAGTCAACAGCGGCGACGGGGAGAAGCCGGCGACGACGCTGGGGGCGCGCGAGCTGCTGGGATCGGAGATCGACGTGGTGGAGCGGCAGGTGCACGGCTGCTGGCACATGCACCACCGCACGTGCCCCTGGCTCGAGAGCCCCGACGGCCTCGAGCCCCCCAAGAAGAAGAAGACCGCCCCCAAGCGCCGCATGTAGGCTACGGGGCGCCCAGTAGAGTGCGTGCCAGCCGTGGCGGGTGGGATGATGCCGTGCAGGAAGAGATCAAGAGTCAACTAAATAATTCAACGTGGCCCATGGAACGGCAGAATCTGGCGTCACCAGTTTCGGGTTTCGGGCAGAGAGAAGGAGAAAAACCTGGTTCCCCCAACAAAGACGTCACAAATCTCATGTCTTCTCTCGCGGGCCCGCACCACCTGCGGCATTCATTTTTTTCCTTTCTGCTGCCGCTCATTTCGCTCCGTCAGCGTCTCTGGGGCGCAGTTGTTTGCCACATTTTGTTCCGTCTGTCCTCACCCGCCCGCACAAGGCTGCACACCCCCGAGGGGCCCCGCACGAGCACCGAGCACGAATGAGGCTGGTGATGTACAACAGCAGGGGGAGGGCGTTCTTCGTGTTCAAGCCGTGGACCAGGCGGCAGGGCGACCCCGACGCCTACCACGCAGCCCGCTCGCTCGAGCACGGCCGCGTCTACACGACGACGGGGCTGCGGCACCTCGAGGACACTGGCGCCATCCTGCGGCCGCCCTGCGCCCCGGGCGTCGTCCTCGTGGCCCAGGACTCGCCCGCGATCGTCGGTGGCCGCGCGCAGGGCTTCTGGAAGCTCCTGCAGCGCCGCCTGCGCCTCAAGCACGCCAGCTGCGCCGTCGACAGGGCGCTCATGCCCGAGCTCAAGGACGTCGAGGCCTGGCTGCTCAGCGTCCGCGGCCCGCAGCCCTGCGGCGAGGGCCTCGACTCGCTCTTCCCCCTCGCCGACGAGGTCTCGGCGTGCTCGCCCGCCGTCGAGCGGAGCCCCGGCGACACGTCACAACGGACCGCGGAACGCTCGGAGAGCGAGATCTCGGAGCGCGAGGGCCGGAGCGCGGAGACGGGGGCGGGGGAGGACGGGGAGGGGCTCGGGGAGGAGGAGCTGGCGCCGGTGAGCCCGCCCGAGTCGCGGTTCGAGGAGGTGGTCGAGGACTCGTCGCAGCAGTCGTCGCCGCTCGGGTGCGAGCTCGACTGGGGCTGCAGGGCCCTCTCGGCCACCCTCGACGAGTGTCAGGACATTGCGCACGGCGCGTTCCGGCTATAGCGCGCCCTCAGGGGGGCGCCCCGCGCTGCGCCCTCCCCCACCTCCCCAACGTTGTCGTCTCCCCCCCACTGTGAATTTATCGAGCCATCGTGCAACAAGGCCATTCCGCCACCCGCGCTTACATTCCTTCCCTTGTTCCCTCCGCCCGCTGTGCCCGCGTTTGGGCTGGCGGCCCAGTATGGCAGCCACACAGCGGCCGCGCGCGAGTGCCGCCATTCCCCGCCTCCCGCTCCGGCCTCCTCCGCCGCAGCTGGCCAGGCGCGCCAGGCCGCGGGGAGAGGGTTCCGAAGACTGCGGCATTGCGTCGATTGGACGCTTCCCTACTTGGGGTTGGGTGCATTGTCTGGCGAAAAAATGCGTGCATTCCGCTTTTCTGTCCATTTTCACGTGAGTAGTTTTCTGAACTCGTACTGAGAAGCCTACCGGCACGCTGAGAAATGCCAGAGGGATGCTGGAGAAGCTGCGGGAATGCAATGTGCGACACGAATGTTACACCGAATTTATTTCGTTGCTGGCCCGTGGAGTGGAGGGCCAACTCCATGAGCAAGGTCTTGTAGCTGGCAAGTAGGAAGGCGATCACTGGAATGCGCTCTGCACAGTCCACGCGTGTCCCGTGGCACACACGCACGTTAGAACGCGGGGCTGCAGATTCATGGGCGTCTACATTGAAACACTAAGTGACCTACGGTTCCCCGAGGGTCGAAGCGAGGCAGGGGGAAAGCAAGCAAACAGAGAAATGAGGGCTGCCGGTTCTGTGTGCAACGTTTGTCGGATATCCTCTGCTTGCGCAGCGCCCGCACTCAGAGTTGGGCCGACTGCGTCGTGCAGTGTATGCCGTCGAAGATGAACGTGTTGTCGAGCGGGACGAAGCAGCCGCTGATGATCTTGATCACCTCCTGCGCCCCGACGCCGCCGAGGAACGCCGCGACGTTGTGCAGCTCGCAGGCGCCCCAGCGGCAGAGCTCGTGCACGAGGTCGTCCTTGACGGCCCCCGGCGAGACGCCGCGCTTCTGCAGGAACGCGTTGACCTCCTCGCGCAGCCCGCGGATGTCCGACTCGAAGCTGTCGTCAAAGGCCCCAGGGTAGTGCCCCTGCTTCTCGCGGAACGTCTCCGCAGCGCGGATCGCGACGTACCACGCGAGGTTGTTCGACGGGTCCTCGAGGTTCCCAAAGTACATCGGCTCCACAGGCCTCGCCGCGTACTCGCTCTGCAGCGAACTGCGCGCCAGAGCAGCAAACTTGAGAGACGACCACAACAATTCCGAGAACGACGACGACAATTGCAGCCGGAGCAAAAGCGAGACGGGAGCGGAACGAGAGCGAGAACAGCTGATACGAAACGCGCACTACAACAGGCAAAGAGAGCAACGGCAACGAGTTGCAAGAGAAGCGCGAATGGCTGAGAGCAACTGCGGTCTTGCAGCTCCACAGCTCCACAGCGACACAGCAGCAGGGGGGAGAAGGAGGAGGAGGCCGTGCCTGTAGTGCGTGTACTTGATAAACGCGGCGTTCTTGGCGAAGGAGCGGACGGCGTCCGAGGGGATGTGGCCGCCCACGCGCTGCACGCGGTCGGCGACGTCGCAGACCCTCCGCGCGAACGCTGCCAGCTCCTCCTCGAACTGGGCGCCGTAGAGCCGCTGCAGCTCGACAAACGTCTCCGTGTGCGCCGCCATGTCGGGTATCGCCCCGTTGAGCGGCAGGCACCCGTTGCCCTCGTGCGCCACGAACGCCTTGAGCGCCGCGGCCATCAGCCAGAAGTCGCCGTCCCTCCGCGACGGCGCGTCGCAGCGCGGGTCCGCAAACACGGCGCGCACGTCCGAGGGGATCTCGGGCGCCGTCCACGCGCGGTGGGCCGCGGCGACGGCCTCCTGGAAGTTGAGCTCGTTGCCGTAGTTGCGCGAGCCTTCCTGGACCTCCTGCTTGAACTCGTCCTTCTCTGCCCGCGTCTCGGGCGCCCTGCCTCCGTGCTGGGCCAGCCCCGCGCAGTCAGCACAGAAGGGGCAGGGAGACTGGGACTGCCTGCCATCGGCGCGCTGTGGGCAGTGGCGGAGTTGTACCCGGGAGCGCCAGCTCTTGAGGGCGCGGATGAGGAGGACGATGAAGGGGACGTGCGAGTGCTGCGCAGAGTCGAGGGCCTCCATGCGGAAGCTGTCGGCAAAGCGCTCGAGGGCGGGGAACGGGTTGTAGATCCTCAGGTCGTGGACGGGGTTGTCCGGCCGCGTCTGGAACACTGCGCGCGGGTCTCGTCGTCAGGCGGCGCTGGCGCAGGTGCCCGAGACGCGGCAGGGCGGCCGGGTGCCACGACGCGAACCTGTGTGGTCGGGCGCAGCGATGCGCAGGTACCCGACGAACCCGTACGAGCGCGCGACGACCAGCGGGACGCCGAGGCCCCAGAGGTGCTCCGCGAGCCGCACCAGCGACGCCTCCTCGAGCTGCGTCGCCACCACGACGCTGAAGTCCTTGAAGAACTCCGGCCGCTCCTCAATCACCCTCAGCACGTCCTGCAGTGGGCGCAAAACGCGCAAACGCGAGGGAGAGACGTCACAGACACGTCAGAACCGCGGGAGTGGACAGCTCCCTCGTCGGGGGCGAGGCGTGCGTTGGTGATGCAACTGCCGTGGACGCGGTCGTTGAGCTCGAGCAGCGACGACGTCACCGCCTCCGCGCGCGGGCGGCCCACGTCATCCGACGTCACGAAGAAGTTGTTCCCGAGGTCGCACTCGCGCACGGGCGCCGCGTCCACCACAGCGAACGACTTGATGCCTTCGCACGCGCCCGCGCCGCGGGGGGACCGCGTCAGAATCCGAATTCAAACTCAAACTCAAATTCAATTCGAAATTCAATTCAAATTCGAATTGAATCTCAATTGAGTTGCGGCGGGCACCGGGGAGGACGAGGTTCTTGAGGATCTCGGTGCCCGTGGCGCTGCCGTTGACGAGGCAGACGCTGGCCTGCTCGAGGCGCTGCTGGGCCTCCTCGCCCCAGAGGCGGATCTGCCTGTCGTACTTCTCTACGTCGGTCGTTGCCGCCGCCATTGCTGCGCGTTCCGTCAACAACAACGCGACAGAGAATCTGAAGAAGAATCTACCGCATGAAGATACCGGTATCTATTTATGAGGAGGTGCGTGTCACCCCCATGACGCAACACCGATGAGCAGCAGCAGAGGTGCCCAGCACGCAAGCGGGCTCACAGAGGTTGCAGGCGACCGCTCCGCGCACCCGACAACCACGGACGTGCCGTTGGCGCCCGAGGCGTTGCAGTCGGCGGGCCACCTCTGGGCGCACGTCTCTGCCGTGCAGCGCTTGCACGACGACACGTTGTAGCTGTGCTCGGCGTCCACCACTCCCTTGGGCCTGTTGCTGCACCTGCAGAGGCAGTTGCCCTTGCTGGGGCACAGGCCGCTCTCGCACGGCTTCTCGCCGTTGGGCGGCCGGACGTCCCAGTCCCAGCAGAGCTCGTCGCCCTTGCGCCAGTCGAGGTGGTCGTGGCACGCGTAGCCGTGCCCGCGCGTGCAGTTGTCGCTGCAGATCGCGTCGTACTCGCCCTTGGTCCAGTGGTACGTGTCGGCGCACCACGCGTCTATCTCGTAGCTGCCGTTGCACTGTCTGGCCCCCGTGGAGCATCCGACGACGATGTTCACCCGCCCGCGAGGGAACGCGCGCCCGTAGCCCTCCCCGGCGATGCCGCTCTCGTTGACACTCCACGAGACGCACGTGACCTGGCCGCAGTGCAGTGGGCGAGGTCAGCCAGCGCCCGGGTGATCGCTGGGGAGCTGCGGCGTTGGGGTAATCGCACAGTGTCGGAGGTCCATTTCCAGCGTGGGTGGCACTTCCAGAAGTCCTCCGCCTGGTCCAGGCAGACGTGGGCCCCTTCGCCAGTGTGCTCCTCGAAGATGAAAGACTGGATGAAGAGGGCCTGCCAGGGCGCGCAGTCGAAGCTCCTGATGACAGTGCCCTTCCAGGTGGGCCCCGGCGCAGACCATTTGACAGCCTTGCGGCTGAGCGTGCACCTCTCTCCGCCTGCCGAACGTGAGACCAGCAAGGCGAGCAGCGTCCACACTGACAGGGCAACAAGAGGGGTCGGCATTCAATAACGGTTGCGGCGTTAAAGATCAAGATAGTCAGTTCAGAAATGAAATTGGGCATTGTCGAAAAATCCCCCATTTGAGTTCTCTTTTCCCCCGAATCAGCTAAGATTCAATGAGTTTCCCGTCGCAACCTGTTGAGAGGGCGCCGTTCAATGAACAGCGCAGACTAAGCCGCTGAATCGAGCTGCGGGTCACTTTTGATTGAATCGAGCATCACCGTTTCAGCCACCTAAAAACAGGGGCGGGGAAACCGTTTGTATCCCGCAATCCCCTCGTCTTCAGTCAAAGTGACGTCCAATGTATGGCGCACCCACTTGGGTACACGCCAGCTGCCTCCTGCCAACAGCAGGCAAGTACCCCACTCCGCGCGGAGATCTCTGCCGCGAAGGGTGCTGCGGTGACTTGGCACCAACCAAACACGAGGGACTTGTTTTCTTTGCAGGGACTGTATTCGTTGTTGCGATTGTAAGAACCCATAGGGGCCGAGTGCTTCTCGATACCGCTCATCACTACAGAAATGGCATACGACAAAAACCAGGGGCAGCAGAGGCAAGCACCACTTCTGTACTCACACCTTTTGCCCACTCAGACACACAATTTGGCGTGGATCACAACCACGGCAGGGGGAAAGAATCGTCGCCTCTGGCCGCGAGGCGACGCGGGAACACGAGTGGCGGGGGCTCAGTTGGCGGCAGTGAGCTCGCCGACCACGTCCCAGCAGCTCCCGTGGTGCTTGCGCAGCAGCTCGAGGTTGTGCACCTTGTCCTCGAACCCCATCTCGACCAGCGTCCTCAGCAGCGTCTCCTCGTCGACCATCTGGGTTCCCCACCGGCAGCAACGGCGGTTAGTTTCCCGATCCCCCAATTCTCGAACCCGGGATTATCCCGATTGCCCAAGGAAATGTGTGGGGAATGCGGGTGGGGGTGGGGGGTGTGCTCACCCTCGTGGCCACACGGAACGAGTAGAAGAGGTCCGAGAGCACGCTGCTGACGGTCCTGCGCGAGGGCTCGCCCTGCGGAGCCTCGCACTCGCACTTGCCCTCCTCCTCCAGCCTCTCCTTCTTCTCCTCCACGTCATCGCACGTCACAACGGCGGTGGCGATCTCGTCCTCGCCCTCCTTCTGCTGCTCCTCCTCCTCCTCGGCGCTGCCAGCGTCGGCCAGGGCCTCCTTGAGCAGCTGGGGCTCGGGGCAGGCCTCGATGTCCTCGGCCGGGGCCTCGGGCGCGGGCTGGGCCTCGGGCACGGGCGCAGCGGTCCCGAAGGCCGAGTTGCACAGCTCGTAGACCTCGCTCAGCAGCGCGCCCTCGCGCTCGGGCAGCACGCGCTCCAGGCACTTCTCCTGCACCCCCATCGACCTGCGTGGCGTCCGGGCCGCCGCACCACGCGCGTTAGGAGGTGGCACGCAGCGCCTCCACGAATGCGAACGGGTGCAAATGCAATTAAGTTACCATTTACCAATTTCACGTAATCAACGGACGTTGTGACGAGGGGCGAGTGCCACAGAGCCACGCACTCGCGGGTGGGCCACAGCCCCCGCCCGCACACAGAGGGCCTCCCCCGAGAGCGCGCGGCGTGATTGATTGCCCGCGGGGGAGAATTTGATCCCCGGGAATTATGTGTGCGGGCTAAATTTGTTGTTTGTGGGCGCGTTTCCGCGAGAGCCGGTGACAGATGTCAAGGGCGTGCGCACCAGCGGATCCAGCGGGTCTCGCCGCGCAGCTCGGCGAGCTCCGTGCGCAGCGCGGTGAGCTGGGCGAGGACGGCGGCGTTGGTGTCGGCGGGGATGTTCTGGGATGCCATGGGTGAAACTCGTGAAACGCGGAGCGAAGAGGGTTGTTGTGGTGGCGTCAGATGCGCTCTCTCTTCTTGTTGCGAAAAATGCAAACTAATGAAAAAAGAAAGCGTGGAAATGCGCCCTTCGTCACCAACACGTGTTCCGGAATCACCGAGATTTCCAACGGCTGAATCGGTTGAGGGAAATCAGGGATTTCTGCGGGTGCTCCGCGTGCAATACTGAGCGGAATGCACAACTGCCGTCGCTATGTCACAGAGACCCGAGCGGAATGCGATGCTACCGATGTTTGCATTTTAAACACAAAAACAGCCGCGCACCCTACATGCACAGCTGCGCCGCAGACGAGTTCACCTGCGCGTTCTCCTTCATGTCCTCGTGCGCCTTGGCAGCCTTGGGCGTCCTGGCCTGCAGCGGCAGCGCGTTCACGCGCGGCGGCATCGACAGCCGCGACCTGTTCCTGACCTCGCCCAGAGCCGTCCGCCCCCGCGAGCTCACCGACGACGCAGCTGCGACGGCAGCCGCTGCAGAGCTGCGCGCCTGCGCCGCCTCCTGCTTGGCGGCCTCGAGCTGCGCTGCCAGGTCGGCCTCGCGGGCCCGCAGGCGCGATATCTCGTCCGTGGCGTGCATCGACTGCATCGTCAGCTTGTTCAGCTCGCGGAGCACGCGGCCGTAGTCGCTCGAGGCCTCGGGGCCCCCGGGCTCGCCCTGCACGGCCTTCTGCAGCATGGCCTCGGCGCGCTCGGCGCGGGCGCGCTGCGTCGAGGCTGCGGAGAGCAGCTCGGCCACGCGGGCCGAGAACAGCTCGGCGGCGTCGGTGGCCGAGCCCCCCGAGCTCAGCGACTTGCACACGCGCTCGAGCTCGGACTGGACGTCCGAGGCGCGGGCGCTGGCCGCCTCGACTTCGTGGCGCAGCGCCGCGCACTGCTCGGCGAGGAGCGCGCGGGCCTCCTCGTGGGCTGCGGACTGCAGGTCGAGGTCCGAGGTGCGCTCCGCGAGGAGCTTCTCGAGCTCGTCGACCCTCGACGCACCGAGCAGCGCCTGCGCGAGCGCCTCCTCTGCGCGGGCCGCGCGCTGCTCAGCCTGGTCGCGTGCGAGTGCGGTGGACTCGACCTCGCAGCACTTGGCGTGCGAGGCGGCGGTGAGTGCAGCGACCTCGACCTCGAGCTCGCGCACGCGGCGGTCCGACTCGGCGCGCGCCGCCCTGTGCTCCGAGGCCTCGGCCTTGGCCGCGTCCACGCCCTTGGCGAGCACAGCCGCGCGCTCTCGCATCTCCCTGGACTCCTCGCGGCAGGCGACAACGTCGGCGACGACGCGGTCGCACGCTCCCTGCAGCGCGGCGACCTCGGCGCGGAGCCCGACGGCCTCTGCCTCTGCGCGCGCCCTCGCCCCCTCGAGCGCCGCGAGCGCGGCGCCGCGAACGGCCGCCATGCGCTTGGCGTCCTCTGCGGCCTGCGCGACGTGCCTGCGGAACTCCTCGCGGGCTGCGCAGAGCGCCGACTCGAGAAGAGCGGTCGCTGCGAGGCGCGCGGACGACTCCTCGCGGACGACGGCCAGGGCCTTGGCGAGGTGCTCCGTGGCCGCGGCGTTGTCGTCGCGCTCCTTGGTGGCGCCCCGCAGCGACGCCTGCAGCCGCGCGACCTCTGCGCGCAGCGAGGCGTCGCTCTCGATAGCCTGTATGCCCGCCGTCTCGAGCGCCTCGACCAGCCGGCGCGTGAACGACAGCTGCGCCTCCAGCCCCTGCGACCGCTGCCTCTCGGCCTCGAGCTCCGCGGCCGCCCGGTCGCGCTCCGACAGCGCCGTGGTGACGAGCTTCGTCAGCTTCGCCCTCGCTAGCTCCTCCTCGCCCTCGAGCTGCCTCACCTGCGTGCCCCAGTCCCCCGCAACTCCCGTCAGCAAAGCGGAAGAGGGAGAGCACTGCGCTACTGGGCGGCCGTCGAGGGCCACGCACGGCGTCGGGGGCGGGGGCGTCGAGGCGGGCTTGGGCGAGGCGCTGGGTGACGGCGGCGTGCGCCCGGATGGCCTCGCCGAGGGGGCTCTTGTTCACATCCATGTCCACGGTGGCGCGAGTGGGGGCCTCGGTGTGGCGCGGAGGAGCCAAAACAATACTGAGCGTTTTTTTCCCGCGTTAATTTTCAAAATACAACGTTTTTTCAAAAAAAACCCGGTAAGCGGATATTTCTTCAGAATATCTGGCCAGTCGCGGGTGTCTCAGATGCCGTGGTCTGCCGGAGGCACGCTCCCGTCACCGTGCGCCTTGCTGAGCTCCTGGTGCAAATGCTCCACCTCTGGGCCCAGCGGTTATTCGGAGAGAAAGACGACAACCGCAACCGCAGAAATCAATTGAGGTGGTTGCCTCGGGAGCCACGCGCCTTTCTCCAAGGCCTGCACACGGGTGCGCGAGCTGCACTCGTGGCGGACGGCGTCCTCGAGCTTCTCGATCCTCGTCTCGAGGCTGAGCCTCAGCAGCGAGACCTCAGACACGAGCCTCGCGACCAGCACGCGCAGCTCCGCCTCGGGCTCGGACAAGCTCTCTGCCTGCCCCTTGTCCGAGGCGGCCGGGTGCATGCACTCGGCCACCGCCGCCGCCAGCTCGCTGGCCCCGTAGACGGTCAGCCGACGGCCTCTGTGCCTCAGAGCAGCTGATTGCGTCGGGCTCGCATTATTTCGCCAGCATGGCGGAAACGGTGCATGAAAAGCGAATGGAAACCGGGATGGGCGAGGGCGGGGATCGGTGTCTCGATGCACGTGTCGGGTTCGTCGCCGCTCGCGTCGGGGCTGCCGTGGGAGCTTTCCCCCGCTGCTTGGCCAGAGTGGTCAGCAGCCACAGCCAGTGGGTGGCCAGTGCCCAGCGATCTCATGCGCACCGTCGCTCAGGTTGTACACGAACGATTCGAGAAGCCGCGAGATCGGTTGCGTGACCTTGACAGCGTCGTCCTGGGCCCCGTTCTCGGCCATGGCGAGTGCGGGGGGAGCGCAATACGAAAATAGCCTGAATCTAGATACTTGTCGAGATTCTCTTCCGGATCGGACAAAAATTACCTGCGCGGATCCACCGTTTTCGCTTTCACAACCTCCACCGCGACACCAACCACTGCAATGCCGGAAGCGAACCCATTCAAGAGGGCGGACCCTGGCCTCACGCTCTACGAGCTGCTCAAGGCAGCCCGCCCCTCCCTCTTCCACACAACTGGCACAATATCACTGACTGCTGCACTTGCACTGCGATCACCAGATCACCACCATCGGCATCGTGCTGATCCCCCTGCGCGCCGTGCTGATCGCCGTCGTCGTCGTCTCGATGGCGCTGTACATGCGCGCCGTGGCGTGGCTGCACGGCTGCGAGGTGCGCCAGGCGGTCATCGTGGCCCCGCGCGCCGTGCAGCTCTTCGCGCGGTTCGCCTCGCGCACGCTGCTCTTCGCGATGGGGTTCTACCGCGTCCGGGTCAGCGGCCGCGTGCCCTCGGCTGCGCGCTGCCGCGGGCTTGTCGTGGGCAACCACGTCAGCCTGATAGACATCATCTCGCTGTGGGCTGTGCTCCCCAGGCTGCCCAGCTTCGTCTCCAAGAGGTCTGTGCTCGACTGGCCCGTCGTCGGCTCGCTGCTCCAGGCCTCGCGCGGCCTCACCGTCGACAGGTCCAAGCGCGACGGCTCCGCCAGGGAGCAGGTCGCCGAGAGGGCCCGCGCTGGCTCCGATGAGCTCCCTCTGGCCATGTTCCCCGAGGGCACCACGACCAACGGGACTTGCCTCAGTTCCGTCTCTCCGTTTTCCCCCTGCGGTTTTTTCGCGGTTCTCACTCTCTGCCGCCGGTTGTTGTGCCTGTCCAGTGCCGTTCAAGTCCGGGGCGTTTGTGGCAGGCGAGCCGGTGCAGCTGGTCACGTTCAGGTACCCCGCGAAGCACTTCAGCCCCGCGTACGACGTGCTGCCCAGCGGGCGCTACATGGTCCGCCTGCTGTCGCAGGTCTACAACAGCGTCGAGGTGAGAGCGCTCACCCCGGATCAATTGCAGCTGACTCGACGCGGATGGGATGCAGATCACGTTTCTGCCCGAGTACGTGCCCAGCGAGCAGGAGAAGCAGGACCCCAAGCTGTTTGCGGACGGCGTGAGGTCGACGCTGGCGCGCTCGCTCAAGCTGCCCACGGTCGAGCACACGTGGGAGATGAAGGTGCGGGGACGGAACACGGAACAGCCGCTTTTCGCTGGCAGGCCTAACCGCCACTCCCGCACGCGCCCGCACAGCAAAAGTACATGGAGGAAGTCTACCACGTAAAGTACAACTAGGCAGCAGCAGCACCCCGAGCCCCGCCACCCCCCCTGAGGGACCAGACAGGAAGCAGCAGCACTGCGCAGTGCACAAACACGCGGAACAGCCCCCCCAGGCGCAAGAAAATTCCTCGAAAAGAATCAGAACAGAGCGACACGCCTGTGCTGTCGTGTGCGGGTGACTCGCCCCCGCACACGAACGTGGCCCGGAGATATTTCCCGTCATTATCTAATTATTCGCGCTCGAAACAAGCGTTTCCGTCTTCAACACCTCACCGCGAAGAGCCGACCACCGCCATCACCGCCACGAAATGAAGCAGCACACCAACACAGCGGCCGAGAGGGACGAGGCCTCGAGCAACTACCTGCACCGGGCGCTAGCGGCCCTCAAGGTATCCGCGAACGAGCTCCCCTGCGCTGCCGTCGACGGCGAGGTCCCAACGCGCACCCCGCAGAAGGCCGTGCGCAGCAGGCGCGACCTGCCCAAGGAGGACGCGGCAGCCGCAGACGACGCAGTGGCCACGTCCGTGTGGCCCCCGGAGCGCTGCCCGGAGCCCGACCCCTTCGACCTCGAGGTCCGCGGGCGCAGCCTCTCGCACGAGCGCAGCGACCTCTGAGAACCGAAGCAACCCGAGCGGCAGAAGCGAGGGCGAGGAAAAAGTAACCGAGGCAGAAGCGACGACGAGCAAATTTTATACGGGATTGAAATGAGCAAGGAAGCGCGACAACGAGGACCCCCCCACACACGCGTATGCGGCAGAGCACCAACACGGTTGTACAGTTCGGTTGTTCGGTTACAGGCCGTTTGTGTACCAGTTTCTCTTTCTTTATAAACGGCCGGCGGTTTGGTAGTTGGCCTCTCAGGCGGTTGAGGGATTCCCTTGTGCACCTAATTTGCAGTGCGAGCGTTGTTGCTCCTCAGATACACCTAAAATCTTGTATCTCCGCGATATCTTAGTCATATTTCCGCGAACTTTCGCCGACACCCCACAAATTAGTTGATTCCAACGAGATATTTCGCCCGATATTCCACCAACAGAAAAAAAAGTAAAGCGCGATTTTGCCGGCAATGGCCACTGGCAGCGCCGTCGGCGCACCGCCGCCTCCGCCGCCTCCTCCTCTGCCACAGCCCCCGCAGCCGCTGCCCGACGGCTGGCTGGAGCACCGCGCGCCCACGGGCCTCGTGTACTACGAGCACACGCGCACGCACCAGCGCCTCTTCAGCCGCCCCTCGTCCTCCTCCTCGTCCACCACCGCCCCCCAGCGGCGGCTGCTCCCGCCTGCGCCCCCGGGCAGCACGCTGGTGGAGCTGTGCACGCGGGCCGTGCTGTGGAGCGGCGCCCCCGCGGAGCCCGCGCCCGCGCTGGTGCCCTCGGAGGTCGCGGACGCTCTGCTCCGCGCGCTCACCTCGTCGGGCCCCGGCGTCTCGGGCGGCCCGCGCGGGCCCGCGGCCGTCACGCGGGCGATCGCCAGCGTGGGGCCGGCGCTGAGCGAGCTGGCGATGCCGGCGGCGCTGGCCAACGCGTCGGTGGGCTCCGTGGCCGCCGCGGCCGCGCGCGGGCAGCTGCGGGGGCTCGTCTCGCTGAGCCTGCGCGGGTGCGGGCGGCTGGGCCCCCGCGAGCTCCGCTGCGTCGCCGCGGGGTGCCCGGGGCTCCGGAGCCTCGACGTGGGGCAGTGCGCGGCCGTCGACGCCCCGTCGCTGGCGGCGGCCCTCGCGTCGTGCGCGTCGCTCGAGGTGCTGGCCGCCGACCACTGCATGGGCGTCGTCGGCGCACTGGCCGCGGCCTCGGCGTCGCTGCGGGCGCTGCGCCTCTGCAGCCGCCTCGAGGCGCTGGCGCTGGCCTGCCCGCGCCTGCAGCTGCTGGACCTCGGCGACTGCTGGGACCTGCGCGAGCTGGCCGTCGACGCCGCCGCCAGGCCCGCGGGGCTCGTCGAGGCGGGGCTCTTCAAGTGCCGCGCGCTCACCGGCGACTCGCTGCTCGCCCTCGTCGCGCCCTCGTCGCCAGCGCTCAGGTACCTCGACGTCAGCGGCTGCGCGGCCCTGACCGAGCGCTCGCTCGAGGCCGCGGCCCGCGCGTGCCCGTCGCTGACGCACTTTGTCGCGACGTACTGCCCGGCCGCGGGCCCCGGGGCCGTGGCCGCCGTGGGGTCGAGCTGCGCGGCCCTCGAGAGCGTCTTCCTCGGCGGCTGCCCGCGCGAGAGCGGCCCCGCCTGCGCCGCGCTGGCCGGGGCGGGCGCGTCGCTGCGGGGCGTCACGTTCGCCCCGGGCCTCACGGGCGCCGCGCTGTCGGCCGTGTGCGCGGCGGCCAGGGGCCTCGTGGTCGTCGACCTCAGCGAGCAGGAGCTCATCCGCGACGACGACGTCTGCGCGCTTCTGCGCTCCTGCCGCGCGATGCGCTCGCTGAGCATCTCCGACTGCGGGGAGCTCACCGACGCCGCCCTCGACGCGCTGCAGCAGCAGCAGTCGCCCCCGTGCATGGGCGCCGAGGACGGCGACGACGCGCAGCCGGCGCCCGGGGCTTCGCTGCGCAGCTTCATCGCGACCAACGTGCCGCTGACGGACAGGGCGGTCGGCGCGCTCGCCAGGCGCTGCCCGTCGCTGACCAGCGTCGACCTGACGCGCAACGCGCACGTCTCGGACGCGGGCATCGCCGAGCTCGCGGGGTCGTGCCCGCAGCTGCGGACGCTGTCGCTCGCGTTCTGCAGGCTCGTCAGCGACGCGGCGCTGGCGTCGCTGGCGGAGGCGCGCGGGAGGCCCGGGGTCGCCCCACCGCCGCTCGCGCTCAACGTGTACGGGTGCGAGCAGGTGAGCACGGGCGCCGTCGTCGCGCTGCTGGCGGCGGGGGGCGTCAAGGAGGTCAACGTCAGCGCGTCGGTCAGCAGGGAGCTGGCCGATGTACCGCAGGAGCAGCTCCGGGGCGTGGCCGTGCAGTCTTGCAACACGGACCCTCTCATCTGACTTCTGAGCGCCAAGGGCCGGCGAGTCTGCCAAGTCAAAACAAACACAGTGTGCTGTTTTATTTAAAGTTGCCCCCGTCACGGGTGACACGCCTTATCGAGATCCCAACATATGCGGTTGGTGGGCCTCGGGCAAGCGCCGCTTTGCCGATTCACACAAGCAATTTTAAAGTACTACCTCCGCGATGCGAAAGCGGCCTCGGTTTTCTTCCTGCCACTTCCAGACAGTCTCCGAGTGTCGAAGTGCTGGCAAAACCCAGTCATCTGTGTTCTGGAGTTCCAGGGAGGTGCAGTCATCACTCAGAACGCCGAATGGTGGCAGCTCCAGGCGGAAGAGACGATAATGAGATACATGCCTTGATGTGAAGGTTTGATGCGGATTATGTGGAATCGCATACTCGAAGGAGGGGCGGGGCGGTTTCACGATGCCCTCGCACCATTCATTTCACGTGTTTCTGCGCTTCAGGGGAGGTGCGAGGTGTCTGGGCGGATCAATGGTGTCCCATGACTCCGCGGGTACTTTCCATCTGTGTTGCAGTGCTGCGGTCAGACAGTCCTGCAAATGAGCGATCGGTGGCTGCCCCGTGGGCAGATGCCACTTTGCTCCCATCCAGTTCATCAGGCGCGGTGGCTCATACCCACATAGAAGACGCCGTGGAATCCGGGTGAACAACGGCAGGAGAAATTCTAACAAACACAACGCCGCTCAACACTCTTCTCCTCCCAACACAAGTTTGTTACCCCAGTCTCCTCACGCACTGCGCAAAGCTGCGAAGCGGCCAGCATACAGCGGCCCAACAGTGTGGCTGCTGACGCTGGCGCTCCTGGGTAGAGTATCCTCGAGGACAGAATGACATGCTAATTGAGGCGGACTGGCAGGAGACCCGTCTTATCGGGTGACCACTCTGACCTCCGTGTGGCTGGTGCCAGTCTTGCCCTGCTTGCCGCGAGGGAGATCGAGGAGGCAGGCGATAGAACGAGTAGCGAACTTGTTGTGCACAAAAACCCCAATGTTGACAAATCGGGACTTCACCGGCCTCTGTTCTGCGCCCAAGAGATCGAGCACCATGCAGCAAGCCTTGAGTCTTCACCCTCGCGCCCCGTCTCACAATCGCCAAGCTCTCGCACCGCTCGCGCGGTCAACAGGCCACTCATAAGACACAGAAAAGAAATCCGCCAGTATTCTTCATCTTCGGTGCTCGGTAGAAGTCATCCTGCAGGCGGACAAAACTGATACTGCCAAGGCGGGACAGAGTTCACCTGGCATTTGGCATTACTGCATTTTTGTATGGGTACCTCTGCACTGCAGGAGATGGCTCTGCCGCGACCTCCCAGATAAGTGAGGAGCACACTGTGGCACCGCAAGTACGATGTGAAGAATCGGTTGAGGTCACAACATACGGAGGAGAAACCCTTACTGCATGTTCAGTTGATAAACGAGTGAAGGCGGGGATGGCCGTTAAGATGCCGGTACTCAAAACGCGAGCGCAGGGTACGTTCAACATTATCATTTCACATAGCCACCGCAATGCTGAAGGAAAGCATCGTACTGCTCGTGCTGTGCTCTGCGCTTCTTGGCCACGCCAAGCTCATCAAGGGCAAGTACGTGACCGTCAGCGTAGGCGACAGCGTCTTCGACGTCACCAAGTATGGCGCACGCGGAGACGGAAGGACCGACGACAGCTCAGCCATCCAGAAGGCCCTCGATGCCGCAGCCCCCAGGGGCGGCACGGTCGTGATCCCCGCCGGCAAGACGTTCCTGTTCAAGGCCATCAACATCAACGGCGACCACACCGAGCTCAGGATCGACGGCACCCTCCGCATCTCCAACGACTACGCCCACTGGCCCGCGGCTGCCAAGGCCGCCATCACCATCCCCGCCAAGAGCAACGTCGCCATCACGGGGTCGGGCACCATCGACGGCCAGGGCGCCACGTGGTGGGCCAACCTGAGGAACAAGGAACGCCCCAGGACCATCTACCCCCGCAAAACCGACACGGTCATCGTCTCGGGCATCACTGTCAAGGACTGCCCGTACCACTGCCTGCAGATGTACTCCTCCAACACCGAGATCTTCAGCATCACCCTCCGCACTCCCCCGTCCACCGGCATCGCCAACCCCTCCCACAACACCGACGGCATCGACATCCATGGCGACAACTTTTGGGGTGCGTCACCTCACGGTTTCACATTTCTATAGTCCGATTCCCTCACACCGCTGCCTCCCGTGTGTGCTTGTGGGTGAGCACAGTGCATGACAGCGACATCTCGGTGGGCGACGACAACGTGGCGATCCACTCGAGCAAGGTCCTCGTCGAGGACTGCCAGTTCGGCACCGGCCACGGCGCCTCCATCGGCTCGCTGTGCTCCGAGACCATCTCCGACATCACCGTCAAGGGCGTCCACTTCACCGGCACCACGTGCGGGCCCCGCATCAAGACGGTCCAGGGCTGCCCCGGGTCGCTGTCCAACGTCCACTTCCAGGACCTGATCCTCACCAACGTCAAGAAGACCATCGAGGTCAACATGTTCTACAAGCTCAGCGAGGCCAAGAAGCCCACGAAGCCGGGCAACTTCAAGATCAGCAACATCAACTACGTTAACATCCAGAGCACCAACCCTGGCTCCGCGGGTGAGTTCCAGTGCGACCCCAAGAGCCACTGCGGCGTGTACATGCAGGACGTGGTGCAGACTGGCAAGAGCCTGGCCTACAAGTGCAGCAACGCCTTCGGCAGGGCTGATGGGAAGGAGAGCCCTCGTCCCTGCCTGGCTGCTTCGCGCAGGATGGCGGACAACGACTTCAACGACTCTGCATAACTCACTGAGATCCCTTTCTTCTTTTGATGCCACAACACAAGAGATGGAATGGAAGTGCAATATAAACCCTGACCTGACACTCTGACTGAGAGAATGATTCTATTATCAACCAGGTGCAGTTGCCCAGTGGTCTAGCCGGTCGGCTCCTATCTTTCATCTCGCCGAGTACTGTCCATACCACCAGGAGCATGAGTCTCTCATGTGGCGATCAGAGTTCCTACAGACGAATAATCGTTGTTGTTTTGCTTGCGTATGGGCGCTGTTATGGACGATCTTGCTAGGGATACAAGGCGTATTCCGCCACCACGGGGGTGTGTCTCAGGCGACAATAGTGGACAGCAGAAGGTTGATTCCACACATGTTCTTGCCCCTCGCGATCCTGATGTAGCCCGCCTCTCCCCACAGGGTGCCCCACGAGTTGCGCACCAGCCAGTACTGCTTGCGCGTCACGGGGTCGACACCGTAGCCCACGAGAATGACTCCGTGGTTCAGCGCAGACATGGTGTTCTTGCACAGTGGGGTGTCGAGGACGCCAGACTGGTAGTACTGGAACTGGTCCGCCGCGACCGCGACGGAGATGGGCCCGTACTGCTGCAAGTAGGTCATGACCAAGTTGTCCGAAGGCACGGCCCCGAAGAGCTTAGACGAAGTGAACGTGGCGCGGTTGGGGTACTTGGTCGCGGAGCACGCGGGGACGGCGCCGTTGAGGCCCGAGGTGTACGGGAGGTCAGTGGAGCCCGTGAGCCCGCCGCTGTTGTAGACGTTCATCCACACGAACGCGTAGTACGGGCTGCCGCCATTGCACCCGTTGGCGTTGAGTTTGTCGCAGTTGACGAGCTGCTGCTCCGAGAGGCTGATGACCTTGCTGGTCTTGCGGAACCAGACGCCCTCCGCGGTTCCTGCGGCCGAGAACGCCTGCAATAGCACATCCATGTCAGGACAGCTCTCAACACTAAAACCAGTCAAGAAGCGTACCCAGCAGGAGCCGCAGGAACCCTGGTTCTTGATGGCCGGGAACCACGAGCGCATGTCCATCGCCGCGGGCACCGCAGTAGCAGCTGGGGCGGGGGAGGAACATCAGGGCGAGCCGAGACTAAAAATAGGAGGTCGGGGCCTATTTTTGGCTGTGGAGTTCGTACCTCGGACCACAGGTGCAGATTCCGCAGCAGGGCCAGCCAGGGCAGCTGAGGGGATCATGATCGTCGAGAGCATCTTCTGGCGGAACTCGTCGCGGGTGAGGTCCGCGAAAGGACCGTTGATGGTGAAGAGGGCCCCGTTGGCCGCGTCCTTGTTGAGCTTGGCGACCTCTGCAGAGGCACTGGTCCACGTCTGGAACCTGCGGGCCTCCTCGGCTGCCGTGTAGCGCTTGCCGTGCAACAGGGCCCACGAGCGGAACTCGGAGATGGTCTTGCTCTCAGCAACGATGGCCGAGAGGAACAGCACAGCCAGGACACACACACGCATTTTCGAATAACACGCTCAGATAACACTCTGAAATAATGAACAGATAGTCCACGGGGATTTCGAAAGAAAGGCACCGCGCCAGGCGGTGCCATCATCAGTTTTCCGCCTAATTTCGGCAGTGCTATGGTCCAAAAATACCTAAGGGAATCTTCGAAAATATCCAACCATGGAAAGGGAAAGAGCACCGTATGCGGACGTCCACTCATATACAGTCTGTCTCTGCTCCCACGCCCAAAGGAGGTCCCCTCTCCCTCCCCGTGCGGTGCCAACCTGTGCCACAGGGGTGGCCGGCCCGGTCAACGACGGCGTCCAAGCAGCAGAGGAGTTCTCGCTCAGAAGCACTTTTATGACCTCTTTTCCGGAGCCCTCACCTGCACGTTCGCACTGCTGACGTGTGCCAGCATGTAATTCTGGCATGTCAGCGAGCCTCGCAAACAACTTCTGAGAGGTCTGCCCTCTTTCCTCTTATACCGTCAGCACAGCTGCAAATCGGTTTTACCGGCGCACCACAGCCACAACTGAACCAGCACAGGAGCGTCCCCATGTTGGAGTCTCCTCACATCTCGTTTCAGCCTGGCTCGCTCTGATGAGATGCTACCAGTGGTATCGGAGCGCCACAGGGGAGCGCTGAAAACGAGTGCTTGGTAGAACAATTGTTAACGATTTCCGCACCGAGTGACGCAGTCGCGGGGACACCAGAATCGATTTACCTGCTTCGGTTCACCACAGTTATTTCAACTGAGGGTTGTACACCCGAACGCACACTGATCGCGATGGGGCAGCCCTGCTGTGACGCGGACATCGAGGTGCTGCAAGGAGCTTATCTGTTGCGGGACTTTGTGGTGCCGTCGGTGTCGGAGCCCTCCGATCTGCTCTCCCTGGCACTCGCGAGTCCCGCCCTGCTCGCCGCTGCTGCTCTACGTCCTCTTACAGTCTCCCGAGCAGCGTTAGTCAATGCCCTCGTTCGCCTCTGTCAGTCCGCCTCTGGTCTCTCGTCGTCGTCGTGGGTGCACGACGCTGTGCAATGCTTCGGACGTCGCCCCTTATCCACACTGCTGCTATCACCGCATCCCCTTCCACCGCGACCTGTGCCTCCTCCCACGTCCGATGACACGTGCCAGCAGTGCCTTCGCAATGGCCACGAACTGCAGCAAGAGCCGCTGAAGATACCGAAGACTTCAGATCCTCGTCAGCAGATCGACCTGCTGAGCCCTCTGCGTAGTGTGCGGACAGAGGCCAATGTAGTCGCTGGAGTTGCCCTGGTCGCAGCACGTGCTGCCGCTGGGCCAGAGCAGCCGATGCTGCTGAATGCCCTCGATTCTCTCGAGACATTACTGCTGGATGGCCATCGAGTTGATTTGGCCATATTCGAAGGCCTGGTACTCGCGTGCGCTCTGGGGGCTGCAGATGCTGCCCGAGCACTGGGGTTGGCACTGGGACCCGATGGAGCTCAGTACGTGGCACATCGTCACTGCCTTCTGTGCATCGCATGCGCTTCTGGCAACGGCGCTGCTGTCCTGCGAGTACTAGCAGAGCCTCCTTTCGCACAGGGGCACGAGGACGCAATGCAGGGCATTTTTTGGAACCGGGATACACCATCATGTTTCTACGACTATGGTTCCCCTGTGCTCGATCTTCATGCGCTCCAACTTGCTCAGCCGGAGTTCAACCCCAATAGCAATCGCAACGAGCCTCTGTACTCTCTCTGTGCTGCATGTGCCATGAATGACTGTGGTGCCCTCCGTGTGCTGTCAGAGCCGCCTTACTCCCTGGGCCGAGACGAGGCCCTTCTGGGTCTCGCGAGCTCCCACAATGCGCATTCCGTGGCCTGTGTGTGTGGCAGTAGGGAGGCCCTGTCTGCCCTCGCGGAGCCGCCATACTCACTGCGCAGAGAGGACCTGTGTCTTGATTCCAGGTACTGTGACCCTGAGCACTTGGGATTTTTCAACCCGAACCGCCTTCAGGCCTCGCTGGTGGCTGCATGCACGGCAGGAAGGGACGACATGGTCGATGCCCTGGCTCTTTCACCATGGAATGCTGGACACGCAGATGCCATGGAATCCAAGGCCTTACAGGCGGCATTCTATGGAAATCCCGCAACTCCAGTTATAAGGAGACTTGCACTGCCTCCGTATTCCATCGATGTGACAACAGCCGATAAATATATAGGAGTATTGATGCGGTCTCCAGAGATTTTACAGGCCCTGGCAGAGCCTCCATACTGCTTCGATCATCACACTCTGATCAGCGATGACTGGGCACTTCTGCAACTGTTGGCCCAGTCTTGCGATCCAGGGGTGTATGCGGTGCTGGCAAAGGAGCCATACTGTATCACCGGCGATGATATTCGTCACACTTCTGCTCTATACACGAGTGCGTGCAGCCACCAGTCGGCTGTCATTGAGGTGCTGGCGCAGGAGCCGTTCTCTCTGGGGCACGAGGACGCCCTCAAGTGTCTCTGGGTCGCCTGCCTCTTCGGATGCGCGTGCGTCCTCGACATTTTCGCTGAGCCACCGTTCAGCCTGACGAAGGAGGACGCAGCGACCATCGATGTCAAGGTCATCGTGCTTCGGTCGTTGCTCAACAAGGACAGCGCAGTACTCAAGAGGCTGTCAAGGGCGCCGTACCTGCTGTCGCCAGAAGTTGTGCGTGACGCTGTGCATCAGGTGGTCGAGTACTGCAAATGCCGTGTTGAGAAACAAGAGCTGCTGACATCTTCTCAGGCCCAAGAAGTGACCCCCTTCGTCCTCTCGCAGCTCCGTACACCAGAAGGCCTCAGAGGCATAGGGCACGTTATCAGTGTTCTTGTCGCCCCACCATACGACTGTTGTGAGGCACTCGAACTTGTCCCCTCTTCGCTTCTCTCCTCCTAGAGAATCTCATTTCACCCACGGAATATCCCATGCAGTTGTTCCGACATGGTTATTGTTTCCAGCTGTGCATATTTTTGAGTGCGGTTTCGAGATTCAAATGCGTTACCTGTCTCCAAATGAATGCCAATTCTTGTTTGATGCCCCCACATCCCCCATGTTGCGGTAGTTGGCGCCCACAAATGAGGTCTCCAACTTTGTGAATCCGCCGTTGGATAAATATCATAATATCACAGTCCTCAAGTCCGAGTCCCAAGTTCCAAACGGATTTATCCGTTAGCTAACTGCAGATTAGGCTAGATGAACGCGGGCACTCCACCTTGCGATCAGCGCTCTGTCACAGCAATGGCGTTCCAGCAGCTCAGCGACGAAGTTGGCCCTGCCCGTGCTGCAGTCAGCAGCGCACGCAACGACGACGGACCGGTCTCCCAAGTGCCGCATTCTCTTGCACAAGAGACCAGGGACACTCTGCGCACTGGCGAGGTCGTCAGGAAGATGACGTTCCCTCAATGGTCCGCTGTGTTCGAGCAGACGCCGTCTCCTCAGCCCGGCCTGTTCACAGACCCCGACTTCTCCGAGACTGGCATGCCGCTCACGCAAGGGATGTCAGAGCATCTCGCGGCGTGGCTGCGGCCTCCCAGCGCAATGATTGTGGCGAGGGGCAATGGCCTGATGGGCAGCGTGGAGCAGGGTGAGGTGGGCTCGTGTGCTTTTTTGGCATCTTTGGAGTGTGTGGTCAGGTATTGGACGAAGCATCTCGGCGAGGTGCTGCCGATCATCTTCCCCAGAATGGAGGGCAGACCAGTCATCAGTTCGACGGGCAGGTGACTCAGACACTGTTCACTGTGTCACTAAGCAGACTTCAGGTACGTCGTCAAGTTGCACTGGAACGGCTGCGCAAGGGCCGTTGTCATAGACGACAGGATCCCAGTCGATGCCAAGGGCAAATGGCTGTGCTGCCAGTCGACATTCCTAAATGAGTTGTGGCCCCTACTTGTAGAGAAAGCATGTAAGACAGCCCGAGGGCCTGCTCTTTCTGCTCACTCAGGGGCTGGCTCGTTGTGCAGACATGAAGCTGAGCTGGGGCAGGTACAAGGGCGGTACACACCTCCGCGACTTCGAAATGCTCACCGGATGGACCTCGCAAATACGTGAGAAAACACACATTGGGGATGTGCCCCGATTTACACACACGTAATTCAGAGAAGCTCTCTAAGAACGCAGACGCCCTGTTCCAGACACTTCACGAGGGGTTCCATCAGGGCTTCTGCATGGCCACTCTCTCTGCGCGAAAACACAAGAGAGGCTGGGAGAACTACAAGGCGTTGGGACTCTTAAGATCGCATGAGTATTCGCTGGTTGACATCCGGCAGGTCTGTGGTGGCTCGCTGCGCCTGGCAAAGCTCAGAAACCCGTGGGGCTATTTCCATTGGAAGGGCCAGTTCTCGAGAGGGGACCGCGATTCGTGGACCGAGGAACTGCAGTTCCAGTTGGGCTACTTCGAGCTTACTGATTTTGGCGAGTTCTGGATGAGGTGGGAGGACGTCGTCAAGTACTTCTCCACCATCGTATTGGCATGGTCTCCGCAGAGCATCGCATTTCAGCAGGTTCCTCCATTCATCTCCGAGGCAGTGCGGTGGCTGATTCCAAATGGCAGGTGTGGAGCAGCACAATCGACCCCATGGGATCCTTCAACATGTGGGTCCACTTTCCCCGCAAGTGCTTCAGGAGGAGCCCTCAATACCTCGTGCGAGGCTCTCAGCAACGCACTATAAAGCACAGCGCTTAACACACAGGACACCCTGGCAGGTCTCGGTCGATTGTCGAGTACCCACAACACTGCGCGTTCAGCTCGCTCCCTTCATCACAGGGAGCAGCGGCGAGTCATCGGACTGGTGGACAATTGCTGTCCGATTCTCTGGGCACCGCATCCGCACAGAGCACAAACCGGTATGCAATCCCCATTCCGATTGCGAACTCAGAGCCCGCAGTTGAGGGCTGCTCTGCTCGACGGAGGCACGCGCACGCTGTATCCGCAGTATTTCGAAATTGATGTTCCAGCCGGCAGGAACAGTGTTGCTATCTGTGTTCTGCACACCCGCCTCTTCCGCCCTTCATCCTTCTCCCTGTCAGTCGCATGCCCAGTGCCGTTCTCTGTGGCTAGCCTGGGAGATGGGCGTAGCGCAGCGAGAGCGATGAGGGAAGGCGTACTGCAAGATGGCTCACACAGCGGGAGCAAATCCTCCTGAACTCCCCACGAAATCTAAGCATGACACTCTGCTATATGCATGGAGCTTGTCTGTAATCACCTCACTGTACGCTTCGCCCTGTGCAGTTCATTGCAACTCACTCTGTTTGAGCGTTTACGCCAGTCAGTTGCCAAGCTTCTGCTAGAGCTCCGTCATTCCGCGCCCGAAGTCGGGGTGCAGGACGATCTCGTTGCGGAGTGGTGCCCCGGAGGGGCCCTGCAGGCGGGGCCCCGTGTACCGCGGCGAGCGCATCTCCTGGCGGGCCTCGTCCCACCAGATGAGGCTCTCCGCCACCTTCTTGCTGAGGCAGTGCGCGTTCTGGCAGGCCGCCGGCACCTTGATCGTGCCCGGGAAGTTGAAGTAGCAGCAGCTCAGCTGGTACACGAGGCGCTGGAAGTCGACGGCGCCGACCTGCTTGAGCTCGTTGTGCAGTATGTCGTAGTGCGTCGGCCGCATGAGCTTCTGCTGGCCCTTGTTGGGCGCCGTGCTCTGCACGAAGAAGTCCTGCGTCGCGACGAAGAACGACTTGACGTCGCGCGTCACGCCCCCGGCCATCACGACGCCGTGCGGCGCGTTGGTCGCCCGCGGGCCGAAGAACATCGTCGGGATGCGCTTCTGGACGACCACCACGGCCAGCAGCGCCCCGCGGCACGTCCTGTCGCGCGCCTCGATCACGCGGCTCAGCTCCGTGCTGCGCAGCTCCGCCATCTGCTGGTCGCCCACGCCGTCGCGCAGGTACAGCACAATCTCCGGCGGCGCCCCCATCTCCTGAGCAACGCGGGCCCCGCGAATTTGCGATTTGGATCGGTCATTTCAATTGATAAATTTTGGGCGTCAACGCAAAAGACGACCTTCTGGTACTCGGCGATGATGTCGCAGACGGCAGCGAACGCCTCCTGCTGGCAGATCTCCTGCTCGGGGACGTCGAGGCGGTACACGCGGCGGCGCGTGAAGAACTTGCCTGTGCCGGGCGGCCCCGGCGGAGTGGACCCGACAAACGCGATGACGGCGGGCATCAGGTGCGTTCTGCTCTGCGAGTCGCGGTACTTGCGCTTGAGGTCGCGCGACACGTCGACGCCGATGACGAGCAGGCGCCTGCCGGGTGGCACTACGCGCGGGTCGAGCTCGACGGACCACAGCGCCCCGCCAATCTTGCAGACGAGCGCCATGAACAGGTTCGAGCTCATCACAGGAGCCGGCACCCCGCGGCTCCCGCGCTTCCCCGTGAACGTCTGAAGCACCGCGAACTGCTCCGCCACCCCGTTCTCGGCGCAGAACCGCAGAACCGCGTTGTAGATGTTCTGGTTGTTTGGTTTGTTGTGTTGAGTTGCGTTCTCCTTTTTCAGAGATGAGCAACTGCTACCTTTGTGCGGACGCGGGTGACGCAGAGGACGGCGGGGATGTGGCCGTGGCGGCGGACGTCGTTGAGCTTCGGCATGATCGACGTGAGCGCCGCGACCCACGGGGCGCCGTCGTCGTCGGTGAGCGGGACGACGGTGCCCGAGACCATCGTGTAGCGCACGCGGTAGTTGTCGGCGCGCTGGCGGAACATCTGGCTGAGCTGCTTGGCGTAGTCGAGGCACCCCTGGTCGTTCTCGTACACGAACGCCAGGTACACGTCGCGGCCAGCCGCCGGCACCAGCCGCGAGCAGCACGGCTGCCACTTGGAGCTGTCGGGTATCTCGCTGTCGATCGCGTGCAGAAGGGCTCCGCTGATCCGCACGTTCTGTACGCCCAGCCGCGCGTACCGCACCATCACGGGCGTCACGTTTACCTCCACGCCCCACATCCCCAGCAGTTGCGCGGCTGTCGGCGGCGGCGTCCCCTGGTATCCGTTTTGTGAATTGCTGTGCGGTTTTCTCCCGACGGCAAAACACGGAGGAAGGCGCTGTGCATGAGAGCTCGTGCCTGGACTTTGGAGGAGGGCTCGAAGAAGTAGTCGAAGAAGCGGCACATGTGGTCGTACTTGTCGCGCAGGGTGCGCTCTGTGATGGTGCGCACGAGGGGCGAGGCGTCGAGCTGGTCCTTGGTGACGGTGGCCTCCATCTTGCAGAGCTGCGGGATCAGGTAGATGCGGTCCGAGGCGGCGCCCCTGTGGCCCTCGACTGCCAGCATCGGCTGCGCTGTCTCCACAGACTTCATGCCCGCCTCCTGCCGCTTGAAGAACCCCTCGTACCTGCGCCAAGAGTCAGACTGTTTCCGCATCACACAAATGGATTCATCTCCGCATTGACAAACAGCCGATCAGGAGTGGTGAGGTTCAGTTTCGGTGTAATTGATGGAATTGGTGGAATTTATGTTGTCTTTTTCCCTCAAAAGCAATTGATTTTCAGAACATACAGCGGCAAAAGAAGGAAGAAGTTAGGTGCTCACCTCGACTCGGTGTACTGCTTGTAGGTCATCGAGGGGTCGTGGGCCATGGGGCTGGCGGGGGTGAGCGACCAGTCGACGTCGATGACCTTGAACGTGTCCTTCTCGCGGCGGTACGCGCACGTCACGAGGTGCCCGCGCAGCGCTGCCCTGCCCGCCTCGCGGTCGCCGCCGCTCCTGCGCAGTATGTCGAGCGCCGTGTACCCGCGCGGCTCGTTCATGTTCTTGCCGTCGACGACGAGCATCCAGCCGCCCTGCCGCAGCTGTATGCGCGGCGCGAAGCCCTCGTTGACGGCGACAGAGACCAGCGGGCTGACGCTGCTGTCGACGCTCTCGGTGGCGCTGTCAAAGTAGTCGTGGCGGCGCCGCGTGACGTCCCACGCCCTGCTGGCCGCGACGCACTCGTGGAAGACGTCGTTGAAGACCTGCTCCCTGTGCGGCACGCCCTCGGGCGCGGGCTCCCTGTCGAGGTGCTCGACGGCGTCGAAGCGGACGCCGACGGGGTACTCGCGCGGCTCCCTGTCGCCCTTGAGCCGCGTCGCGATGACCTCTGTGCCCACGAGCGCCTCGACCTGCGCCCGCACGTACGCCACAGACCCGTTGAAGACGATTTGCGCGTCCGGGGGCCGCGCGCCGAAGCGCTGCTCGACGTAGGACCAGAACAGCCGCGTCCTGTCGCGGGCCGTCTCGACGCCCGCGGGGAACTCGACAGAGTACATGTAGACGGCCGCCCCGGGGCGCACGTGCAGCGGGTAGTAGTTGCACACGAGGCCCTCGAACGGCCTGTCGATCATGCCGCGCAGGTACCTGCTCACCGCCTCGACGGGCCCCGCGGCGTACTCGTCCGCCAGCGCCTGGCGCACCGCGTCGCAGCGCCTGCAGCGCGGCTTGCTGGCGTAGTTGCTCGCCCTGCACTCGCCGCACGTCCAGTCGCCCGCGCCCGCGGAGCCCCCGGGGCCCCGGCGCCGCGACGCCGCGGGCTNGGGGTAGCGCTGGTTGGGCCCGCCGGGGCCTCCCTGGGCCTGGCAGGGGCGGCCCGTGCTGCGGGGGCGCTGCTGCTGCCGCGGGCAGGTGCGACAGCTACGGGCTTGGCGACTGCGGTGGCGGCCCGTGGCGCTGCGGGCGCTGGAGCCGGCGCCGGCTTTGCAGGGGCGACTGGAGCTGGAGCTGGCTTGGGCTTGGAGGCGGCAGGGGCCAGTGCCTGCGGTGCAGGGGTTTCTGGCTGTGGCGCAGGGGCCGACTTGCACTTGGCGGCGTGTTTCTTGCCCTACAGGCGCAAAACACAGACGACAGAGCGAGCGAGTGAGCCGATGTGACAACACGGCGGAGAACGACGGCGGTGCGCTTCACGGAGAGATGCTCCTTGAAGGCCTGCTCGGTGGGAACACCCACACCGCACACAGGGCAGAAGACTGGGCCCGAAAGGCATAATTCGGTCAGACATGGCAGCAATGCGGGCAGCCACGCGATCCACGATGGAAGCAAGCCAATGCCCCGGAGCAGCGTGAGAAGTGCGAGGGGGCAACGAGAGGGATGCGCACAGGGCTGCTTGCTCTCGGCCATCGGGGCTGCTCGGGTGCTGTGATGGATGCAAGCAAAGTTGAGTTGTGAGTGGAAAGGATTCTTTTCCCGCTGGCTGATCCCCACTGCCACATCGGCACACGCGACACGACACGAGACGCGACAGCACGTCAAATCTGGGCAGCCGAGGAGAGTGGGGCCGCGACGTGGTGCAATCCACAGGGCCAAGCTGCGTTTGTGCCAACGTGGCTGCATTGCGGAGGGGCAGTCGGCGGCAGGTCCAAAGCACTCAGGACAGCTGCCCAGAGGCCGTGACAACGATCGGCTTGAGCGTCTCTCCCGACTCGGTGCCATACGTCTGCATGAGACGGGTGACCTCGATTCCCTCGAGCACGGTCCCTAATGAGGTCACGTTCCACGTCAGGCAACTGAGGCAACTGCTGGGGAGATGGGGAGGCGCGAGTGGACCGAAAACGACGTAGTGGCCGTCGAGCCAGGGGCAGGGCACAGCGGTGATGAAGAACTGGCTGCCGTTGGTGTCGGGGCCCGCGTTGGCCATCGACAGCAGGCCTTCGCGCGAGTGCTTGATCTCGAAGCCCTCGTCGGGGAACGTGGGCCCGTAGATCGACTCCCCGCCCTCCCCGTTGCCCTCTGTGATGTCCCCTCCCTGCGCACGAGTGAACAAGCGCTGCCTTGAGACCCTCCCATCCACACACACACATCCCGCAGCCTGAGCTGCGCGTGAAGGGCCCACCTGAGACATAAACTTGGGAATGACGCTGCAGCAGTCATGAGCAGGGAGGGGTGGACGTTGAGGTCAGCGACCGAGGAGCCGTGCGGAGGACTGGCGCTGGGGAGGGCAGCGCTGTTGGGCACCGGTGGAACGGGCTGCCCTTGAAGTACAGGGGCTTCCCCAGCGTGCCGTTGCCCTTCTCACCAGTGCACCTGCGAGCCACACAACACGACATGCGTTTCAGCGTGAGCGGCGCCGAGCGTCGGGCGCGGAAGGGATTTTATGCCGCACAGAGCGCGGAAGTTCTCGGCGGTCTTGGGGACCTGGAGACCGTAGAGCCCAATGACAATGCGGCCCGCGGGTGAGCCGCCAATGGACACGTCCAGGTACACGGTGCTCGTGATGCTCAGGTCGGGCTCAGACCCTCCCGCGGCTGCTGCCGCTGCCAGGGCCACCACCGCCGCCGCCATTGCCATTGCCATTGTCGCGCGCCACATGGTGAATGCTGGTCCCACACCGCAGTTCACAGTGAGGATATTTCTCTCAGATTCTCTGCTCCTGTTGGAACAAATTGCCATCACCGAATCAGCCAATGATCTATCCCTGGGCCCCCTGTTGGGTGAACAGGGCGATCTCTGTGTTATTGTGTAATCATCATATCTATTCTCCCACAACTCGCAGTGAGGTACCGCAAAATAAGCAACTTGATTTGAAACGGAAAGCGAACGCCAAGCCCTGGCATTTCTTGAGAACATTCAGTGCTAATACTCAACTCGGGGTGGGCATGGTCGTTGGGCAGGGCGTTTGATAAGCACGGCAGTTTCGATATGTTTGTTTCACATCACAACACTCACAGGAACAGTCACCCAAGAATGTTGAAGGCTGGCGTAGTTCTGGCGGTACTGTGCTCGGCGCACGCGCTCTGTCAGGCCAAGATGATCAAGGGCAAGTACGTGACCGTCATCGTCGGCGACTCCATCTAAGGCGTCATCACGTTCGGACGTTCTGTCTTCGACGTCACCAAGTACGGAGCACGCGGCGACGGCAGGACCGACGACAGCTCGGCCATCCAGAAGGCCCTCGATGCCGCAGCCCCCAGGGGCGGCACGGTCGTAATCCCCACTGGCAAGACGTTCCTGTTCAAGGCCATCAACATCACTGGCAACCTCACCGAGCTCAGAATCGACGGCGCCCTCCGCATCTCCGACGACTACGCCCACTGGCCCGCGGCTGCCAAGGCCGCCATCACCATCCCCGCCAAGAGCAACATCGCCATCACGGGGTCGGGCACCATCGACGGCCAGGGCGCCACGTGGTGGGCCAACCTGAGGAACCAGCCCCGTCCCAGGACCATCTACCCGTGCAACGTCGACACGGTCATCGTCTCGGGCATCACTGTCAAGGACTGCCCGTACCACTGCCTGCAGATGTACTCCTCCAACACCGAGATCTTTGCTGTTACACTGCGCGCACTTCCGTCTACTGGCATCGCCAAGCCCTCCCACAACATTGATGGCATCAACATCCACGGAGACATCTTCTGGGGTGCGTGGCACAACATCGATTTCTTCCCCCTTTTCTCACAACACAGTAACAGTTCATGACTGTGCAATCTGGGTGGGCGATGACAATGTGGCGATCCATGCGAGCAAGGTCCTCGTTGAGAACTCCTATTTCGGCTCTGGCCACGGTGCCTCTACTGGCTCGCTCTGCACAGAGGTCATCTCGGACATCACAGTCAAGAACGTAGTCTTCAAGGGAACAAACATGTGGGCCTCGAATCAAGACGGTCCAGGGCTGCCGAGGGTCGCTGTCCTACGTCCACTTCCAGGACCTGACCCTCACCAACGTCAAGACCACCGGGACTCAATCTCACTTACATGTGCTCCAACATCGTTGGAGGGGCGGCAGGACAGCAGAGCCCTCTTCCTTGCCTGTCGACGAACTGAGTGTGACTGAGGACCCAACACCCAAAGGCACTGCTCTCGCGGTGGTTTTGGCATCCAACCTCCCTCTCCATTGGATCATCACTGTAAGCACGCTGTCCAAGACAAACCATGGGCAATCATTGGAAGCACGAAAACAGGACCATGATTTTGGGAGGCAATTGCGGTATAATTCCACCCAGCTGGCGACAATTCTCACAAATCATGCGATTATCGTCCGAGAAGGACAACCCCACATGCAGAGGGTTGCCTTCTCGATATAACCTCTGTCACTCGATGCCGCCCAGTCGTACGTCAGCGGTGCCCACTCCCCGTCAGGCCGTTGGGAATGGGCCGCGGCGAATCTCTCGACCATCTCGAACGCAGCCTCAGCGACTGCCCGTTGCGCCTTCCCGCGAGACAGGAGCAGCGGCCACGAAGTGCTGGGAACCTCCCGTAGCATCCACGAGAGCGGGGGCAGGTACGACAGCACACGGACGTTGCATACGTGCCATGGCAGGTCTGTGAACGTGTGGTGCGATGCTCCCGAGACGCCGACCACCAATGCGCCGCCTGCAACGGCAGACGGGGTGGAGCGAGGCTTCGACAGGCACCCCTCTATGGCCGATAGCAGCAGTCCCGAGAATTGGCCGTGGAACTCGCCCTTGGAGCTCGTCAAGAACAGTATCGGTGCATGCGGGCGCTGCGAGAGGAACGCGAGGTTGTCGTCGGTGACCCACTGCCAGTAGTCCAGCACCACGACACAGGCCAGGCGGAGCGCGGGAGCTCTCAAAGGCGGCTGCACCACAGGGACACCAGCAGCGCCTCTGTGCGGCGGGGCCACAGAGTCCCACTCGCCAGCGGCGCAGCGCAGAGAGGCAGTGGCCCCGAGGCCGTGCCCCACGATGGTGACGCCCCGCGAGCAGTCGATCCCGGACGCGAGCGCGGGGTCGGAGAGCAGGCAGTCCGCTGCCAGGCGGGCCTCGCGAGCCCTGTAGAACTTGGGTCCCGGGTACGTAGTCCGGAAGTCGCGGACGCTGCGGGGCGACGCCACGAGCCAGCCAGCGTCTGCGAGGTGCTCCGCGAGGCACGTGTAGTACTCGGGAGGCGCCTCGCGTGCACACAACAGCACCACGAGCGGCAACTACTTTCCCTGTGCGTCAGAGCAACTCGGAATCGACCAGAGGCGAACCTTCTCGTTCTCAGGAAGAGAGGGATCCGTTTCCCAATATGAGGACGTCCTGCCGTGCAGCAGCGTGCCCCTCATCAGAGCGCGGAGGGCCGTCGGCATGTTTGCCCAGAACGTCGTGCGGACCAGAGACCCTTTGGAGTTGGCGCTGGGTTCGATTCGGGCGGTTCTGCAGCCCATTCTCCTGTTGGTCGGGTACCACAGTCGCAGCAGCAGCTGGACAGGCTCGCAGACGGTGCCATCCGACTGGGCGACAGCCCCAGGGGGCAGCTGGCGTACTGCGGCGCTGCCGGCGCTGTCCGTCGGAGCCGCGTAGGCGTAGGAGACCGTGTACTCGCGCTCGCAGGTGCCCAGCGGTCGACTGCGCACGGGAGTGTTCGGTTTCGGCAGAGCGAGGCACGGGAGCCAGGAACCGAAAGCAGCCGCAGCTGCCGCCAGGCGCAGGGGAGCACTGCCAGAGACGGCGACGGAGGCGAGGGCGCAGAGGCGCAGAGGAACGCTCAGCAGGCGGATTCTGCCAGCAACGACAGGGGCCAACGTCGCGAGCACGACGAGGGTGTTGGTGGCCCAGTGGGGGCCCGCCACGCATGTGGAGACGGCGGTTGCGGCAACGCACAGCAGCTCGTCCATGGGAAACCGCAATCTGGGGATATCCTCACCGTGAAGATACGATCCGTATCTTGGTGGAGATCTCTGGTATTGGGCACTGCGGCTCGTTTGAATGAGCTTGCTGACGCGCCTTGGGTGGCAGAACACTCCTTTCTGGCTTGCAGGAGTAGCACAGCAAAGGGTTCCAGGCGGCGTGGTGGGTCATACATATCCAGTGCGGTAATCTGGGAATCTAGGAATCTTTTTTCCTTCCGCAGTGACGGACTAAAGTCGTAATATCTTTCATGATGTTGTGTGAAGAAATGCCTCAATGTGGAAAAGAGGTATGCACTTTCAGTTTTCATTCCTGCAGGAAATTCGGACCCCGAATTCAAATAATGAGAACACCGATGGGGGAAAAACACGTCGTTTTTTCACTGAGCTCGCCATCCGACAGAGATGAGACGACTGTGCGGTTCCACCAGCCCTGTCCAGGTGCCCAGTACTGAGTTGGGTGTGCCGGTTATGGGGCCATACTTGCCTAGGTGCAGAGAACTGCACTATTTGGGACAACAGTGGGTGCGCAATGGAACACGACAGCAGTGGCCTCTCAACGTCAATAGAAGCAACGGACATGCAGTGGCACGACAAACAACCGTCGGGTGCGGATTGAAAAAGACGGAGTAACGACAGGCGGATTTCAGTGCACCCTGACATTTTTCCACGGAGAAGCGGGGCCGATGCGTTGATTTCCACCCGAAAAAACCGCTGCGAACGTCATCCTCAGCATAGGATCACCTCGATCCCACCCGCACTACAGTCCTCACTTTTTTCATTCACACCCTTTGAATCACACCAAGAGAACAACTCCATCAATGAACCGCACTCTGTGTGTTCTTGTCCTGTTCGCACTCGCTGGAGCCTCAGCGGGCACGGCAGACACCCTGCAAGAGTTCCGCAACATCTTCACCACGCACCTGCGCCGCAACAGCCCGCTGCTCGCCGTTAGTTCCACGACGCCTGCGCTGTGAAACGGGTTTCTGACGGTATTTATCCCCTGCAGGAGAGCGACCTCCGCCAGAGCCTGCTCTATCCCACGCCCGAGCTCATCGCTGCACATGGTACGCAATCGTTTGCCGACGAGTCTTTCTCGAGTTTTTCTGTGCCTGAAGTTTCATATCCGCGCGCAGACTTCCGTGAGCTCAGCGCCGTCGACGCCGCGTTCGAGCGCGTCAGGCCGAGCGTGTGCAAGAGGGTCGAGGGTGGACTGCGCGTGGTCAACGGCCCCGACCCCCTGGCGCCTCTGGCAGCGAGGAGGGCCGCTGGGAAGGCGCCCGTGACGATTGTGAGTCTCAACGGCATGGCTGGCGAGTTTGTGCCGCGCCCCGCGCTGTCGATCGCGTACAATGCCTCGTCCACGTTCGCCGTCGCGTACCGTAGAATGCTCGCCGAGCACCCGGGCCTGACAGTCCCCGTGTACGTGTTCACTTCTTTTCGTGTGCAGTTTGAGTTTCCGTGTTAGCCAGGCGGTTTTTTTCATCATTGTCGGTTATTTCTCATCCCGCGAAACTCGCTCACAGGTGGGACAACCGCGTGCTGGCCGATGTGAAGGTGCCCCTGGGCGAGATTGTGACGGCGGGCAGCATGGACGCGGCTGACGGGACCCCGCTCTACAATGTCGTGTTCTTCACGCAGCGCGAGATGTCCCTCGAGTCCCTCATCCACCCCGACTTCGTCGTCCCCCGCCTCATCCAGCGCATGACCCTCTTCCTTGACCTCGTCGGCCGCTGTGCGCCATCTCTAGCCCCTCTGCACTCCTCTCGGGCGAGTCTAACGACTGCCTTGCGCAGACGTCGATGACTTCGTGCTGATCGGCTTCTCGAGGGGCTCCATCGACGCTGTGAACATCATGGCGCGCCAGGCCGAGATCCCGTGGGGCAAGCGCATCCGCGGTATCATCACGCTCGACGGCGTCGTGTTCGGTACCTCTCTGGCTGATTGCGGCCTGGGTGAGGCCCGCAGCGACCCCCCGAGCATGTGCGAGATCATCAGCGACGTGATGGTCGACTTCCGCAAGCTCTACGAGAACCTCGTCCCCAAGGTGACCCACGTCATCCAGAACACGGCGCGCCTCACCGCGATCTCCGCGAAGATCACGCTGGCGTTTTCCCGTCTTGGCAGGCCCCAGACGCTCAAGGATTCCCATCTGTTGTACCCCGATGTCCTCAAGGTTCGCCATTCGAAATCGCTGTTAAGCCCACTAACAGCACAACGTACGCAGTCGTACCAGGAGCTTATCGACAGCGTCCTCTTCGGTTTCGATGTCACGCACCCTGTGATCAACTACGACGAGAACATTCAGAGGCTCAAGAACCTCCTGGGCGGCATTCTCACGAGTATGCGCCTGCTCTCCACCAAGACCCGCACCGAGTGGTGGGCCACGCACACGCTGCCCGCCGACCGCCTCTACGCCTCGGTCACGGGCACCCTCGACGACGCCAGCTACTCGGCCCCCGAGGTGCACCCCGACGAGTGGGCCATGCGCTACCTCTACTACGTCGTCGCAGGCACCAGCGGCCAGGAGCTGGTCGACGGCCCTGTGCAGACCTCGAGGCAGATGTTCCTCCCCGAGGTGCACCGCGGGCTCAACCCCAGTCAGACGCCGTACACGGCGCACTGGCTGGGCCTGTTCCACACAACGCACGCGGGGACTGTGCTGGACTACGCGGTGCCGTGCCCCGACAAGTGGGTGGACCCGTTCCCCCGCAAGACCCTCGTCGACAGCTTCGCCACCTGGATCGCAACGCATTCCAAGTGATGAGGAGACCACCAACGTGGCCTCAGGAAACTGCATAAAACAATGAGAGAACAACAGAGGACGATTCTGTCACAGCAAACCTAGTCACAAGCCCTCGACTGAATAATCTCTCGTCTCGAGCCAGCCTTGTGGTGCCTGACTCACCATCCGAAAAAGCGCACGCACCTAAGGCACTGCAACGAGTAGAGGTGTTTGTGGCGATGTGGGTGGCCAAGCAGCCAGCCTCCAAGGCACACAAACGCAAGCACGTGGGCCCTGCTGAGCCAAACAATGAAATATCGAGAGGTGATGAGTACACATAATTGTTGCGTGGATGCAGGATGCAGCCTGTACATAATTGGCAATCTAGATTGCCACCAAAATGTACAGTTTTCCTTCAAGTTGCGTAAGCAGTGAACTCATTTTTGCTCAAACAGCTGAGCTGCAAAACGGCTTGAGAAAATTCTGCACCCCCCTTTGACAGGAGTATTGAGGAAAATGCTCCTTCATTGTTTGAATTCGAGCAGTAGTGGGCTGTCTGTCAGACATCGGGGTTTGTCAGACCTCCAATGGGATCAGAAATCAACGCTGGCACTCGCGGTCCTCCGCCATCCCTGCGTCCCCCACCCTGTGCGCGAGTTCATGAGCAGTAATGTACATAGTACGCGCCATCACGGGCGTAGTACGCATGCGTGCAGGTCACAGCCGCCGCTGCCGGCCGCCAAGGCCCCCCGCGGCCACGCCCCCGCACGCGGGACTAAGCACCTGCGACAATGCAAGGATTACTTGTTGTGTATGTGCACCAGTTCTCCGTACTCTGCTGTGATCATGGCACATTGCCGCGTTCAACATCCCAGGAAGGTGAACAACGAGTACCGTCGCTCTGTCACTGGTGACCCCCAAAGCGACCTGCTCAAGGTAAGAGTCCGGCACACACGATCCGATGCAGCGCCGAGGACTTGCTGAACAGGGCGGGCAGAAGGCAGGAAAACATATGAGATGCCAGTGCTGCAATTCACGTATTGAATTGTGAATTGCGATGGCTCGATTTCAGAGGAGCCGTGTCTGCTGGCCCTATTACTGTGACCACAAGCGTCCTGGCGGGATGTGCGCACAATTCAACGCCTCCACACTGCGTGAGTGAAACAGGCTCCACGGCGCAGCTCGTGCCTCTGCAGGCAGAACTGAAAAACACACGAAAATCCACCTTGCGGGAATTCTTCGGTGCTGGGGTTTGTGGGGTGACTATCCCACTTCCAACCCGGGACAGAGTTCATCTCATGGCATTCCCGCCTTTCATGTAAGGTCCCCGTAGCGCATACTGCTACGGCATGGGACATTGGTCACCATCATGTGCGTGACCTGGCGATGGCCAGAGGACCCAAGACCCTTATCAGATATCAACAGCGTCATTCTGCGGATCAGAATGCCTCATGCTGAGAAATCCATGAAACACTATCCAGGGGAATCATCGAGCTCCAGCTCCGAGCCTCGACTTCGAGTCCACTGCATGGAGGGGCGAGCGCTCTCCTCAATCTCATGCCATACTGCACCTTTCTTTTCTGTTGATAACCAACGGAAGAAGGGTATAGCCGTTGACAAAACGGGTACTCAAATACGCAGGCGCAGGCCACGATAAACATCATCATTTCATATCACCATCGCAATGCTGAAGGGAAGCATCGTGCTGCTCCTGCTGTTCTCTGCGCTTCTTGGCCACGCCAAGATGATCAAGGGCAAGTACGTGACCGTCATCGTCGGCGACTCTGTCTTCGACGTCACCAAGTACGGAGCACGCGGCGACGGCAGGACCGACGACAGCTCGGCCATCCAGAAGGCCCTCGATGCCGCAGCCCCCAGGGGCGGCACGGTCGTGATCCCCGCCGGCAAGACGTTCCTGTTCAAGGCCATCAACATCAACGGCGACCACACCGAGCTCAGGATCGACGGCACCCTCCGCATCTCCAACGACTACGCCCACTGGCCCGCGGCTGCCAAGGCCGCCATCACCATCCCCGCCAAGAGCAACGTCGCCATCACGGGGTCGGGCACCATCGACGGCCAGGGTGCCGTGTGGTGGGCCAACCTGAGGGACAAGGCCCGCCCCAGGACCATCTACCCGCGCAACACCGACACCGTCATCGTCTCGGGCATCACCGTCAAGGACTGCCCCGACCACTGCCTGCAGATGTACTCCTCCAACACCGAGATCTTCGGCATCACCCTCCGCGCTCCCCCGTCCGAGGGCGTCGCCAACCCCTCCCACAACACCGACGGCATCGACGTCCACGGCGACAACTTTTGGGGTGCGTCTCGCTTTGCCGTGTCTGCTCCTCCCCTCCTCCCCTCCTCTCCTCCTCCTCCTCTCACCACCACCACCTCCGCCTGCTCGCGCGTTCGCGTGGCCGCAGTGCACGACAGCGACATCTCGGTGGGCGACGACAACGTGGCGATCCACTCGAGCAAGGTCCTCGTCGAGGACTGCCAGTTCGGCAACGGCCACGGCGCCTCCATCGGCTCGCTCTGCTCCGAGACCATCTCCGACATCACCGTCAAGGGCGTCCACTTCGCCGGCACCACGTGCGGGCCCCGCATCAAGACGGTCCAGGGCTGCCCCGGGTCGCTCTCCAACGTCCGCTTCCAGGACCTGATCCTCACCAACGTCAAGAAGACCATCGAGGTCAACATGTTCTACAAGCTCAGCGAGGCCGCGCAGCCCACGAGGCCGGGCAACTTCAAGATCAGCAACATCAACTTCGTCAACATCCAGAGCACCAACCCTGGCTCGGCGGGCGAGTTCCAGTGCGACCCCAAGAGCCACTGCGGCGTGTACATGCAGGACGTGGTGCAGACGGGCAAGAGCCTGGCGTACAAGTGCAGCAATGTCTTCGGTAGGGCTGTTGGGAAGGAGAGCCCTCGTCCTTGCCTGGCTGCTTTCAAGAGGTCTGCTGACGACTTCAATGATACGGCCTAACGATGTGCAGTTTGAACCGCAGTCCCACTGAAACACTCAATAGTCCACTACAAGGGTTGTCCGCTGATGTTACGAGTGATCCCATTGTTCCCTGCGTGAGTGGTGATTAATCCTTCAATTAATTCGGCAGTTTCACGAGCTGTGGCAGTCCGCGTTGAGGAGTCGCTGACCATTTCCACGAACCCACGAACAAAAACTAGTTTGCTTCCTAGCCATCCAGGATCTAGATCTGAAATCTGTTTCGTCCACTTTGTCAGCAGGCTCCGCGCGTGCATCGTGTCTGCCCTCATCTGAGCAGAATGGGCCACGTTAAGGCAATTCCTGCCCGAGAAAATCCGCTCCGGTACTATCCGAGTTCAGTCCTCGATTAAACAAAATCCGTCGCATCATTTGCGAGCTCCCTATGGTCCACTGATATGGCACCACTATGTCACACTCCGCGAGAAAATCCGTGCGCCCTGAAATTCCGAGTGTTGTGTTGTATGATAGAATGTAAAGAATCCATACAATCCAAGCTCTCTGTATGTTCACAACAAAACGAGAGGTAAATCACTAGCAGTTGCTTTCCAGGGTCAATAACATCTTTCTGACAAGCCCAAGCCTCGTAAGTACAAGCTGGAATGAGATTCAGCTGACAAAGTACAAGCCACCACGGGGCACCCACCGGTAGTACCGAGGGGTCTTAGCTGTCATATTAAGCTCTGCGATGTGGTGCACAAAGGCAAAAACACAAAGCAGCAGGAAGCCCGAGGTTGCGAGCCACTCTTGAGAGGAACTTAATTGGTGTCAGTGATATGTCATCACCGCACAGGCCGATTCACTCACGCGATTCTCCCGCGTCTCACAACCCAAATCAGGATAACAGAACGCATGGGTACTGTGAGCGGGGTGGGCATGCCCAAATCGGCTCTTTAGATCAGCAATTCAGCAGGCATTAGTAAGCTTCCTTTTTCGGGCGAGTTGAGGCGTACGGTTCGGTTTCCTTGCATTATTTCCCGTTTAGTCTCAGATGGACAATCAGACCTGTCTAAAACGGTACTGTGGGGAGCCCGACCCCACATAAATAAAATCGAGTAGCAGCTGCGTGTTTACAATACTATTGGCATCCATAGCATCTCATCGATTGCAAACTCCGCTCGAAACTCTATGGCGAATTGTATCAAGGCCGGGGCTGCCATGGCGCCGCCGCGTGTCTGGGCGTCCTCGAGCAAAGTTTACTTCCTGTCTCCGTTTCAGGTGTGCCACACATGCGCGCCTGCCCCTACTGAATTGCGCTCAGGTGACTTTTGAGGCTGGTGTGGCGTGGATGGCTGAGCACTGCGTGACCGAGGAGCTCGTGCGGGAACAAGCGGGGAGGGCCAGATTGCTCCTAGAGGGCTGCCGCACAGGTGCAGTCCCCGACCACCGGAATCCTCCTCCAGTGAGTGCCTCTAATACATGCTGGAGCGCAGAGGAAGAGGTAGCGGAGCTGCCGCCATGCGACAGGTGCTGCTCGTCAAGAGGTGCTAACGTGACCCTGGGGTTCGCGACGACCCACCTCAACCTCTCAGACAGCACCTCGACGGGCACCTGCGTCATTCACTTCGATAACTGCCGATCGTGAGAACCCGACCAGCTTCCTCTGTTCTCACACGTCGGTGTATAGGCACTGCAACTCATCGAGGCTGCACCTCGGGGGGCAGCCAGACAGTGGCGAAAGGCTGAGCCCTTTGGTAAGTAAGGGTTAACTTCATAAAGGCAAAATCACTCGAAAGCAGCTTCTCGAGGATTGATGTGCCAATGGCTTGGGCGATTGATGTTCTTGTTCTGTTTGTCAGCAGATCACCTGCGCATCTGCTGCCACTGTGCCCCCGCTGGAGCAGCAGACGGGTTGGAGAACGGGTTTCCTCCCAGAACCGAAGCCCCAGTGACGCCGGCAAACCCGCCAGAGACCGCTGGCGCGCCGCCGCCGAAGAGCGACCTGTGCTGCTGGGCCCCAGCCACCGGCGCTGCGTGCGACGCCTGCGGCGACCACGTCGACCCGAACGCCCCGGCTCCCGTCAGGTTGCCCGCCCCGAAGCTCATCGCCTGCGCAGGGGCCGGCGCCGCCCCGCCCATCAGGTTCGACGAGAACGGGTTCGCGGGGGCCGCGCCCGCCATCGCCATCGGCTGCTGCGCCATGGGAGCCGCGGGGGCCTGCGCGGGCGCGCCGCCGCCGAAAGGCGACGAGAAAATGGAGGCGGCGGTGCGCAGGCCGGCCATCTGCTGCTGCGGCTGCTGCGGGGCGTTGGACGAGCCGAACAGCCCCAGGTTCACCGGCGTCTGCGAGAACAGCCCGCCCGACGCGGGGGCCGCGGGGACCATCGAGGGGAACTGCATCTGCTGCGGCTGCTGCGGCTGCTGCTGGGGCTGCGAGCCGAACAGCGACGGGGCCGACGTCGGCGTCGAGGGCTGACCGAACAGCGACGAGGCTGAAGTCGGTGCCGAGGGCTGACCGAACAGCGACCTGCCAGCCTGCTGAGGCGCCCCGAACACCGACGCCGCGGTCTGTGCCGGGGCCTGGAACAGCTGCGGCTGCTGCGGCTGCGGCTTCGTCTGCATCGCGTCCTCCATGTCTCCCAACGACGCCTTCAAAACCGCCGCCTGCGGCACAGCTGCCACAGGAGCAACAGGCGCGGGCGCCTGCGCAGGGGCGAGGGCCGGCGCCGGGGCCGGGGCCTGCGCGGTGGCGGGGGCCGGGGCCGGGGCAGCGGAAGCGGTAGGTGCTGTCGCAGATGCGGCAGGCGCGGGCGCGGCGGCAGGAGCTTCGGGCGACTTGGGCGCCTCCTTGGCCGCAGGGGCCGCAGGCGACTCGGGGACAGCGAACGGCTTCTGCGGCGTTGCCGGGGAGCTCGCGAACGGCGGCATCTTCTCCGCGCTGATCGGCGTCGGCTGCCGCTGCGGCGGCGACACCGCCAGGGTCTTCACCTCGGCGACAGGCGGCAGCGCGCCGCCCGGCGACGCGGGCTTCTGCGGTGTCGTCGCCGTCGGACCCGCGGGCGACCCCGCAGTCTTGATCGGCGTCTTGGTCGACTTCTCCACAGGCGTCGCGAACAGCGAGGCGGCGGCGGGCTTGTCCTCCTTGCCCTCCTCGGCTGCCTTGTTGGTGCTCTCGGGGGGCACCGTGATGGTCAGGTTCGCCGGCTTCTTCTTCTCCGCCGACGTCGGCTGCTTTGCGTCTGCCGCGGGCTTGGCGGGCGTCGCGAACGAGAACCCCGAGGCCGCCGTCTTGCTCGCGTCCGCGCCAAACGCGAGTCCGGAAGCCGTTGCCTTGTCCGCCGCGGCCGAGGTGGCCCCGAACGAGAACCCCGGCGCCGCCTTGTCCGCCGCGGCCGGGGTGGCCCCGAACGAGAACGCGGCCGTGTCCTTGTTGCTGCTCGCCCCGAACGAGAACCCCGACGCTGCAGGCGCCGCTGCCTCGGCCGCGGGCTTGTCGTCCGCCGCTGGCTTATCAGCGACCGGCGCACCGAACGACGACGTCGTGGCTGCGACCTTGTTGTCCGCTGCCGGCTTGCTCGGGGTCTTCTCGGCCGCCGCGGCCTTGCTGGGGCTCGGCGTCTTCTCCGCAGACGCTTGCGGGCCAGAGCCGAATGCGAAGCCGAGCGCGGGCTTGCTGTCGGCTGGCGCCTTGTTCTCCTGCTCCTTCTGCCCTCCGAACACCGAGGCGAAGGGCGACTGCGAGGGCTTGTCGCTTTCCGCGCCGAACCCGAATGGCTTCTGTGTCGCCGCCACGCCAAACGGCGACTGCGCGGGCTTCGACTCGGCGTCGCCCTTCTCGCTGCTGTCCGCGCCGAACCCGAACGGCTTCTGCGTGGCGGTCGCCCCGAACAGCGGCTTCGCCTCCGCGTCGCCCTTCTTCTCGTTGCTCTCAGCGCCGAACCCGAACGGCTTCTGCGTGGCCGCCGCCCCGAACGGCGACTGTGCGGGCTTCGCCCCCGCCTCGGCCTTCTTCTCGCCGCTGTCACCGCCGAACCCGAGCGGCTTCTGTGTGGCGACCGCTGCGCTGAACGGCGACGGCGCAGGCTTCGTCTCGGCCTTCTTCTCGCTGCTGTCAGCGCCGAACCCAAACGGCTTCTGCACGGAGGCGCTGCTCAGGTTGAACGGCGAGACCGCGGGCTGCTTCTCGGCAGTGGCGGGCTTGCTGGCGCTCGGCTGCTCCTTCTTCTCGGGCGTCGCCCCGGCGAACGCGGGCTTGGCGCTCTGCTTGACCTCCGGCAGCGCCGACCGCATCTCCCCGGCGAAGTTGAAGCCCCCAGAGCCCGACGACGCGGCCTGGCCGAACGGCGATGCGGCGGGCGCCGCGGCCTTCTCCTTGGCGGCGGCCTTCTTCGACTCGAGCGGCGTCGCGAAAGAGAACGAGATCGACTGCGCCCCCGTAGGCGTGCTGAACATCTGCTGAGCGGCCGCGGACGACTTGGGCGTCGCCAGCGCCGACTCCTTCGACTCCTGCTTGCCCGAGAGCGGCGTGAACGGCGCCGGCGAGCTGCCATCCTTGGTCTGAATGAACATCGGCCTCGACGGCGCCGCCGCCTGCTCGGCCCGCTTGCCCGGCGTGGGCGACAGCTGCACAAACTTGGGAGCCGCTGCCTTGTCGGGCACGACGACGTGCGCAGGGCTCGACAGCGCCGCGTTCCTGGCGTGCTCGAGCTTCCGCAGGACCTCAGCCGCACTGGGCGTCGCTGGCTTGGGTGCCTCCGCCTCAAACTGCTCCGATGGCGCCGACGACGGCGCGCCGGCGCGTGCGGGGGTCGCGAGTTCACCCGACGGCCTCTGCTGGCGCGCGCGGCTGATGCGCATGGCCTCGAGGGCCTCGCGCAGGCTCTCGACCTTGCGCATCTGGCGCAGGGCAGTGTCGTGGTTCGACTGCAGCGTGCTGATGATGCCGCGCGTCGTGCTCGTCGCGCGCTCCGACTTAGCCTCCTTCTCCGCGTCGCGGATGCCGTCGTGGACGCTCGTGATGCGCTTCAGCAGGTCCGCGTAGCGCTCGCGGATGCGCTGCTGCGTGACGGCCGAGACGGGGTCCAGGGGCATCGACTTGGCCGCCGAGCGGTCGCCGCTGGCGAGGCCCCTGGACGAGATGTCCATCTCGGCGACGAGGCCGTGCATGTTCTTGACGGCGTAGAGCGACTCGCGGTAGTCCTGCTGCGCGCGGTCGACGCGCTCCCGCGTGGCCGCGAGCTCGGCCAGCGTCTGGCGCTGCACCTGCGTCATCTCCTGTATCGACCTCTCGATGCGCCCGAAGTCCAGCCGCGCGATGCGCTCGCTCAGGGCCGCCACCTCCTTGCTGGTCCGCTCCATCATCTCCACGGGCGCCGCGTACGGGTCGTCGCTGGCCCTCTGCGGCTGCGGCTGAGCCGCAGGGCTCGCAGGCTTCGCCGGCTGCGCCGCAGGGAGCCCGAACGCAGGCGTCGGTGTGGCCTTCTGCGCCGACTGGCCGAACGGCGTCGCTATCGGCGTCGCTGCCGCAGCTGCAGGCGCGGCGCCAAACGAGAACGCGGGGGCAGCGGCTGCTTTCTGGTCCTTGGCGGGGGAGGCGAAGACCGACGAGGCTGGCTTGTCCTGCTCCTTGGCGGGTGCAGCGCCCCCAAACGAGAACGGCGCTGCCGCCTTGGCTGGCGTGCTCTCGAACACAAACGACGGCGTCGACTTGGCCTTGGCCGTATCGGGGAACAGCGACGACGCGGGTGCCGGTGCCGGCGCTGCAGCAGAGATGGCGGCGCCGGCGGCAGCAACAGCGACGCAGGGGGACGGGGCCCCGGACGAGTTGTAGACGTGCCAGCAGCGCATGGTGCCGTCGGACAGATGGGCCCAGAGAATCGGCCAGCGGGCGCCCGCAGGGGCCCCGGCGCACACGGGGTCGCGCTGCGCGGGGGCCGTGTATTCGACGGCCATGCCGATCAGGCGGCTTTCGAATGGCAGCGTCGGCCTGTCCGCGTCGTCCATGTCGAGCTCGGTCCACTCGCCACTGTCGGACGAGCGGTGCAGCATAGTGAACTCTCCGCCGCTGACCGCAAGCACGACAAGGTCCCACGCGTCGATGGAGACCGTCAGGAAGTCCCCGAGGAGGTCCGAGGGGAAGTAGGCTCTCTTGAGCTCCCGCTCCTCGTCCTGAAACGCGCAACGTCAGAGTAATGCTGCGAGAGCGCGTCGCCAACGCGTACCGGGTCGTAGAGCAGAACGTACGAGTTGTCGTCGTCCTCGTCGTCCTCGCGTTCAAACACGATCACCATCAGACCCTCCCGCCACTCGATCTGGTGCACTGCAGATGCCGTCAATCCGAGTCTAGTCGCATTTACACCGCCCGGCATGCTACTTCGAAGTACAACCGCGGGAAGAGCTTACAGAGCAATACAAAGCAGACGGGCTTTGGGTTTTGAAAAACAGATCCGAAAAAGAACAGAACAGAACAGAACAGAGCGGATGTGATTGCTCGAGCAGGGCAGACAGAACAAGTGCCGCGCGATCAATTGAGGTACCAGCGAATCCGTTCGACTCGGGGCAGACGGTCCTGACGGGCTCCGCGCTCTCCGGCTCCACGACGAGGACGTCGCCGTCGGTCGTGCCGACCGCCAGCTGCGAGCCGTCGGGCGACCACGCCACGCACGTGCCCGCCGCGCCGTCAGCGCCCGTCGGCGCCGCTGCGACCCTGCGCTCCGCCACCTCATCGGCGCCGGCGGTGACGTTGTACACGCACAGCGAGCCGCCGTCGCGCATCACCGCGATCTCGCCCGGGCGCGTCGGCGACCACGTGGCGCCGATGACGCTGCCGCGCGCGCCGCCGAGCTCGACGCACCTCGACGAGTCGGCGAGCGGCTCGGAGAAGCGGTAGACGCGGACGACCTCGTCGGAGCAGACGGCGAGCAGCGCGCCGTCGCACGAGGGCTCGAGGCCGGCTGAGGGGTGCGCGGCCAGAGACGCGGCGGAGCCGAGGGCGCGGGGAGAGGAAGCGACGTGAAGACCGTCGGGTGCGGCGAGCGCGCAGGCGCCCGTGCGCGGGTGGACGGCGAGCGTGCGCAGACCCGAGCACTCGGGGAGTGCGGCGGGGCGCGAGGACTTGACCTCGATGAACTTGAGCCAGTCGCCGGCCTCGGTGTCCATGTTGACCTCCTCAGCCATGGCGAAGCGCGTGTGTGTTGTGAAGTTCCCGCGAAGAAGAGCAGATATCTCGGAGTCAACGTCATCAGAGATATTTGTATTCCTCAGAAATCAGCGAATGAGCACGCGGCACTCGTCCAATCAATTTAAGCGGGCACTTCGATATTGTTTTTCTCCCAAACGATTCGGAACACGGTGCGGGCCGTGGCCAGCGCAACTCACTCCTGAAAGGCCCCGCCAGCAGACCAACGAATGAAAACCTGGCCCAAGTCGGGAAAGACATTTCCTGGGCGGGTTATGCTCTAGGTCGAGGAGGGCGACATACAATGATGGGAGGGCCATAGGCACGAGCCACACACAACTGCTGTTCCGACAAAGTGGAGGCAGCTGTCCCAGGTAGAGGGAAACCTTGCAGGGGAGACCCATAACAGCAGCACCGTGGACGCGGACACAGAGGAAAAAGGGAGTATCGATTTTCGAAAGGAGTTGTGGTGGACCCGGGGCATAAAAGGAGCGGTTGCTTCCTCGAATCATCTGATATCACTATCAAGAGACTCTCATGACGAGGGGTTGTTGGATCAAAGCCAACAGCTGGACCGTGGAGATGCTTCGGGCCTTCGGGCCTTCCGGGAGTGGCCCAGCGGGCGCAAAGTCTGCGGGCACTCCCACCAAACCCCCCTGCTGGCTCATCCCCTGTGGATGAGCTGGCAACAACAAGCAAATCTGGCAGTCCTCGCAACCTCCGAATCCACCACCCCATTTTGTCTCTCTCTGCAAACCTCCTGACTCTTACAATTCCGAAATTGCCCACAAGCAACAAGTTCAAGTCTGATAAACTGTCTGGGCAGGACGCCGCAATTGTTGAGGACAACTAAAGAGATGGGGCGACGCATAGAAATGGGACTTTGTGTGTTTCCGGGACTACATAGTAACTTCATAAAGTTGTAAGGCCGACCTAGCTCAGTCGGTAGAGCGCACGGCTCTTAACCGTGTGGTCGAGGGTTCGACCCCCTCGGTCGGCGTCTTTTTGTGGTACTGGGCCGTAAAATGCGAGCACCAGTGGGCTCTGATTCCCGTACAATCAGATCTGATAGCTTCTCCCACGACGAGAATGAATCCCTGAATTCATGGCTCGGAAATAATGCTGTAGTGCATTCATCTGATTTGAACAGAGGCTAAAACGACTTTCCCTTTGTCTAAACTATTTCCCATGGACACCCCCATTAAATGAAGAAAAGAAGGCAAAAAGTCACATTTGAAATCAGGAAACAGAGGCTTACAAATGGAAAAAGTGATAATAAAGTTTGAGATTTCTTAGTTTTTCAGTTTTATCGCATGCGATAAAACTGAAAGAATAGAAAAATATGTTTATCGCGTGCGATAACACTAAAAGTAAAAATACATCGGTTTTATTGTGTGCGATAAAATAAACAAGAGAAAAAACGTGAGTTCAAATGTTTTTTCGGAGGCCTTGAGTATTGTGGACCTCTGTTTTCCTGTTTCAAATGCTACTTTTTGCCCCTTTTGTTTTCCTTTTGATCGGTGTCTGTGGGAAATACTATAGACAAAGGGAAAGTCATTATAGCTGCCGTTTTTGCTGGGCTTTCACTGTGTCTTGTGGGCATCACAATGTCCTCAGTGATTTATGCGCTGTCATTGAAGTCGTCAGCGAACCTGCGTGACGCAGCTAGGCAGGGACGAGGGCTCTCCTTCCCATCAGCCCTGCCGAAGGCGTTGCTGCACTTGTAGGCCAGGCTGTTACCCGTCTGCACCACGTCCTTCATGTACACGCCGCAGTGGCTCTTGGGGTCGCACTGGAACTCGCCCGCCGAGCCAGGGTTGGTGCTCTGGATGTTGACGAAGTTGATGTTGCTGATCTTGAAGTTGCCCGGCCTCGTGGGCTGCGCGGCCTCGCTGAGCTTGTAGAACATGTTGAGCTCGATGGTCTTCTTGACGTTGGTGAGGATCAGGTCCTGGAAGCGGACGTTGGAGAGCGACCCGGGGCAGCCCTGGACCGTCTTGATGCGGGGCCCGCACGTGGTGCCGGCGAAGTGGACGCCCTTGACGGTGATGTCGGAGATGGTCTCGGAGCAGAGCGAGCCGATGGAGGCGCCGTGGCCGTTGCCGAACTGGCAGTCCTCGACGAGGACCTTGCTCGAGTGGATCGCCACGTTGTCGTCGCCCACCGAGATGTCGCTGTCGTGCACTGCGGCCACGCGAACGCGCGAGCAGGCGGGGGTGGTGGTGGTGAGAGGAGGAGGAGGAGAGGAGGGGAGGAGGGGAGGAGTAGACTCGGCAAAGCGAGACGCACCCCAAAAGTTGTCGCCGTGGACGTCGATGCCGTCGGTGTTGTGGGAGGGGTTGGCGATGCCAGTGGACGGGGGAGCGCGGAGGGTGATGCCGAAGATCTCGGTGTTGGAGGAGTACATCTGCAGGCAGTGGTCGGGGCAGTCCTTGACAGTGATGCCCGAGACGATGACGGTGTCGGTGTTGCGGGGGTAGATGGTCCTGGGGCGGGCCTTGTCCCTCAGGTTGGCCCACCACACGGCGCCCTGGCCGTCGATGGTGCCCGACCCCGTGATGGCGACGTTGCTCTTGGCGGGGATGGTGATGGCGGCCTTGGCAGCCGCGGGCCAGTGGGCGTAGTCGTTGGAGATGCGGAGGGTGCCGTCGATCCTGAGCTCGGTGTGGTCGCCGTTGATGTTGATGGCCTTGAACAGGAACGTCTTGCCGGCGGGGATCACGACCGTGCCGCCCCTGGGGGCTGCGGCATCGAGGGCCTTCTGGATGGCCGAGCTGTCGTCGGTCCTGCCGTCGCCGCGTGCTCCGTACTTGGTGACGTCGAAGACAGAGTCGCCGACGTTGACGGTCACGTACTTGCCCTTGATCATCTTGGCGTGGCCAAGAAGCGCAGAGAACAGCAGGAGCAGCACGATGTTTCCCTTCAGCATTGCGGTGGCGATGTGAAATGATGATGCTGATCGTGCCCTACGCCTGAGTATTTGAGTACTGGTTTTGTTAACGGTCATCTCTGTCTTGCGTCGGTTATCAACAGAAAAAGCAGTGCGGCGGCGATCTCCCCATTCAATCAGATTGTGGAAGTCTGTGACCATCGTGCGTGGGATCATTCAGATTTCTGCAGCTCCGAGTTCAGGCAGCGAGCGGCTGGCCAACGTGAATAAGTGGGGAGAGTGATGGCTTTCATAACTATTTTTCGTTGGCTTAGACGTTGCATTTCGGGCCACCGGACGAACGTCCGCGGCCTTCTGCTGCGTGGAGGAGGTTGAGGAGGAGGTCGTCCCTCTACTGTCCGGAGAAACTGCGGCGTGTCCCTCTTTCCAAGAAATCAGGCAATGCCAGGAGGTGAACTCTGTCCCACCTTGGTGTTACAAGAAATTCCTTCTGCCTATCGGCAGTCTTCGAACCAGCACCGGAGAGGGGGTAGACGGACTGTCAGATATCGTCTCCGTAATGCTCGCTCGTGTCCATGTAACTCCCGGTGTGCTCCCATGAGTGATATGTGTAGATGCTATTACGAGGTGCGCAGCTGGTCTTTCAAGGCTTGCTGCGCTTTCTTTAGACACCTCGTGTGAATTTTGTTGCTTTTGGGGGTTTCGAGATTATTCGCCCAAGTCTCTCTGAAATTCTTCGACACGGGGCCTGATGGACTCGCACAACTCGGTGTCTTTGGGGGCCAAAGGGTGAGTTTTCCGTGCACATTTTCCAATTCAGCACGGCAGGTCTCAAGACAGGTTCTTCCAAGAGATCTCGTATCGGGTATAAGCAGATCGAGAATACAAAATGAACAGAAATTCGTTGATTGTAAGGCAGGCTTTATCATCAAAGTAATCGCAAAATAACTGGTCAAGGAGAAGTGTACCCTTCTCATATTTTCACAATTCTAACATTGTTTATATTTTCTAAAGTCCTGGTGCTGGAGATTGTCTCTCCGGATAGGGGCCTTATGCCACTGCTTTGTCTGCAATAATGGCAAGGCCCATTGTCTCGCAGATAGAGCAGTGGACCAAGGTCTACTAGGGGTCGGCACTGTAGCCACCAAAGGGGGTTGGCTACTACAGTGTAAAGTTGAATACTACAGCTACCACTACAGGCTTTTCCACGTCATAAGTGAGTCATTATCAATGCATGTTCAACGATCTTTGTATGAGTGGTCTACTTGGGAATGGGTGTGGCTTTGTTCTCCTCCCCCAGATCGTCTTGACAACCTTGACCAGGTCAGTGAGGGATATGCCCGAGTCCACATTCTCTCGGATCAGGCAGACAGACTCGAGTGTCTCTGGCACCATGCAGCACCGGTTCTCTGTAAACTGATCACCTCCCTCAGAAAAGGACCGTTCACAGTTAGTCTCCATTGCCAGTATGGCTAGGAGGGCCCGAGCAGTGTGCTGCAGGAGAGAAAACTGTGAGTGCTCCTTCCAGAACATCTCAATGATCTGAAGGACCTCGACACTCGTCTTGCCAGCATGCTGGGCAACAAGAATGTCCTTGTTCAGATCGATGCATGAGTGGTACTCCTTGAGCTCAGTCACAGCACGTGCAGCAGTCACTGCAGGAATGCGCTTGCCTGAGGCTGTCTTCCGCTTTCTGTTAAGAAGAAGAAGCTCCTGCACGAGGGCCAGATCTGTCTGGTTGTGCAGCTCCTTCTTGCAATTGAATGCTGTGATGAAGATGCTGTCCTTCTTCTCACGATCCGGGAGTGGATCGTCCTCCAACGGTGTCGGTGGTGCTCTTCTGGGCAGCAGAAATGCGAGATCGTGCTGCAGCGGGTCCAGCATAGCCACACACAGGTGCAGGCTCGGCTTTGACAGCATCAGAGCAGTCTGGGCCACGAGTGTGCCATGCAGGAGCTTCTTTAGGCTGAACACTGCCATGGAGTCTGCATCTGTGGGGATAAGCTGCAGCTGCAGATCGACAAGCCACCATGCAACCTGTGCCATGACAGAGTCTTTACGGCCAGCATGGGTCATCACCTTTGCAAAGGGCTTGAGGACAGCACAAAGCGCATGAAGGTGTGTGATCATAGCCTCGTGGATAACTGGACCCTTGATGTGGTCGTCCAGGCAGCCAGCCTTGAGCAGCTTAACAATGACAGTATCCCTAAAGAATCATGTATGAATTTTACATTAGTAAATCTGGATATGTTGAATTCAAAAACTCTGCACCACAGTGTCAAGAAGGACTTGACCATGAGAAGAACCGAGTTCCAGCGAGTCTTAACGTCAATTGAGAGCTTGTGTATCTTCATCTCGATGTCCTTCTGGCCCTGGATGAGGGCCTCATGAAGCTCGCTGTGGAACTTCATGATGACAATCCATTCATGCACAATCACGATGTCTGCCTTGTAGGGATGGTCTGGCGTGTTGATCACATTATTGACGCACAGCTGCAAGAAATGGGAGATGCATCAGGGTGTGTCGTGATCGCCAACGATATCAACAGCACCCCATTTACCAGCTGCAGCACCATCTGTGGTGATGCTGGTGATCGTGACCTGGTCTGAGGCATGGTAGTTCAGACGTCCAGAGATGAGCTTAGTGTAGCACTCAGCAGTGTGCTCACCCTGAAACTGGATCAGCTCGTCAAAGTACACGAGCTTGAAGTCAATGGTGTAGCCTTGTCTGTGTATGCTGAGAAACGACATGAGCTTGCCCTTTGTCTTCCACTGGTTGATGGCCACCGTGAGGAATTGCAGCTGGCTGATGCACTGCACAATGACCTTCTCAACTGCCTTGTGGAGAAGCGAGAGATGTCGAAGCAGAGTGCAGGTTGACAGTGACCAATAAAGGCCAACACTCTTGAGGAACTCGTGAAAGCATGGACTCTCTTTCAGTGAGAACGGGAGGCAGTCCATGATGATGAAGGACAGCAGCTTGAGCATGCACATGGTCTCGATCTCGTGTTCTGGCAAAAAGGCCAACAGTTGAGTCCCATTGCAACGTGTCATGGCCTTGATGATCTGATCCACGGCCATGCAGTCAACCATGCAGCCAATACAGATCACGTTCTTGATGTCGCCAAGCACGTGGGGATGAACACTCATGAGGTGCTTTTTGAGGTTGCTCGCTGGTCCCTTGAGTGTGTCGTTGGCATGATGATGACAGCATGCCAAAAAACGGCACGTGAATGAGTTCTGCATGTCCGTGCTGTTGAAGAAGAGCAAGACTGCCTTGTTGACCAGTGAAGACACTGAGCCGATGGGTGGGAGTGTTTTTTTGCCATTATTTGTGAGTAAAAAATCAGCAGAGGGCATTGCAAACTGGTGTCTGTTGGGTTTGATGAGGTCTCAAGTGCCTTGTACTCAGCAATGTGGCAGGACGCCTCGCTCTCCTCCTTCTCCATGGCAAGTTGATGCTGTATTGTATGTTCAGTGGTGGCAACTCAGAGCTGTTGCTCGTGATCTTCTCATGCTGGCACTGAATGAGGAGAGGAACACCAGCTGCAGCAGGGCGAGGGCCTTGCACGAACCCGAGTGTGGCCTGCATGAAGCGAGCAGACTCACTTGGGCACTGCTTCTTGGCGGAGGGCACGTTGTCCAACATGGCAGGCAGGAGGCTAGCCTTTGGCCCCGAGTTCGCGAGTATTTCTTCTGTTGATGGAGGAGGCCCAGCAGCCTTCCTCTGCTTAGTCCAGACATTTCGGCCATTGGCAAAAATGAGTCCTGCGCGAAGATAGGAGAATCTTTGATGAAGTGGAAATGACGTGTAAAATGTGTGTGTAGTAGAGGCTGTAGAACGACCTCCGTTCTACTACTACAGCCCCTACTACTACTTGGCTACTAGTAACCCTAACCCCTACATGCTGACCCCTAAGGTCTACTACCACTCTCTGTTCATGGAGCATACTGAGTGGAGGTAAGGACTCTCTTCTCTCTCTTCTTCTCTCTTGTCTTATCACAATTCTGACTTTTCCACAGAACAGACACCAGAGAGCACTACAACGAGATCATCGAGGCTGTCTGGCCATTAGAGTTCCAGATGCTGTTTGCGGAAAACCCCCTGGTGAGGAAGAATGCGTGAGCACATTCAGACTGTCTTGTGGAACTACCACAGCAACATATTGTGCATTTTCTGTTTTATCATTTACTATAAATAGCTCAATAGGCATGAAAGACCCAGCTGTAAGGGCACTCAGTCTCCAGTACCAAGGGCCAAGAAGCCAAGGACGAGAAATTATTGTACTGACCCCGTTCTTGAGGCACTGCACGAGCTCAATGTTGAGGTAGGTGCCTCTCAGACCTCTGAGGTATGTCACTGTGTTCCCACTGTACTCATTCATAGAAGAGTTTGCATGATCACTTCTGCAGCCCTGGTTCAACACAAGACTGTGCCAGCAGCAGCAGCAGCACCTGTCATTGAGCCCGAGCTAGTCCCAGAGCCCCAGCAGCAGCAGGAGAGTGAGCCAGAGAAGGCGAATGAGTAGCCCAAGGATGCATGCAGAGATGGAGATGGACAAGAAGACTGAGCAACAGAACAGTAAGGCTGAGCAGCAGCACAAACAGAAGGAGGAGAACGTGGGGGACGAGCAAGAGAACCAGAGGGACAAGGACGACAGTGACAGTGCAGGGGCCCCCAGTGCTGAGCCAATCAGCACACAGGACCAGAACGTGAGATGGCCTGCTTGGCTTGCTCCCTCTGCTGCCAGAGAGCTTCAGCAATGGTAGAAGGCCCGGGGCTGGCCAGCTTCCTCTGCTTCCTGTGACTGGGGGGCATTCCAGGGTGCTGGGATGCGCACCAGGCAGCAGGTCGCTTCCTACACCCCCACGTAATGGCTTGCCCAGCTGAGTGCTCCGAGCACGAATGGGCTGACCTCATGGCCTTGTACTCTCCTCGTTCATGCCCTGGAGACATTACCATGAATAGCAGCATGATTCCCGAGGAATCCAGTTCCAGAGCAGTATGCCCTTCATTTCAATTCAAATGTCTGACTCAATCAAAACAGATTGGGACATACCTGCCAGTGATCAGGTCACCACTGAGGGTTCCGTTGCCTTCTGACAGGCCCCTACACGTCAAGCATGTTGCGGCGCGTAGCGAAGGCTTGTGTAGTGGTGCGTAGCGAATGGTCGAACTACGCACCGCTACGCAGGCCTTCGCTATGCGCCACTACGTAAGGTCCGCTACAGTGCGTAGCGGAGGGTGCGTAGCGGCGCGTAGTTCTACCATCTGCTACGCACCGCTACGCAGGCCTTCGCTACGCGCCGCTACGTACGGTCCGCTACAGTGCGTAGCGGAGGATGCGTAGCGGAGGATGCGTAGCGGCGCGTAGTTCTACCATCCGCTACGCACCGCTACGCAGTCTGCCGCTACGTGCCACTACGCAGGGTCTGCTACACTGCGTAGCGGAGGGTGTGTAGCGGCGCGTAGTTCTACCATCCGCTACGCACCGCTACACAGTCTGCCGCTACGCGCTGCTACGCAGGGTCCGCTACAGTATGTAGCGGAACCATTTACTACAGGCTAGGCTGTCCCCCTCCCTGGCTGTCCCCCTCCCTGAATCAATTGTAATACATATGAAATGAAATTGAATCGACAATCATTGTTTTTGGTGTCTGCGTGAGAGAGGAAGCAGGCAGCTTCAATCTGGGGGGAAGAGTCTGTTCATAATGAACAGAAAAGGAATTCAGTGTGTGGCGTGGGACCCTGCTGCAGCTGCAGGAGCTGCTGGAGGAGCAGCTGCTGCAGCTGCAGTCTCGGTACCGGTCTGCTCCATGAGGTCCATGGCCTGGAGGACAGCCTGAGAGCTGGTGCGGGTCGTGCTGTGCCTGGGTCTCTTCGCCCTTGTTGCGCGTGGGGACTCTGCACGGGATGAGCTCGCCCTGCCCCTCCTGCATAAATTGTTAGTCATCAAAAAGGAAAGAAAGGGAAGAACTCACGACTCATTGGAGCGCTGGTTCCGCCAGACGGCCTGGATGTGCTCGCAGACCCCCTTGCGAACAGTGGGGTTCTCTGCGAAGAACGTGACGAACTCGGGAGGCCAGACTGCCTGAATGATTTCGTCAAAGTGCATGTGGGCGTTTGTCCTGTTAATGGTTAGTTATTAGTTAGTATTAGAAAAACAATTGTAATGGAAAACGCACTTCCACTCGGGATGGTCCTTGAACAGTGGGGCGTAGTTGGCCTTTGTCCACTGCTCTATCTGCGCAACAATGGGCCGAGCCATTATTGCAGACAGAGCACTGGAGAAAGGGCCACTCTCGGGAGGGAGGTTGCCCAATCCAGGGACTGTGTAAGCAATAAGTGTCAACCTCAGAAAAAAAAGGGCACGTACCGGGAATGCTGCACATGATCTTCTCCCTGAGGGTCAGGTCCCTTGCCTGCCTGCTGGAGTCCACGCTCTGCTGCAGCACGTCCAACCTTTTTGGTTGAAATATTAATGTTAGAGTGATTTTAAGAGAAAATGAAGAGAGAAGGGGCCTACCGGTTTATCAGTTCACGGAACGTAGCGGCATTGAGTATCTGCAGGCCCTTGATGCCTGCCCTGACGTCTCCAAACGTGCAGGGCTGGGCTGCGTGCTCCGAAGACGGCTCGAGGTTGAAGGGGGCCAGCAGCTCACGTGCCCTTCCCATCATGTTCGCGATGTGCTGCTGCTCCTCTGCCGCTGCACGTTCCTCTGCTTCTGCTTCATCGTGTGTCCTGGTGGGCACCCCCCTGTACTCCTCGCTGCTGACCTGGCGCTCCTCATCACTGGAGAGATCGGGCTCGCTGGCTGACGCAGCACAAGCAGCACCTCCTATATGTTTAAGGAAAAAGTGTTAGAGGGGGAAAGAGTCACAGGGTTCTACGTACCTCCCGTCGCAGACATTGCCTCGGGTTCAAGGACAGGGGGTGGCGGGATGATGGTGATGATAGGCCCAGTGCAGCCCTTGGTCCTCTGTTTCTTGTCCTTCTTCTTCTTCTTCTTGCTCTCTGCTGCACGAGAGCTGGTGCTCTGCGCTTTTGGCTTGGGGCGACTCGTTTTGTGAAGAAGAAAAAGCTCACAAATGACATCAGAGGAATTAGTGTTAGAGCAGGAGAAATCGGTTTATACTTCTGCTGCAGTGCATAGCGGACCCTTCGCTACGCACTGTAGCGGCACTTTGTGCGTAGCAGCGCGTAGCGGAACACACTATAGCGTGTTCCGCTATGCACCACTACATTTTTACTTCTGCTACAGTGCGTAGCGGACCCTTCACTATGCACTGTAGCGGCACTCCATGCATAGCAGCACGTAGCGGAATGCGCTATAGTGCGTTCTGCTATGCGCTGCTACATCAATACTTCCGCTACAGTGCATAGCGGACCCTTTGCTATGCACTGTAGCGGCACTCCGTGCGTAGCAGCACATAGTGGAATGCACTATAGCGCGTTCCGCTATGCGCCACTACATTGATACTTCCGCTACAGTGTGTAGCGAAGGGTCCGCTACGCACTGTAGCGGATGCATGACACACCACAACAGTAGATTTTCGTTGGAGGTTTATATCATCTCACACCAAATCCTTGCGCGCGGGTTCATGAGGGACTCTGCACCTTCAGGTGCCGTACCTGCTGTCCATGCCACAGCACCGGCACCAGCAGCAGCACCAGGACCAATGGAATCCAGCCACCACTACCTCGTCACCCACGGTCCACTGTGCTTATTAATACCTTTCATTGGAGTCTCTGTACTGACACTGAGGTATACAGCGCCGAGCTTCTTTCGAAGGAAGACGAGGAGCTGATTAGCTCCTCCACAACCTTCTCATACAGGGCTGAAATGGCAGCCCTTCTGAGTGCTGGAGAGAGTTCAGCAGAGAGATCCAGCAATGTTCCCAAGTGAGTTCTTATGATGTTCCCCCACTAACAATACCCACCAATAGGGAAAAAAAGGGACACAGACCCCCGTTCTATCTGCTGTGCCGGAACAGCAGCTGTCAAACGAATCAGCCAGGAGGACCTCAGGTGGCGAGGGACGCAGCACGGTACGTTTATTTGTAACATGATTATCTAACATAATGATCAGGCCATGGGCCTGCTTTGCATGTGGCAAAGTACTGTGCCGCATGTGTGAGTGTGGTGAGCCTATCATTGCAGGCAGCATTGCTAGGCATAGACGAGTTATCTGTCCAGCAGCAACAGACGTCATTGTTGTTGCTGAGACAGATTGGTTCACCAAGAGAAAGCCATACAGGAACACTCTGCGCTACATGATAGGGTTCAACAACCCTGCCCAGTGCCACAACTGTGTGCTGTGGTGTATTCCCTTTCAGGGTATGACTGTTCTGTTATTTATCAGTTATCGTTGTGCTACATCTAATATTTATATACAGGAATCACGGAGACAATGAACAGGATCGAGAAGGAGTTTGGAGAACAGCATCAGAGCCGAATCACAGTTATGATTATCAGTGGGCACGGCAATATCAAGGAGTCCTCCCTCCAGTACAGCACTCCAGCAGGCAGTGTGCACACAGTCCCGTTCAGGAGGATTGCAGAGGTATTCCTTCCCGTTGTCTCCAAGGGCTTGCTTCTGTCTTCCTGCGGATCGATGGAGGACCCCAAGATGTACGACGGGGTTTACACAGGAAATGCGTGGCTGGCTGGGCACACCAACGTCAAGGTCAGGAGGTCAGCAGCAGATGGCACATTGTACGAGTACTCGTACGGTGTGCAGTGGACTCCCAGTGCACTGGAGGAGATCAGCCTCATCAGTGACACGTTAGGCACAACAAGTCCAGCATTCCCCCCTGGAAGAGTCAGCAGGCGGCGCCTTCCCCCTGGAATTGCCTCTGTCGTTGGAGAGCATCTCCAGCTGCGCACTTTCACCTCCTCTTCCTCTGCAAAGAACAGGAAATAGAAAGCCAGTTTTACAAACATTTCCCCCTTTCTTTGTTCTTCATTTCTGGATGTGGCGATTGGGAATGATATAGAAAGCCCCACTCTGCAGTTTGGCACAGCTACCAGATTCAAAGGGAACAGTCTTCCAAGCAACTCGATGAATGCTGGAGAACCTCCACACAACTTGGGTTGAGCTCCTGTACATCATGGGAAACGGTTCTCCCAGACGAGTCCTTGCAGGCACCTTGAGCACCAGAACACTGACTGTCCCATTCTGTCTGGCTTCCGAGCCATGAACAGACTTTATCTCCCCGAATTCGAAGACATCCTTCATCAGTGGCTCGTGATTCTCTGACCATTTCCTGTCTTCATACGGGAGGAGCCTGACAGCAATTGCTCCTTCCACAAGAGGCAGACTGTAGTACAGGCACTTGTACCACGTTGCCTTCTTGGGCTCTGAGACAATGGAGTTGGCTGCCATCAAGTGCTGCATGCCCTTTGTGCTTCTGCCCTGCTGGACATCTGCTAGACTGTGCAGAGTACTGGCCGTATGCATCCAGGTTCCATAAAGCTCTGGATTGCACGTGTTCCTCGACGCTGTCTTTGCAATGACACCCTGTATGTACTCCAGTGTCTGGGCACAAACAACTGGCAGCGGTCCAAACCTGTCTATGTTGTCGGAAAAGTGGCAAGGGAGGTGGTTGTAGTATAAGGGCCTGTAAGGGCCATACTCTGGATGTCTTTTCCTCTCTGTGCCACCATCCTCTGCTTTCTCTGGACAGATTTTCTGCAGTTGCTCCAGCTGTTTCTTTCCCATGATGTCCAGCAGCACCTTCCACCACTTGACTGAGATGGTCCCACTCGTCAGCAGTGAGTGCACTGTCCCTGTCAGGCGCATATATTCCAGCCACTCATCCGGGACCAGTCCCCACAGCAGTATCTGGGCCACAGCAGCAAAGTTGAAGTACTCATAGCACCTCCACGACTCAAACACCATGACTGGTCTGGGGGCCATGCTGCTTCTGAGCTCCTTCCTGAGGCACACAATCCTGTTTCCCAGAATTCTCCTTCCTATCTCGTCCATGACACTGCTGCTCTGCATCAAAGCTGCAAGGACTGGCTTCATGTCCCATGGCAGTTTATGCATCGGCTCTCTCGGCTGGCACAGGAAGGGATTCTCTATGTAGAAGAACGTGGGATTGCAGATAGCTGTCATGGTCAGAGCGACTTCATCCAGGGCTGCTTGTGCAGCCACCACAGTAGGGGCCTTTGCTGCCTTCTCTATCGACCTTCTGGATAGCACAATGTCTCTTGGCTTCCACCCACTCAGCTTCAGGTCAGAGAAGTCCTTACGACTGCTCAGGCAATCTGTGCATGGCCTATCTGACTCTCTTCCTCCCGGGGATTTTACAGAGACGTTCTTGCACTGCTCCATGGTGTCTGCTTGCTGTGACACCACAAACGCATAAACCCAACACATTCCACGTTCTCCACACAGCATTCTAACACCAATGCGTGACAGAATCAGGAACTCTGGCAGAAGATCAGCTCTGGCATCGTGCATATCATTTGGCAGTCCATACAGCTCCCCCACCAACAGCTGGGTCATGGGAAGCCCTGCGCAATTCCGTGTCATGTTCAGGATCTTGATGAGCCACGACTCTTCGCTTCCCTTGTGAACTTGGGCCTTGTCCTGGTACTCCTGCAGAGCAATGACTATAGGCTCCCCTTCACGCCCCAGTGATTTGTGCAGTGCACCTGCCTTTGCACACACTGCCTGAAATCCCGCACTGAAGAAGTACTCATTCACTATGTCTGCCTTGGTCTCCTCTACCTCCTCTGGAGCCCTGACCACAATGGTCTCCGCTATGCATGCTATGTTCAGCACGATGTGAAGCCAGCCAATGACACTGTGTAGGGGATGCTTGCTGTGCAGCTTCTTCCCCACAGCCGGTCCCACCTGCGGTATCACTTCACTGCACTCCTGCTTGATGTAGTTCGAGACTGTGACTGAGGCTCTCTTCTTTCCATTGATGGAGGCCACAACCAGGTCTATCTGGGCATCGGTCATCTTGCCCTCCAACTTCCACAGTGCAAGGACTTCCCGTGGGATGTGCAGCTGAGGTGCTATGGGCCCTGGGGGTGTGGCCAGAGGCAGGGCTTCCAGGGGCTGCTGCACCGTTTTCAGCACTGGTCCCAGGTAGTCTCCAGACCCTGGATGTTCTAGGGCCTGATTGTACCTCTCCTCTATGCTGCTCTCTGCCTCCTGCAGCTCTGCCCTTCTCTCCTGGTACTCTCTCAGTGTCTGCACACTGGTCTGGGGTGCTGTCACACAGTCGTACTTCGGCTCCATTGAGCACACATGCCTGATGAGGCTCAGCTTCTCCTTCTGCAGTGACAAGCCGTCCTCTCCCTCTTCCACCTCGCTGTTCTCTGATGAGCTGTCCGAGCTTCCCTCCTGTTCGAGCTGGCTGCCTAGGCACAAGGCAGCTGTTCTCTGCCTGTCTTCTGCCATTTTCCCACAACGACCCTTGTCTCCTTCCAGCTGTGGTGCTTCCTCTTCATGGGCTGTCCTCGGCTGCTGTTCCTCATCCAGCATGCCCTCCATTGCTGCCTCGGCCACTATGGCAGCAAACTGCCTGGACTGGCTGATGTGGCTCCACTCTCTCTTTGCTGCTCTTATAATTGTTAATTATGTGATTTGAATTGAATAGTGGTCTCAATAAAATACCTGTGCTGTCCACAACAAACTGGCGTTTGTTCTCTGCTGCTTTGGCCTGGCTCCAGGCAGCTGCCCTGTCTGCAACGAACAGAGCAGACCATCTGCCTGATGTTGCATTCCATTTCTCGGGGCGATGGTGACTGCCCATGTGCCCAGCCCTCTGCAGGTGATACTGCGACGTGTAGTACCTGTCACATGCACTGCAGCGGTATGCCTTGTGCTCCCAGGCAACATCTCCCTGATGTTGCCTCGACGCCATCAGTGCACAAGGCCCACCTGCTGTGGCTTCCTGAGAACCTGCTTCCATCTGCATTACTGCTCACCTGTCTGTCCAGCTAGCACAGCACGCAAATGACATAAACTAAAATAACTATCTGCACTGAATCACATAGACTTCCGCTACATGCCGCTACGCAGCCTCCGCTACACACTGTTGCAACACAGCCTTTCGCTACACTCCGCTACATGAGGGTCCGCTACGTGCCGCTACACAAATCCTCCGCTACATGCCACTACATTTGGGTTCGCTACACGCCGCTACACTAATCCTTCGCTACATGCCGCTACATTTGGGTCCGCTACGCGCCGCTACACAAATTCTCCACTACATGCCGCTACATTGGGGTCCGCTACGCGCCGCTACACTAATCCTCCGCTACATGCCGCTACACACCTTCCGCTACATGCCGCTACGCTTTTCTGCTTCCGCTACAGTGCGTAGCGGAGGTCTGTGTAGTGGCATGTAGCGGAGTTGCTTCCGCTACGGAACGTAAACGTGATCGATGTGTAATGGGTGGGAATTCCCATCAAAAGGGTCAAAATCGTTACAAATGATTAATAGTACATTCCCTTAATATCAGAAGCTCTTGGATGCATTTGAAGCACGATTTCACAGAAATTTTTCAAATCAAGTGATTTGCAACAAAGATGATAGGTGCTGGCATATGTGCTGGGTGAAATGCTGGTGGCACAGCTCGGCCATCAACTATGCTGGCAGCACAGTGTTTGTGCCAGCATATATGACAGTGTATGAGTCAGCATGAAAAGTGTCAGTAGTTTTGTGGTCAATGGTAATTAATAGGGCATTCAAAGCAGACACAGTGACTTTCATTTGTAATGGTGATGGTCTCGAGAATGACAGCCCTGTGAATCGGATGCAAGCCACCAACAATCCATAAACTGAGGAACTGGGCAGTCATAACCCTTTACTGATGGTGTCAAGTGGCATAGAACAGCTGTGGACAGAGCTGCAGGAGCCCTATGAACTCCAGAGACCTTCCAGCACGTACGTGGCCCTCATGTAGCAGTAGGGCAGCCCATAGTGCAGGCAGAAGCACAGAAGACTCCAGGGATGAGAGGGAATGCCCAGACACTGGGCAAGACAGTTGATCAACATCAGAACTGTGGGGTCATAGCTCGCATGGGACGTGACAGTCTGCAGCACCCATGGCAGCAGGGCAGAGACCAGAAGCACAATTGTGTCATCCAGCTGAATGAAGTTTTTGAGCATGTCCTTTGTCTTCCTTGCGACCCAGGAAAGCCAGAGTTGGGGTAATGAGACAGTCCCACATCTCCCTGATAGCAAAGGCCATTGTCTTCATCTGGTGCCAGCCAGCCAGTGACGGGATGATTGTACTGTGCAATGGGCTGTCTTCCTGGTCATGCATTCGCCAAGGCTTGGAGAACACCTGCTGGTCACCCTCGAACACCAGCATCAGGGGCAGCTGGGCACCAATGCCTCCTGTGGCCACTCCCATGTGGGTCTTCTCCACGAAACGGACCATGTCCGTATGAGAGGCAGTCTGTGCAGACTCTGTGCTGCCACCAGTCCACATCTGGCAGCTGATGAGTGTGGCCAGATGCCTGTTGCAGCTCTCCATAGGAGGAACTGACAGAGGGCACCCCATCTGGTGCAGTACATCCCCCAGAAGAAAGCCCGATGAAAAAACCTCTCCCAGCACCTCCTTAACAGGTCGTGGGCATGACAGAGAGCTGTCAGACAGAGACATCCACGCAAATGTGCAGGTGCTACACTCAAGAGGCAGGACATGGAAGTGTGGCACCAGTGGGAAGTAGTTGCACACAACTCCATGGTTTGCTGCACGTCATCAGGTGGCTGTTGTGAGGGCAGAACACCCCTGGGCAGTACATTGGGAAGTACCACACCCTCCAACAAAAACCAGGCAGGTCAGTATGTTGCTGGATGCAAAGTGAGATTCCAGAACATGCTCTATGCTGGCATAGCATGTGCTGCCGGCATAAAATTATGTGCCACTGGTACATAATTATGTGCTGCCAGCATATAATATGTGCTGTCAGCATACAATTATATGCTGCCAGTCGTTTGGATACACCCTTTGGATATAGATATTTCTCAGAAAATTTTGCCATGCATATGTGGCAGAGGGCAATCAAAGGAGGGCTGCGCCAGGTCGAGAGGTGCAAGTCCATCACGGAGCTCATTGCAGAGGCAAGGCCCAAGGTCACCCGCATCACCCAGAACAGGTGCCGCTGCCAGGACGAGGGCTGGGTGGACATGTTCTTCCCTGTTGGTGGGTATTGTTAGTGGGGGAACATCAAAAGAACTCACTTGGGGACATTGCTGGATCTCTCTGTTGAACTCTCTTCAGCACTGAGAAGGGCCATCATTTCAGCCCTGTACGAGAAGGTTGTGGAGGAGCTAATCAGCTCCTCATCCTCCTTCGAAAGAAGCTCAGCGCTGTATACCTCAGTGTCAGTAAAGAGACTGCAATAAAAGATATTAAGAAGCACAGTGGACCTTGGGTGACGGGGTAGTGGTGGCTGGATTCCATTGGTCCTGGTGCTGCTGCTGGTGCTGTGGCATGGACAGCAGGTATGGCACCTGAAGGTGCAGAGTACTTCATGAACCCACGTGCAACGAATTTGTGTGGGATGATATGAACCTCCAACAGAAATCTACTGTTGTGGGGATATGCATCTGCGACAGTACGTAGCAGACCCTTCACTATGCACTGTAGCGGCACTATTTGCGTAGCAGTGCATAGCAGAATGCACTACAGCGCATTGGGCTAGACAAGGCCCAACACAAGCAGGCCATGCTGCTGCAGAAACACTGTGTGCAAGTTGCAGATAACCTTCAGGTGGCTGTTGGTTGCGGTTTCCAGTGTCTGGACAGACATGCCACGATGCTGCATGGCGTGGTGTGGGGAGAAATAGTACCCAATGACGACTACCTCCAGACTGTGCAGTTGGACACACTCTACACTCTTGCAGTACGGTTTTTTCCCACTTTGATATATGACTTGTGATATCTGCCGCCAGCACATAGCTATCAGCCACTGGCACATAGCTATCTGCCACTGGCACATAGCTATCTGCTGCTGGCACATGCTATCTGCCAGTGAGAGCATGTTGTGGCATCACACTAGGCAGCACTCCAACACCACACTGACATTCCTGGTTGTTGCAGGAGGGTGTGAAACTCCCCGAAGTACTACCCAGGGGTGTTGTGGATCCAGAACAGCCATGTGGTGATGTGCAGGGCACTGTGGAGCTGCCCCTGATGCCAGTGTTCGAGGGTGACCAGCAGGTGTTCTCCAAGCTATGGCGAATGTGAGAGCAGGAGAACGGTCCTCTGCACAGTACAATCATCCTGTCACTGGCTGGCTGGCACCAGATGAAGACGATGGCTTTTTTCTATCAGGGAGATGTGGGACTGTCTCATTACCCCGACTCTGGCTTTCCTGGGTCGCAAGGGAACGAAGGACATGCTCAAGAACTTCATTCAGCTGGATGACACAATTGTGCTTCTGGTCTCTGTCCTGCTGCCATGGGTGCTGCAGACTGTCACGTCCCATGCAAGCTATGACCCCACAGTTCTGATGTTGATCAACTGTCTTGCCCAGTGTCTGGCCCAGTGTCTGGGCATTCCCTCTCATCCCTGGAGTCTTCTGTGCTTCTGACTGCACTATGGGCTGCCCTACTGCTACATGAGGGCCACAGTACGTGCTGGAAGGTCTCTGGAGTTCATAGGGCTCCTGCAGCTCTGTTCACAGCTGTTCTATGCCACTGGAGACCACCAGTACAAGGTCATGACTGCCCAGTTCCTAAGTTTTTGGATTGTTAGTGGCCTGCATCCCAGTCACAGGGCTGCCATTCTGAAGACCATCACTCTTCGAACAAATAGAGCCAGTCCATATGCTCACTGCAGTGATGACTGCAGTGAAAAGGTCCGTTTTCCTCTTATGCTGTCCTATCTGCCACCGGCTCACAGCTATCTGCCACCTGTACATAGCATCTACTGCCGGCACATAGCATCTGCTGCCAGCACATAGCTATCTGCCAGTGGCACATGTGCTGGCAAATACACAACTTCACTTAATTGTCTTCATACTAAATTCTGCACTCTCACAGAAGCATCAAGGCACACTGCAAGGCATCCCTGCCATCAATCCAGCAGCATTCCAGGCTCATCTCGGTTACCAAGGACCATGACAACTGGCTGGAGCACTGTGTTCATCCAGATTCACCCTTTAATACCGATGCTGATGCTCAGGGGCTGTGCTACAGGCTCAGCACTATCAAGGGGACTGCCAAGGAAGTCATTCACCTCAGAGAGCACATCATGCAGCTCACTTATTATGCTGAAAGAGTGTCTCCTCTGTGGAGTACTGACAAGCTGGACTCATGGCTCTCAAACTCCAGTGAGCTGCTTGTGACCAGTCCTCTGCAGATGGACCACGAGATGTTTGAAGAGGGATTCATCAATCCAGATGCGTCCTTTGATGGCCTGAATGACGTTATGGCCAATCCAAAGGACTGCATCATGGATTGTGCTGAGGACAGTGATGATGCCCTCTCCTCAGATGATTCTGACAGTGATTGTGACTAATGCAACAAATCACTTGGTCTCTCTAATTGAAGTTCATTGTGTCTTCTTTATACGTATCATCATTTGGTATTCACTGCAAAAATGCTCTCTGTCCATGCTGGCAGATATGCCAGCAGATACGCCAGCAGATATGCCGGCTGATAATTGTACCACTGGCACAGTTGATGGTCAAGCTTTATCACTGGCACATAGCCCAGCACATATGCCAGCACATAGTATCTTTGTCGCATATCAATTGTTTCGAAAATTCCTGTGAAATCCTCTTATAAATGTATTAAACAGCTTATGTTATGAAGGGCATGTGCTATTGCTCATTTGTAACGATTTTGACCCTTTTAATGGGAATTCCCGCCCATCAGGGGTTTGGGGGTACATAAGTGTGAAGAAGAAGGTGCTCTCCAACAACAGAGGCAATTCCCGGGGAAAGATGCCATGCAGGTACAATTCCTGGAGGGAATGGCTTCTCTGGTTTTCCAAGCACGGCAGTTAGGAGACCGACCTCCTCCAGGGCACTGCTTGTCCACTTCACACTGTAGGAGTACTCGTACATGATGCCATCTGCTGCAGTACGCCTAACCTTGACGTTGCTGTGCCCAGCCAGCCATGCACGTCCTGTATACACCCCATCATACAGGGTGGGGTCCTCCATTGATCCACAGGAAGACAGCAGCAGGCCCTTGGAGACAACAGGCAGAAATGCCTGTGCTACACTCCTGAAGAAGGTGGTGCAAACAGTGCCAGTGGGGGAGCTGTACTGAAGGGACGACTCCTTGATGTTTCCATGGCCACTAATGACCATCAGGGTGATCCTGCTCTGGGCACCCCTGAACTCCTTCCTTATCAAGTACCACTACTATCAGCAGCTCCTCATCTTCCTTGGTCAGGTGATCCGCTCTGAAAATTGTGAGTTACCTCTTTGTACTGACACTTGAACAGTGGCGTACAGTGGGCCTGCCCAATGCAAGTGATGTTCAGAGTGGCCAGCTGGTTGCTGTAAATGTTGCGCATGTGTGCAGTTAAGCTCAACACCACCCATCTTTCTCAACCAGCAGGAAGAAGTGCAATGTGGAGAAAATGACATCAATTTGATTTTTCCAAATATCTGTGTAGTGGTGCATAGCGGACCTGCCACTATGCACTGCTACACAGATACCCTCTGCTATGCTGCATAGCAGAAAGCACTCAAGCACCTTTCACTATGCTGTGTAGCTGAGGTTGTTATGTAGCAGTGCATAGCAGACCTTCCACTATGTGCCACTACACCATGGGATCTGCTACACAGCATAGTGGAAGGCACTTAAGCACTTTCCACTACGCAGTACAGTGGAGGATATCTGCCTATCACATCACTATTAATGTCATTTAACAGCTTTTTCGAAGGTAAAAAACAGTATTCATCAAGGACATGCCATGCAAAACCCCCACCAAGAAGCACAAGGACAAGCATAAGGACAAGAACAAGAGCTGCACTGGGCCAATCATCACTGTGATATCTTCCCCTCCCCAGCAGGACAAAGACCTAGACATCATGCCTCTCAGGAAAGCAGGTATGTAGCATTCTTCCCTTCCTTCTTTATTCTCACACCACACACCCTTCCTTGATGTTACTTTAGGTGCAGCTGCTGCAGCACCACTACAAGCTGCAGCTGCAGCAGCGCTACATATCGGGGATGGTGAGCAATCTGAGGATGATGACATGATAAGAAGAAGGAGAAGGAGAAGAAGGTTGACAAGAAGGTCTCAGCGGATGACTACAGGGGCACCTCACGTGCATCAGAGTCTGATGAGGAGCAGAGAAGGGCACTGCAGGAGAAGCAGCAGATCTTGGCCCTTATGAAGATGTCATGCAACCTTCTTACCATTTTCACTTCACTGTCGAGCCCAGCAAGGAGCATGCCCACCAGCCCTGCACCTTTGAAGAGGTCAGGGCTGGGTTCGAGGCCATGCAGATGCTGCTTGGCGGAACTCTGAACGATCTCATTGTAAGGTATGAAACCCCTCTCTCCTTTCTCCCTTGTTCTTCCTGCTATAATTCAAACTATTTTTGCAGGATAAATGCCCTCACGCATGCTGTTAAGGCAGGCATACAGTCCAGGGAGCTGACACTCAGGAAGAAGCTGATGCTCGGCATTCCTGGTACGTTTCATTTCCTACTCTTTGTTTTTCATATTTCTAACAATGTGTGTATTATTATATATTCAAAGTCCCGAAGCTGGAGAACCTCCCTGCAGACAGTGGGCCCTACACCGCTGCTCTGTCTGTGATAATAGCAAGGCCCATTATCTCACAGATAGAGCAGTGGACCAAGGTCAACTACCACCCTGGAGGTATTAACTCTTTTCCCTCTCTCTTGTTCTCTCTTACCATATTTCATCTGACTTTCCCTTCAGATCATAAGAGAGCACTGCGATGACGTCATCCAGGCTGTCTGGCCACTGGAGTTCCAGTCACTGTTCACTGCATACCCCCTGGTGAGGAAGGGGGTGTGTGAGCACATCCAGAACGTCTGGCAGAACTACCGCAGCAACGTGAAGTGCATTTCCTTTTATTTCATCATTTACTAACACAAGGCGTGAAAGAGCCAGCTTTAAGAGCATGGAGTCTGCAGCACCAAAGGCCAAGAGGCCAAGGAGGATGCATCACCCTGACCCCGTACTTCAGGTCCTTCACCACATGATTGGGAGCACAGGTGCCTTCCAGGCCTGAGATTCTCACGTGAACCTCTGCACACCATGTCCAGCTTCTGATCTCAGACACTAAGTGACTCTACACAGGACACGACCTGACCATTGCTGACCATTATTAGGACCAGCATATTGACTTTACATACTGGGCAACCTCACTGGCCTGTACAAGCTTCTGACCTACTGCTACAGCCCATTCATCTGAACCTCTGTGCTGACATGAACAACTAACTATGTGGCCCTACTGTGGTATAGCCAACCACTTTCTGCAGCTGGGCTCCCTGGAGGCCAATGCACTGGCCCTGTGACTGCCTCTGTCTGGCAGTTCCATCATGTGCCCTGATTCCTAAACGTTCTGGCTCATACTAAGGACGAGAGAGCACTTATTGTCCTGCTGGCCCCTTCCAGCTAATGGCACAATGATGGCCCATGCTGCTCTGACTGATTGTGGTCCTTCTGTCAATTAACAATTCCCAGATGGCATTCTGCCAGTTCCAATAGCACTTCCCGAGCCCAGCTGTGCCACACACTGATGATTGTGGCCCTCCTCTAGGGGCTGATGCACATGTATCATGATAAGGCCCACTCAGGTACAATCACGTCTCTCCGATACAGGTCAGACCAATGACACATACCATTTATATAGTACTGGAAGAGCCACATGCACCTCTTCACCATCATGGGACATGCCATTTCTCCTGACACGGTGGGCTGCATCTTTAAATGTCTGGCGTGTTATATCACTCAGCCTGAGTGACCTTCACATCACAGGTAAGTCAGGCTGTGTACACCACAGCCTGACTGTGAGTGCAAATCCTAAATGAAAAATACCTGTCAGTTGGCGCCTGCAATTTGGGGTTCTTTCTTTTAACAATATTTGCAGACGGCTGCATCCTTGGCGCACCGGACCCCCCAGAGCGTCCGAGTTTCAGTCCCAGGGCAGTACGGCGTACGTACGTAAACCTGATCATCTCATCTTATTTCTTATCTAGGCCGACCTAGCTCAGTCGGTAGAGCGCACGGCTCTTAACCGTGTGGTCGAGGGTTCGACCCCCTCGGTCGGCGTCTTTTTTAGAGATACGATCCGTCGTGCCCTAAAGGTTAGGTGCAATTTCTCGAGCGGGCTGTTGTTACGCTTCTCTTGTTCTGCTGCTTCCGAAAATGTCCACCGCGCGTGCGACGCCGGCCCCCCCTCTTCCTCCGGAGCCCCGCCCCATCCGCCGACTCGGTCTGACCCTGTGGGACCCCCCTCTTCCCCCTGCGGGCGGCGGCAGCGTGGAGGGCACGTCGGACGCAGTCGTGGAGCCCGAGCGACGTGGTCGCGTGGGTCTCGAGCATCGCAGACCTCTCGGCCGCCCGCGACGCGCTCTCGGGCGTCGACGGCTGCGCCCTCGCCGCCCTCACTCCGGCGACCCTGGCGGCCGCGCCCTTCAACCTACCGCCGGCGCTCTCGCAGCGCGTCTGCGAGTGCTTCGCCCTCAAGCGCAGCGCCGAGCAGCGTGAGCCCACTCAGCCCCTCAGCCCCTCGGTCCCTCTGCCCCTCAGCCCCCCAGCCACATCCCTCCGCCATGAGATCTCGCAACTCTCCGAAAGGGACTGGCGGCCTCTCCTCCGACAGTCCTTCTCTATCTCTCTCGCACCCCGCCCACCCATCGACGTGACCGCCTGGGGGGGCGCAGTGTCCGAGGGCGGGGGGATCGACGAGATGTTCGCGGAGATATGGAAGGCGGAACCCGCGCAGGATCGCCAGGGCAACCGCAACGGCAACAACTCCGCGGCCGACGTCCCCGCGGCGGCACCCAAGCGGGACAAGGGGCACGACCAGCAGCAGCACGGGCGGACGCCCTCGGAGGTTGCGCGGCAGCGGGCCGTGTCGTCGTCTGCGGGCTGCGGGGCTGTGCTGCCCGAGCCCCTCAGGGCGCAGCCCAAGCAGAACTCGCTCAGCGTCCTGCCGCCCCCGCGCAAGCCCGCCTCCAAGACGCCGCCCGCCACGCCCTCGTGGGCCTGCTGCGAGCTGGCCGAGGGACGGCTGGTCGACGAGCCGCCGCCGCAGGGCCTCGACGCGTTCGACACGTCCGTGGCGGACGACATCCTCTCGATGTGCGAGGCCGCCTCTGTGGCCCAGGCGCTGTCGACGCTGGGCGCTGGGCAGCAGAGGCCGCTGCTGGCCAGGTCGGGGCCCGAGCTGCCGTGCGAGCCCCCGGGCGGCACCGCGGGGCCCGGGGCCAGCGGGACGCCGGAGCCCACGTGGCAGTACGCGAGGGCGACGTCGCCGCAGGTCCCGAGGTTCGGGCTGTCGCTGTCGCGGTCGTCGTCGCCGACGATGGCGGCCTGCGTGGCGTCCAGGTCGCCGAGGTCGTCGTCCCCGTCCCCGGTCAAGTCCCCGCGCGAGACCTCGTCGACGTCGCCGGCAGCGGCGGGGTGCCTGACGCCCAAGTCGCCGCGGACGTCGATGTCGTCTTCGAGGCCCGTGTCGGTGACGCCGAGCAGCCCCGCAGCAGCGACGCCGCCGGAGACTCCGCCGGCGTACGGGGCGCACAGGGCCATGTCGTCGTCGTCGCTGCGGCACGCGGACCTGCCGCTGCCCGTCCGCGCGGTCCCCGCGAGGAAGTCGGTGCACCTGATCGAGACCTCGTCGATCACTGGGCTGCCCGACCCCCCGGCGTCGCCCCCCGAGGTGCGCAAGCGCTCGTCGACGGGCAAGAAGCAGCGGGCGCTGTCGATGATACTGCACTCGGTCGTGGGCTCCCCGAAGCAGCGCCGCTCGCCCACGCCGTCGTCGCCCAAGGAGGCCTCGCCCTCGATTATCATCAGCCCGCCGCAAGTCCGCAGGCTCCCCAGCCCGCCCCCGACGGTCGGCCACTCGTTTAAGGGCATCACCGGGGTCCTAAGAGGGCCTGAGGTACCGCATCATTCTTCCCTCATGGCGAGAACGCATTCTTACGCTCCGCGGGCTGCACACAAAGACTTATACGGAGCTGCTGTTCGACGTGAGCGACCTCGTGGCGCTGGCGTCGCCGCCGCTCGAGACGACGTACGAGGAGCGCAGGGCGCAGCTGCGCGAAATCCTGACGTCCGCGCGGTCGGTCTCGCCGCCAGCGAAGCCGGCTGTCAGGGTGCGTGAGCCACGCATACCGAGGCTCATCGTGTGCGCTGCTGCGTTTGCCAGGAGAGCGCCCACGTGCCGGCAATCCGGAGGGCCAAGATCAACGACGACTGCCTGCTGCTGGCTGTGGTGGATTGGAGCGAAGACCCTGCCCGCGTTGAGCGTCCGGCGACAGCCCTCGTCAAGGCGACATCGTTGCCGAACTGCCACGGCAGCCCGCGCGACAAGAGGAGGCTAAAGGACAGCCTTGTGTCGTCGCTCAAGAAGATCAGCTTCAGGAAGTCGCCGTCCGTGCCGCTGAGAGAGCTCCTGCCGCCAGCGCCCACTACGTGTGTCCAGCGTTGTGCCTCTCTCGCTGTCTGACCTCTGGGCGGCGAACCGCAGGCCGATTCACGGAGACCTGAACCGCCTCATCGTCGCCATATGCGAGATGGGGGCGGCTCCAGAGGTGGACTACTGGTCGATGCAGCCATACATGACCGAGCAGTGGGAGCCAGCGGACTCGTCGTCACTCGACATGGCCACCGTGGATCCGCTCTGCCTGCGCGACGGGTTCCACGTCGAGCACAGCAGGTCCTCTGTGTCGCGCGCGAGCCCCGGGTCCAACGTCGACCACGTCCTGTACACCGAGGAGGACTTCTGTTTCTTCAAGAAGTTCCTCGTCCCCACTTGTGCGCCCACCGCCCGCGCCGGGCCTGCGCATCTCTTGTTGACTGTTGGCCCCGTCGTCAGCCCCGGAGCACTTCTGCTGCACAGAGATACCAGCGATACTGTCGGTCGAAGGCTCGGCAGGGGACGTGGCAAAGGCCATTCTGTGGACAAAGAAGGGCGCGCAGCGCCTGCTGGTCTCGTCCAAGGCCCCGCTGCGGTCGATCAAGGAGCTTGTGCCGCAGTTCGAGGGCTTCAAGTTCGCCCGGGCCCTCACGCCGCCGCAGCTCACCGACGAGCTCGTGCACTACGAGGAGAAGAGCTTCTTTAAGCAGTACAAGTTCGGAGTGCTCTACGTGCGCGAGAACCAGACCGACGAGAACGAGATCTTCAGCAACCGTGCGGGCACCAGCGAACCTGCTCGCGCGCTCTGACTGCGAGATCACACACAGTCTGTGGGTCAGCGGCCTACGAGGAGTTTCTGGGGTTCCTCGGACAGCGGATCGACCTCAAGGGATGGGGCAAGTACAGGGGAGGGCTCGACATCAAGTCGGACAACACGGGCAAGCAGTCAGTCTACACCGAGCTGGGTGGCTACGAGATAATGTTCCACGTGGCCACGATGCTCCCGTTCCAGCCCGAAGACGCGCAGAGGGTGGAGAGAAAGCGCCATATAGGCAACGACGTCGTGGTCATCGTGTACAAGGAGCAGGCGCATCAGGCGGACTGCTTCAACCCCAGGATCCTGACGTCCCATTTCAACCGTTTGCCGACCTCCCCAGAGCCCGCTCGCGGCCCACCTTGCGCCCCTCCTCTCAGTGTCTGACCCCTCCGAGCAGACATCTTCCTCGTGGTCACGGCCGAGTGCGGTCCTGACGGAAGGGCGACGCACTACCGGTTGACCATCGCCAACAAGCCTGCAGTGCCTCCGTACCCCCCGTTTATGGATTGCTGCAGGTTCGAGAAAGGGCCCGAGTTCTGGCGGTTCCTCATCACCAAGTGTACGTGCACACAATCGATTGGCCTCGCCAGTGCGCAGTCTGAGCGGCCACTCCCCCTCCCTCCTCCGGCAGGTCTCAACGGTGAGCGTGCGGCGCTGGCATCGCCAGAGTTCTCGTCACTCGTCACGACGCGCAAGGCCCGCCTGGGGATGATGTGCTCGAAGTACACTTGATAAGCTGTTTGTTTTGGTGGAACACAATGTAAACATGATAGGGGAGCACTTAGCACTGCAGGTCACGGCCGACACACTGTAGAGTGCGCGCGCTACTTCGAGAAGAGAGACATAGAGCGGCCCTTCTTCCCGGGCAGTGTGCGCAGGGCCTCGGACGCGGCCCTGCTGCCATTGTCTGCCGCGTTCTGCAAGTACATCACGGCGGCCTTGTGGTCCTTCTTGACGCCAGTGCCCGTCAGGTGGCACATGCCCAGCTTGTACAGCCCCGCGGGGTTGCCGGCGTTGGCCGCGGCCTCGTACCAGCGCACGGCCTCGGCGGCGTTGGGGCGCATGCCGAGGCCGTCCTCGAGGCAGGCGCCCACGTAGTACATGGCCTTGGTGTCGCCCTGCTCGGCCGCGCTCGAGAAGTACTTGGCGGCCTGCAGGAGCTTCTCGTCCTTGGCGTCGGCCTCCTCGAAGATGAAGATGCCCAGCTGGCACTGAGCCCCCGCGTGGCCCTGCCCGGCCGCCTGCTCGAGCAGCTTCCTCGCCGCATCCTTGTCTGCGGGCAGGCCGAGCTCGCCGCCGACGTAGCACATGGCGAGCGCGTACTGCGCGTCCCTGTCGTCGAGGTCCGCGGCCCTGCGCAGCAGTCGTAGCGCCTGCTCGGGGTTGGCGTCGACCCCGGAGCCCTCGCGCAGGCAAACGGAGAAGTGGTACAGGCCCGAGGGGCTCCCGGCGTCGGCGGCGAGCGCGAGCCAGCGCGCGGCCTCCTTGCTGTTGGGCTCGGCAGACCCGCCGCCCCGCCTGTGCATCAGGCCGACGCCCACGAGCGCGCACGCGCAGCCCGCGGCGGCCGACTGCGCGTAGAGGCGCATCGCCTCGTCGCCCTCGACGCCGCAGCCGACGCCCTTCTCGCGGCACTGCGCCAGCGAGTAGCGGCCGAGCGGGTGCGCCGACTCTGCGGCGAGCGCGACGAGCCGCGCGCCCTCGTCGTAGTCCTTGGCGACGAGGATGCGCCAGTAGCCGCAGAGCCACTGCGCGGTCGGGGACGCGGGGCTGACGGAGCCCGCGAGCTCGTCGAGCGCCCTGGTGCACTCGGGCACGCGGTCCGCCGAGGTGGTGGCCGCGCGGTCGAGCAGCGCGGCCTCGGAGTCGCGCACCGCGCCGAAGAGCCACGGCCACGCGAGCAGCAGCCCGCGGAGGAACAGGCACGCCGGGGGCGCCAGCTTGCCCCAGGCCTCGGTCGCCCCGACCATGCGCTGCAGCATCCGCACGGCCGCGGCCGCGTCGCCCGCGTCGACGGCCCTGAACGACCGCGCCAGCGTCTCTTCGTCGGCAGGCGCCGGGCGCTCGTCGGCGGGCGGCTCCTGCGCGGGCTCCCTCGCCGGCGCGGACTCCTCCTGCGCGACGCACAGCCAGCGCGCGCCGCCCGCGAGCTCGCCAGACCACGTCACGCGGAACGTGGCGCCGGGGCCTGCGACGACCTCGCCGGGCTCCGCGCCGCCGACGCCCCGCGTGCCCCACAGGGCCCCGGGCCGCGTGGCGCTCAGCTGCACGAGCGTCGACGCGCCGCGGCACATCCGCGCGACCGACGACACCGCCGATTCTGATGACGTCAGTGACGACACGCAGTCCCACGTCAGCGGGTCGCCGGGGCGCAGGGCGGTCGCGGGCCACAGCGCGTAGGCGAACCCGACGTGCGGCGCCAGGCCCGCGACGGCCGCGATGACGTGGCTGGCCACGTCTCGCCACGTGGCGTCGGCGCCCTTGAGCGCCGCGTTGACGCCCGCTCGGACGCGCTCGTAGGACAGCACCAGCGACACCGGGTTCACCTCGGTCGCCGGCGCCCCCGGGTACCCCGCGTTGGCCAGCGCCTCCACGAGCGTCTGCGCAGGTGCGGTGTCACCGGTTTTCACGAGCGGTTCTTCTTCGGGTTTCGGCGCACGTTCACGACGGGAACCGAGGAGGTCCACGCTCTCGGCGCCACGCAGGCGGCGCCGGCGGCGACGGCGCTGGGCACCGAGTCTGCGGCGACGATTCTGCGGAGGAGGGCGCCCAGCGGCCGCGGGGACGCCGGGCTCGCGGCGGGCGCGGGGACGCGGGCGGGCGTCCACGCGGGGGAGCGTGACGTGGCGCTGGCGGCGACGGCGACCTCGAGGGAGGGCGGCCTGGCCTCGGAGCGGCGCCGCGAGGTCGTGATGCGCGCGAACGCGTCGAGAAGCGAGGCGCCGCCCGACGAGGAGCGGGCGTTGCGCGAGCGGCCGGGCGAGAGCGACTCGGGGCGGCTGATGAGCGGCGACGAGATCTCCTTCTGCTGCGGGGCGGCCATGTGGGTGCGGACAGGCGAGTGTGGGTGGACAGAGGCCGCTGCCAATTGCGAATACCCGATTCGCGGATCTTCTCTGGCAGATATTCGCGCTGCGTTCGGCTGATCGATCGCTACGGACACTCCTGGGGCTGATTGTTGGACGGCCAAAATGAACGGACCAAGTACTGCGCTGATTTCTTTCAGGGAATCAGAAGAAACAACGGAGGCTAGAGCCAACAACTCCTTACATAATTCCAGAACACCGGCCAACACAGTCCGAGACCCCCCCCAGTCACGAGCGGTCGCGCCAGTCGCGCCAGGTGTCGCCGACGAGCGGGGCCAGCACTGGCGGCACCTCGGGGAGGTCTCCCAAGCCACCCAGCCAGCCGTTGTCGCAGATCATTGCGTCGGCGGAGAAATCAACAAAAAACAACCCAAAGCGCACCAAAAACGGCCGCGCACACCTGCTGGGGCTCTGATAAAAACTAAAAATGCCCCCAGGCATGCTGCTCCTCGCCCTGCTCGTCTGTGCCCGTGCGGCCCTCCCCGACGGTTCTGGCAGCCCGGGCGCGGATGGTCCCGAGTGCCTCGTGGGCGCCCCGGGCCCCGAGCCCGACATCGCCCTCGGGCCCCGCGCTGCGGGGCGGTCAGCCGGCGGAGGCGCCTCCGGGATGCCGCTCGATTATGTGGAAAACGTCTGCCCCGAGGCCTACGACCGCGCGTCGGGCTACGACGTCATGGTGGTGGCCTCGCCCACCAGGACGGCCTGCGGCTACCCCCCGAGTGCGGCTGCCCCGCCCGCACCTGACGCCCCCTAACGGGCGCCGGTGATCCCCCGCATTGATGTTTCATGCGGTGGGCATACACTGCGTTTTTCCAGCCTTTCTCCGGTTTTTCTCCTTCCGGAAAATGACGTGGCCGATCCTCCAGCGATCTCCGAGGCGCACGTGCTGCAGCTGTTCACGCCGCGGAGCGTCCCGTGGAGATACACGACGCTGTGCTTCTCGATGGCCAGGTTCGTCAGGGACAGGAGGAACCCGGCGCAGGCTGCGCTGACGACGACCGTCACGGGCAAGGCGCTCATGTACACGGTCGACTGGTCCGAGCTGACGTACCGCCTGAGGCCGGGCGACGCCGTGGCCTCGCAGCCGTTCCACCTGCCCTTCGGGACTCTGCGGGGCGACGGTAGAAACGAGAGCACCTGGCACTGCCTCAATCTCACAGACGACTTCGGTCAGCAGCGTCTCTGCCCGCTTCTCGCTTGGCGTTTGACGCGTCTCGCGGGCAGTTGCGTGGGAGAAGGGCGTCTGGCTGGGTGTGTCGTACTCGTCGTGCGACTACGTGGGCGTCCTGGGCAACTCTATCACGCAGCCCAAGGCGGCGAGGCCCGTGCTGCTGGGCAGAAAGCAGGAGTGGAACCTGCTGACCGACGACGTCGTCATGAAGAACACCAAGGCCGTGACAATACGCGCGGGAGGCCACGCCTACGGTACTGACTGCGCCCGCTTCTTCGCGGCTCTAACGGGTCTCGTGCCAGTTGGCGACCGGGTTCCTCCCGGGTGGATCTGCGACAGAGCCCAGTACAACGACGGCGTCTGCGACTGCATGTGCGGGGGCTGGGACAGCGACTGCAACGCAGACCCGCACAGCCTGGACTGCGGCAACAAGTCTTCCACCGTCTGTGACCAGACGGGCCGCTGTGCTGGTTCGTTCGGAGTTCGCGTTCTCCTTTCTATTTTTGCGGCTCTCACAAGGTCTGTCCTCTGTGCTTGTTTTGTCGCGCAGCCGTTCATTGGTCGCAGGCAAACGCGAGATGCAACCCCGCAAACTACTGGGCGTACGACGGGTGCGACTGCAACTGCGGAGGTGCTGTGGACCCCGACTGTTTCAACCAGTATGAGGAGACGAAAAACTGCGAGAACATGCCGTCCTCCTACTGCCAGATCTCCGTCGAGAACGGCTCCCAGTCGTGCCAGAGTGCGCTGGTGACGCCCTCTGCCGCCAGCTCAATTGACGCTGGGTGTGCAAACAGCGAGGTGGACGTGCGACCCGGCGGAATACGGCAACGGGGGAGTGTGCAACTGCGAGTGCGGCGTTGAGGACCCCGACTGCATGACAAACGACAACTCCACGTGCGGCGGCGACCTGCGGTGCTACGAGGGCAAGTGCCTCGGTGAGTCCCGCGCTCTGATGAGTTGCGGGCAGTCCTCTCTTACTCGTGTGTCTCTGGGCAGTTCCCAAGAAGTGGACGTGCTCGCCGACGTATTACTTCGACGACGTGTGCCAGTGCAACTGCGGCATCTATGACCCCGGGTGCCAGACCTCCGCGAAGGTGCTCAACTGCCCGGACACAAACTATGTCTGCAACTACAGCAGCGTCTGCATCCTCCCCGGTACCGCCCGCTCCCCAAGGGCCTCCTCGCTTGAGCCCTCCGCGTGCGTGTCTGAGTACCCGCTCACTCAGGGTGCGGAAACGGATACAAGGAAGTGAACGAGGTGCGTCGGGGCGTTCTCGAGGCTGCCTCTGACTCAAGCCTCTGCTCACCAGACCTGCGACGGTGGGTTGGGATGCCAGTCGTGCAAGTGCCTCAGCCAGAACGGCTACCAGTCCACCACGCCGCCGTCCCTGGATTGCCAGCCGAGTGAGCCCTTCTTCTTGCCGGCCCCTGCCTCAGTGCTGTGGTTTCACATGTTCTTCGTGGTCTGCAGTATGTGGGGACGGCAAGGTCGTTCTGGGCGAGGAGTGCGACGGCGGCTGGGGTTGCACCAGCTGCCACTGTGTCAACTCGACACCGTACCCTAGCACAGCCTTGGACAGGGACAGCTGCCAGGGCTGTGGCAACGGGATTGTCGACTCTGGGGAGAGGTGAGCCCCCCCCCCCCTCCTTCAGCGAATCGCGTGCCTCACAACAACCCCGCTCTGGCAGCTGCGACAGCGGCGAGGGCTGCGACAAGTATTGCAGCTGCGTGAGTGGGTACCACGCCTCAGAGAGCGAGTATCGCGACTGCATCAAGGACGAAGACGGCGGCATCAGCAGCAAGAGCAAGGGCATCATCTCCGCCGCGGCATGCGCCACGTTCGTGGCGCTGGCGGTGGCCACCGCGGGCGTCGCCCTCTACGTGCGGCGTATCAAGCGGGCCCCGCGAAAGCTGAACCAGCCCATCGAGATCAGCAGCAGCACCTTCATACAGGAGACGCAGGCGCCCGTGTACTCGGGCGTCGAGAACAGCATACAGTGCACGGGACTCGGCACGGGCGCGCGGGAGCTCTGCACGACAGACCTCGGGCTCAAGTCGCTGTCGCCGTGCCCGGACCTGCAGCCGGCGGTTGAGGCCACGCGAGCAGTCGAGTCGGTCACGGGAGGGTTTCTGTCTGATGCGATTGCGGCGACCGCGGGAAACGTCGTCCAGTCGGTCGTTCCTGTGTACAGCCTCGACGTACCGCCGTCCGCGGAGGTCGGCAGCAGGACGGACCCCGTCGCCAGGTCGCCGAGTTCCTAGCTAGCGGTACGCGAGGCTCGACGAGACTGCCCTTGCGTTCAGACTCTATCAGCCATTCACCAGAGCACTCAGTGAATTCGATACAACAGAGGCGCGATTCGTTTTGAGAGCAGGGCGAGGTCCCGTTCAGTTGGATTATCAACAGCATTGGAATATTATCATAAAGAGATTGACGGGGATATTGTGCTGTGAGACAATGGTCATTTGTGGGCAATATGCTCGATCATAGAGGCGTGATGAGTAGTCGCGGAGGTCCTCAAACTCCGCAGACTGCACATTTCTTGTTGTCATTCAGAATTCCCCTGTTAGAGAGCTAGAGGCACGAGGGATGCCTCGGAGGCGAGAAGTGGGGTGCTAGCAGCCCTGACCGCGAAGACGAGCTACTGAGACCGAGATAATGGCTCATTTGAGCGTATGGTTCATGCTCTGAAGCGGTTTGTACGTTTTACTGCGCGACAAGGTGCATTTTCTGGGGATTTATGAGGAAAACGGCAATATAAATAACGGAATGTGCGCTTTTACGATTCACCGAAACGCGCCTTGCGATTCTGCTGTAGCTGGTTGCAGCTCTCGGTCGTGACGCTTCACGGGTGTGAGCAGGCGAGCCATCTACATTTCACGAGCTATTTCCTCTACGGGGTGTATGTGAGGTAGAGACTCCAAATGGGTGGAGGCACGCAGAGGCGAAGTGGAAGTTTAGTGCGCTGAATAACGGATGCTCCTGACTCATTCTCAGGAAATACTCGCATTCTCATTACCGCTGTACCCTGACCGCAGGGCAGCGGTAAGGCACCCTCTCGCGGAGGGCGGTAAGGAAAAGCCGACCGGTCGGCTTTGCTGGTTGGTTGTACACACCACATGAGGAGAAGCGGCATATCCGCACGGACTGGACAAATGGGCAGGGGAAACAATTCTCGGGACGAATAAACGGTGCCTGGGGCCGTGACAGGAGCCTTGGCACAGATCCTTGGGCCAGAGAACCGACGCGGAGGCAGGCGAAGAGCCGGATCCAGGAAGTGCATTTTTCGTACACTCCTGATCAAGTAACTGATTCACCCCAAAGCGAGCCGGGTGGTCAGTTAGCTGACTGGGAGGCCCGGTCCAATCACCGCGTGCTGGGGGGACCAAGGGGACACTGGGAGGGCTCCCGCTGTGCGAGGGGCGGGCGCCAGAGGGCCGTCCCCCTCGAGTGGACCCCGAGGGACCGGTGTGAAAAAAAGACAGAGACGGCCGAGGGGCAGCAGCAAAGACGCAGGAATTCCTGATGACGTGTGATCTGCACCTTTTTTCGCGCCAGGAAAAACTGCATAAATGCCCCGAAGAGCGCGCAAAGGGCGACCACGACGGCCACCAGATGCGCGCACGCACAGCCCCGCGCGCGCCCGGACGACCCGCAGCACTCGCGAGTGCGAAGAAGACCCGCAACAACCGGGGGACAAACATGAATTTCCTCCCCCCGAAGAACCGTCGCCAAAACGGGGAAAAGCGGCACCAAAAGTTGAGAAGTTGCGGGGGCAGAAGTGAGGTCAGGTCCCCTCCGCATTTATTTTTATTTAAAAAGCGTTTGAGAGAAAGGCAGGGATGAATTACTTCAGCTTCGGGTCCGGCACGGACTCGCTGCTGCTGGACAGCCGCGCAGACGACGAGATGTACCGCGCGGGCGAGGGCGAGGGCTCGTCGCCCTCGTTCGCAGCGACGGCGACAACAACGATGCCGATGCTGTTCGACAGTCTGCCGCTGATGGGCGACTTTCCTGTCTATCAGGCGTCGCAGCACGCGGAACAGCAGCCGGGCAGTGCGCGTCTCCCGGAGCTGCTGGTCGAGTCCCGCGACGTCCCGTCGTGCTCGATGGACCCGGCCGTGCTGCTGAGCCCGCCCCCGTCGCCCGCGGTCAGCTCCTCGCCCGTTTCTACATCGGTCAAGCGTCAGTCGAGCAGAGGGTGCGTGTGCTGCTGGCGAGCCCCCCAAAAAGATCCACTCTTTCTCTTCTCCTTAATTTCTTTTCTGTCACCCTATTTTCCTGCACACCCCGTTCAAGCGCATCTGCTCCGGCACCTCCCGCGCCCTCCGCTCTTTTCACATGTCAACGCCCCCTCTCCCCCCCCCCGTGCGCGTGGGCGCCCCTCTGAATGCGAATTGAATTTAATTTACACAACAACAAACCAAACACGCGAATTGACTTGGCGCCCTTCGGCCCCCGCTCGCGCGCAGCATACGGCCGACGAGCTGGAAGACGACGTCCTTCGACAGCTCGTCGCCGGAGCTCTGCGACCACAGCTACCCGATCCCCGTGCGCGGCAGCTGCTCGTCCGTGCTGGACGACGCCAGCGGCGTGCAGTCGGCGCCCGGGACGCCGCGGTCCAAGCGCGACATACCGGACGCGCACATGGGGTCGCCGCTGTTCCTCGCGCAGTCGGCGCCCATCGGCAGCCCGATGAAGCGGCACAGGTTCGCGCTGGCCGACACGCCGACGCTGCCGCCCGTGTCGCTGGACCCGCCGGCCGCGGGGTCGGTGGCGCCGTCGGTGTCGCCGCTGCGGCAGTCGTTCACGACGTGCGCGGGCAGCCCCGACGAGTGCGTGCAGCGGCTCGAGAAGCTGCGGCGGCTCGACTGGGTCGCCAGCGACCCGCGCGCGGTGCAGCGCATCAGCGAGGCGCTGGCGGCGGCGAGCGTCTGCTGCCAGGGCTACTGCAGGACGCGCTACTGCTGCAAGATACACTGGTGCCCCGCGCAGAACCAGAAGGAGGAGGGCAAGGCCAGCCGCTACCACTGCCAGCACCCGCACGAGGGCAGCCGCAACAGGGGCCGCCACCACCTCGAGTACGCCTTCTACTGCCCCGACCCCAACTGCTGCAACGGCCGGTGGTTCTCGCGCGACGAGACGCACAACAGACGCGTACGCAACCCTCCCACCTACCCCCCCCCCCCCTTACTATTCATCCCCCCCGCCATGCAACCCCCTCGGTTCAATTCGCGAGGGGCGCTGAGCGCGCGGGGGTCAATTCAATTTTGTTTCCTACAACATTCCTGGCCGTTTCCTGGAGTTTTCTTTTTCCGGCTGGTTGAGAAAGTTGGCTCAATTTCCTGCTGTTCCCGCGCGCGCCGCACCACAGCACGCTCCGAGGGTGAGGACCGGATCGGTGGAGGCAGACAAGCTGGACGCCTAAGACTCAGCTCGAGGGCGTGCTGGCAGGCAAATGGAGAAAAAGCAAAAGCTCACTCGGGGCCCCAATGGAAGGGGAAACAGACACCGGAGTGCTGGAGGCGTGCAAGAAAACCCCCACAACTATAAGAAACACACGGGGCCGGGACCGCTGGCGGAACAAAAGGGGAGTCGAGGCAAAACTCTCTCCCGTCCGCCACTCGGCTCACCGCCCCACAACTACAAGCGTGCCTCCAAGCCTCCATCTCTCCCACATCTACGCCTCTGCAAAGACTTATTTATGTACATACGCACACCGGCCCCCTCGTAACCCTCTCTTCCCCCTCTTTCTTCCCTTCCCCTCCCACTGGAAGCCTACTCAAACACAGTTTCAATATGGCAAAACTCAACCCAGCCCAGCCCTTCAACCCTGCGGGGGCAACTCTTTCCGAGAAATGGCAGAAGATTTTTGGGGCACAGGCGCGGAACACGTCACCGAGCGCGGAAAATCACGTGAAAGATACAGCCGGGCGAACATTCCGCAGGCAACTTGCTTTGTACCCGCTTTCGGCTGTCCAATCTCTTTTTGTCTGAATCCCCCGGAACACACGCGCGACCCGAATCACAGAGCGGTGCTGCACTGGAGTAGCCACGGGCAATCGGCGACAGCTTTGCTTGCTACTCTTCCGCTCTCCTGTCGCTCTCAGCTCTCTCTGGCCCACAAACGCTGGGGAGTATTCTATCCCCGGGGAAACAGGAAACAACCACATTGATGAGGCGCACCCTTCCGGCTTACTTCTCGGTCTTGACGGCAGCAACAATGATGATGCTGATGACGGCGACGACGGTGATACTGATCCCCACGACGATCGCAGTCAACTATTGGGCATCATGTGTGTCAGTCAGGCTAGGGACGTCGGGGCTTGCCTTGGCGTTCTGGCAGCACATGGCTCTCCTGACGCGTGTGCTGCCCCTCCTGAAGCTCTCTGAGTTCTTGACGAGTTGCTCTACCCGTGTCAGACGTTGCGAGTATGTGCTGCAGCCGGTGGTGCTCACCGGTCTTTTCCTGCACTACCTCAGCCGTATCGATGTTGTGCAGCGTAATATCGATGTTCTGCATCATGAGCGCTGCACACGCCAGTCAGTGCTCCTTACTCAGAGATAGTCATCTGCTGCCGCGCACCGGTGACATCGTCCACCCTCTTTTGCACTGCTGCCACCCTGCTCGGCGTTATCGGCATGCGTTTGAGTCCGCCACCTCTTGTCAGTACCATTGCTACCGGTGAGGGAAGCAGGGCTCCGAGGGGTGTGCACGTTGCTGACATGGTGGCTCTTGAATTAACACGGTGCGTCTCTTGAGTAGAGCTCCACTAGTTTTGTTCGAGAACCTCCTTTTCCCGATAATATCGGAATAGTCGTGTGTACTCATGACGTTGTCATTCCCGGCAGACTTCTGTGAGACCGTTCCCACTCTGTTCCCCTCGGGTCTGAGGGAGGCCCGCGGCGACGCCGGCATTTCTCCTTACATCTTGGGCCACGCCAGCACGCCGCCCACCTCACGTAAAATGGAATTCGCAGAAGTTTCAGAACTTGTTGAAAAAGCCATTGCCTTCGCTGAGACCCATTGACTCGCCGTTTTCGGAAATTGTTCGGGATTCGAGCCACCGTCTGTTGAACCCTGCCGCTGAGAAGCGCGAGGAAGCCCATCCATGCCACCAGGGCCACCACCAACCCTTGCCCCCTTTGTATCACATGCGCATCATGCGGTCCTCGGTAGTGGACGTGCAGCTGAAAACACCCCGACACACCCAGTTTCGGCTTCCTCGTGCTTCTGACCTCGATGGCCACGCTATTTCTCGACGGCAGTGTGATTGTGGCAATGGCTCCTATGACATGTCTACTGTCGTACGAGAGCGCCACACGGCTGTGATCGGAAAGAGGGATTTGCCGTGGGGATCACAGAGATATTATTTCCTCGTCACCGTACGGGCCGTGCGGCAATCAACTGTCCACCAGCCACGCAAACACAAAACCCGCCGCTGCCATGTCCGCGCCCATCATCACGCGGGCCAGCGTGCTGCCGGGCGACGCCGTGGAGGTGCGCGTCGGCGAGCGGCGCCCGCGGTGGGTGGCCGGCGTCGTGGCCACTACGAGCCCCGGCGGCGTCTGGATCACCTACTTCCGCGGCGCCCAGAGCCCCCTGCTCCGCGCGGCCTCGTCCCCCGCCCGGGGCTCCGTCTGCCTCTGGGCCTCGTTCTTCCACGAGCG
>CACRSC010000030.1:8222-96986 GCA_902651635.1 Mastigamoeba balamuthi
GACGGCGCGGCTGGAGCGGGTGTGCCTGGCGGGGAGCGTGTGGGTGGGGTGCACCCTGCGGGACGTGCTGTTCGGGAGCGGGACGGACCTGACGCGGGCGCGGTTCGACGACAAGTGCGTGGTGGAGTCGTGCGCCATGGAGGGCGTGGCCATGCAGTACGCCGGGGCGTGCAGGGGCAGGCAGTGCGTCGTGGGCAGCAGGGCCGAGGAGCGCGCAGACATCGCCCACCTGTCGTCGATGCCGATGGCCAAGCGGCGCGGCAGCGCGGAGAACGAGCAGAGCTCCAAGGGGAGCGTGCGGCTGGTCAAGTGCAATCTGGGGAGGGCGGACCTGCGGCACGCCAAGCTGGGCCAGGCCCAGATGGAGGGCGTGGACCTGGCGGGGGCGGAGCTGGGGGCGTGCGAGCTGCCGGCGGTTCTCATGCGGCGGTGCGGGATGCGCGGGGCGGACCTGCGCGGGCGGAACCTGCGGGGCTGCGACCTGCGCGAGACGGACATGGGCGGGGCTGTGCTGGCCCACGCGATGCTGGGGGCGGCTGACATGAGCGGAGCGGTGCTGGAGGAGGCCGAGGGGATGGAGACGGCTGAGATCACCGCAACGACTGTGCTGTCCGGCGCCCACCTGTCGTCGTCGACGGGGCTGCGCGGGCGCGACCTGCGCGGGGTGGACCTGAGTAACGCGGAGCTGCGCGGGGCGGACGTGAGGGGAGCGGACCTGCGGGGCACGAGGCTGGAGGGGGCGGACATGAGCATGGTGGTGCTGCGGGCAGCCAAGGCGGTGGACGCGACGACGCGGATGAGCGGAGTGCGGCTGAGCAGAGCGGACCTGGCGGGGATGGACCTGCGCAAGGTCGACATGAGCAAGGCTGACCTGTCCGACGCCCTCGTCTCCCTCGTGGACCTCAGGTCGGTCTCCGCTGTGTGGCCCTCTGCGGATCTGATGACGGGTGGGCAGAGGAGCAAACCTGACGGAGGCTGTGCTGCCCAAGAGCCTGAGCAAGAGGGAGAAGGTGTCAGGAGCGAACCTGACACGAGTGGACCTGTCCAACAGAAACCTCAGCGGCTTCGATTTCAGTGGGGCTGTGCTGCAGAACGCACTGCTTAGCGGTGAGTCTTCTTTTTATCTCTTATGTAGCCCTCGTTTCTGACTATTGCAGGCGCTGTCCTCACAGGTTCCAACATTTCTGTGGACTCACGCATAAATCTCCCGCATAAGAAAAATTGCAGTAAAATCTGTGTTCTGCAGCCGATTTCGAAGCACGCGCAGCACCACAGAGCAAGGGGAGGCAACAACGAAGTATGGTTTCCGGTTGCCTGATGTTAGGGGAGTGGCCCTGTGGCGTCGGAACGTCTAACAGTCACGAGTACGGGCGGCATAGGCAGCTGTCTGGAGGGCAAGGTTGTGGGCGAAAGTGCCGAAGTCCAGATCGGACTCTCTGTTGATCGTCTTGTAGTAGATCCAGGAGTCCAGAAGCAAACACGTCATGTAGAAGTCGTCCATGGCGAGAAGAAAGTGATCGCGCCGGTGGACGCTCTTGAAGCCCTTCTCGTTCATCAGCTTGTTGTACTCGTCACAGACAGAGAAGCCCACACCGTAGTAGAGGTATGGGAGATTAAGGCCCATTCGAGAATGTGTAGTGGAGCTTCTTCTTTCGATCGTGTGAACGGCTGACAACAAAGACCTCGACCTGATGGTCATCAACCCCCATGATCTCCTTGTTGGCCTTGTTTCGAACTCGCACCCGCGATTTCGGTGCCGTGCATTCCTGGAAAGCATAAGTGGAGTCACATTGGGAAACGCACATCGGGAAGGGGAGCCTCTGTGTCATCTGGCTCGCTTTCGTCTGGCTCGCTTGTGTCTGTCTCGCTTTCGTCTGGATCTGTTTCCGACTCTGACACCACTGTCTCTGAGTCGGCCACGAGAACCTCGTCATCGAAGCGAGTCGGAGCACGGTGTCGCCTGGGCCCAGTGATTGCCAACGCCTGGCGCTCGAATCGTGTGTACGAGGCCACTCGCTTCCCTGTGGTCTGTGGAGCAACAGCACCAGGGGGTTCGACTTGTGCTGGAGAAGGGGATGGCGCCGAGAGCTCTTGAGCTGGACTGGGTGCTGAGGGCTCGAGAACTCGAACCAGTGTGGCAAACGACCCAGGAACCTCGACGTCTGTTGTAGGAATCTGTGTGGAAGGTCAGACAAAGAGTGGTTCTTGACCTCACCTGGTTAATGAGGGGCTGGAAGGACGAGGCCTTTGTTGCCGAGAGCAGACGAGTGGTCGGGTAGACACTGGCCACACTGCGCCACGTTGCGATCCCTTGGCGAGGCGTGTAGAGCGAGTCTGTAATGGCGAGACCACCTCCCATGGAGGCAAGAAGGAGGGCGTTCTCGCCGAGCATGGTAGCTGGGGTGTCCTTCTCGCTGGTCACTGTGTTGTTATCGAAGGCTCGGAAACGAACGAGGTAGGGGGCGTTGAACTGCGTCTTCCCGCACGTCGTCTGGTACCACAGTGCAATTTTGTCGGCACCCACCTGTTTGCGCGCCAAAGTCAAAATTTTATTAATTTGAAAAAAACGGGCACAAGGGGGAAAAGGGAGGGATACCTTGTGCTCGCACTTGCGGGACGCTGGAGCTTGATGAAGACCGCCATAAGCCTTCTCGTCTGCTGCTACAGCCTCGCCGAGCGTGAGGACATTGGTGAGGAAATTCTCGTTGAAGAGTGGCTCGAGGTCCTGGGGGATGTAGAAGTTCACGTGGTAGCGCTCAAGCGCCATGATGCCCAATCGTGCGCCTTTGTCGAGGTCGAGGCACTCCATTGCGGCTTGCCACTCGTCTCGCAGAAGATGGCCGGCATCAGCACGGGTACAGGTGTTGCGGTGGGACACCAGAGCTGCGAGAATCTCGAAGCGGACAGCGTAGTACTGGAGTGCCCTCTTGGCCGTGATCGGCATAGAGTAGGTCACGTTGTACTTGAACCGGTGCGTACGGCAGTCGTCTGCGCGGTGCCACTCGACGACCTTGTCCAGGAGGGCCAGCGGGTAGTGGCAGAAAAACGCGTCGAGCTCGGTCACGTGAGTGCCTGCGCGCGCCTTGAACAGGAGGGGGCCCTTGGCCATGGAGCTGGCAGCGAGGAGGGGGGTATTTGGGTGTCTGGCAAGGTGGGTTTTGGTGGCGCACCTTATGTACTCCAGACGTTCCTTCTGGGGGTCCAGCCGGCGGAAGCCAGCAAAAAGGGCCTCCGATAGCACCACCGCGCCCAGTGCCCGACGCTCCACCTCCGCGCACCTCTCCTCCACCTTCGCCTCCAACGAAAGGAACATCTGGAGCCGCGCGCGCGCTTGCTGTTGGTTTGGGTGTTCAAGGGGGAAAACGCTAAAAATGTATGGAGATTCACTTATGCGGGAAGTGTATGTGTGAATCAGCTGGTGTGTCTCATCCTTTCGAACCCACTCACCGGTGGTCGCAGGTGCTGTGCTTCGTGGAGCGAACCTGAGCAGAGTGGACCTGTCCAACAGAGACCTCAGCGGCTTCGATTTCACGGGGGCTGTGCTGCAGAACGCACTGCTCAACGGTGAGCAATCTCTTTCTCTTTTATGGCACACTTCACTGACTGTTGCAGGCACTGTCCTCACAGGTTCCAACCTCTCTTGTGAACCTCCTTCCGTTCCACTCAACACCGAGTGATACGCCTGCAGGTGTTTTGCTGCGTGGAGCGAACCTCAGTGGCGTGGACCTGTCCAACAGAGACCTCAGTGGCATGGACCTGACCAGCGCAAACCTCACTGGTGTGACCAAATCCCTGTTTCAACAAACGCCCATGAATTGAATGCAGCGTGCAACATGGCAGGGGCGAATCTCAGCGGAGCCACACTAACGGGTATGACTCCTGCCTGTTTTTCTCCTTCGATCCTTCAATTGAATTCCTCCTTGCGTTGAATCCTACGGTCAGGAGCTCTCCTTGCAGGAGCCAACGTCACCGGTGTGATTGTGATTTGTAATTTTCCTTTGATGACCACTCACAGGAGCTGTGCACGTGGACCTCACAGGAGCGCACATCAATGGCGAGTGATGGGCTTGTCTTTCGTGTCTGACACTGTGTGCCCTGGATACAGTGTTCAGGGAGTCGCACATGATCGGGTCCGAGGATGACTGCGCGCTGCTGATGCAGGCGTACCAGAGGGCCAGCAAGGCGCTGTTCCCCCCTGTGTGGAGGCTGCTCTGGAGAGCATCGGCCTCTGGGGGCAGCATGACCGCGTCCGAGTTCCACAGGCAATGCGATGGCAATGGCCCCACCTTCACATTCATCCGTGACACCAACAACCGTCCGTCGTTGGAACTGATCTGCTGATGTCTGACGTTGCATGGCATTAGGCGTTTTCGGTGGATTCACTTCTGTCCCTTGGAGTTGCAACTGCTCTTACAATGCTGACGACAAGGCATTCCTGTTCAACCTGACCGCAAAGGCGACCCAACTCGTATCCACAGGATCGCAATACGCTGTCTATCACGGGACTGGATATGGACCGTCATTTGGGCAAAGAGGCGATTTGGAGTGTCTCAACCCGAATTCCTGCAGCCACAGTTCCTATTCGGGAACGACCAACATCCTGGGCCAGCAGGGCAGCTCTTCATTCCAGCCAGCAGAAATCGAAATCTGGACGCCCCTGTGACGTGGGCTGAGCAGTATCGCCCAAATTGGAATTTCAATGCCTCTGATTGCAGTTTGTTCAGGAAGTCACCTGTGACACGTTTGCTGTTGTTACATGCTAGCCTTAAAGCTGCTTGGGTGGAGTGGTAACTGCGTCAGTGGGCGAAGCAGAGAGGTCGGGCACAGACCCCATGCGGGACAGAGAGGGCAGGTTCGACGGTGGCGGCGGAGGCGCAAGGGCTGTGAGGTCGATGGGGGAGAGCAGGCCGCTGCCGTGCATGTCCAGCGCCAGCGCCGGCAGGTCGGCGATGCCCTTCATGGGGTCGGCGTAGTCGTCCGACGTCGCGTAGAACCCCACCAGCTCGGGCTCGGTCAGCCTGTGCCTGCGGGCGTTGGCCGGCACCACCGCCACGGGCGCCCCGTCTGCCGCAGCCGCCGCCACTGCGGGCGACGCCGACAGGCTGGGCACGTCGCCGCTGCCCGACGAGGGGCCGTCGACGGGCCGGAAGACGACCGAGTGCGACTCCTCGACGGGCATGTTGACGGGCGAGTGCGGGTGCAGGTGCCTGCGGTAGAGGATCGTTGCCAGGACCCCCAGGGCCACGGCCACAACGCCCGCGGGGACTCCCACGAACACCACGTAGACGCCCTTGCTCGGCCCTCCCTTGTCTGCTGCGCAGAGGTGCATTCAGGCGCGCTCGGGAGCCCACTGCCCGCCACACACGGGGATGGCACGCTCACCGGAGGCCACGCAGTCGATGCTCGGGATCGGCGTCGCAGCTCGGAAGTGGCCGTGGCAAGAGCAGTCGGAGCACCCGAACCCCCCGTCGCACGGCTCGCCCGGGTCCAGGACGGCGTTGCCGCACCCCGTGCAGCCCGCGTCTCTGGGCTCGTGGGGCGCGTGCCCGGGCTTGCACGTGCAGTTGTCCTGGCAGTAAGAGCCACCGTCGCACTCCTCCCCCACGTCAATTTTGCCGTTGTGGCACGCTGGCATTGCGGTCAGCCGGACGACAGCGGTGAAAGCTGAGGGTGCGAGCGAGAGATCGGCGGCTCGCACTCTGCTCGATACACGTTCGCGAGGGAGGGACGGCCATTTTGTAGCCGGATGGGCACGTGCACTGGCCGGAGCAAATCAAGCCCCCGTCGCACTGCTCGCCGCTGTCGACCACGCCGTTGCCGCACCCCCGGCAGTAGGGCATCGGCGGGCTGTACGGGCTGTACCCCGCGATGCATCGGCACCGCTCGCAGAACAGGTCTCCGTCGCACTCCTCTCCCGGGTCGACGACGCCGTTGCCGCAGTCTGCGTGCCTGTGTCAGTGCAGCCTCTCGGGGGCCTCCAGGACGGGGAAGGCGCACTCCTGCTGCCCAGCACGCACGACACCGACGAGGGGTTGGAGGGCTGCGAATCGGTCTGGCACGTGCAGTTGTCGTTGCAGAGCGACCCGTTGTCGCACTCCTCGCCGGCGTCGATCTGGTCGTTGCCGCAGCCCGTGCAGTACAGCCGCGGCGGCATGTAGGGCAGGTGGCCCAGCCGGCACCTGCAGCCATCGCAGAACTTCCCCCCGTCGCACTCCTCGTCCCAGTCGATGTCCTTGTTGCCGCAGCCTGCGGATTCCAGTCGGTGTTGGTGTGCCGCTGGGCTGAGGTGGTCGAGCGCACTGATGGGTTCGCAGGAGATGGTGGGTGGCGATGTCTGCCGGTGGCCGGGTGGGCACGAGCAGTTGGGCAGGCACAGTGCCCCCAAGTCGCAGTCCTCGCCGTCGTCGAGGATTCTGTTGCCGCAGCCCTTACAGTACGTGCGGCGGGGCGTGTACGGGTGCGAGCCCCCTACACACCAGCAGTTGTCGCACAACAAGCCCCCATCGCAGTCCTCGTACTCGCTGCTCACCATGCCGTCACCGCACGCTGCCAGAGCGCAGGGGGAAAGGGGTCAGGAAACCCGGACATGGCAGAGCGGCCACCCACCCGGTTTGCAGGTTGTCGATGGCGGGACAGTGGGGACCCATCGCCTGGAGCACATGCAGTTCTCGCAGTGACTGCCGCTGTCGCACTGCTCCGCCGTCGTCGAGGTGATCTCCACCACCCCGTTGCCGCAGCCTGCGCCCCCCGAGTCGGCGGAGGTGAGGGAGGAGAGCACCAGCAGTCGACCCGACCCAGCAGGCTGCGGGGTTGCGGGGGCGCACCGACGGGAATGCAAGTGAAGTTGATCGGGGAGCACGACATCTCTCGGGGCCCAGGGCATCTCTCAGGGTTGGTGGGCTCCAGGTGCGAGGCGCACACTGCGGGGGGCGACGCCACTGGTCAGCAGGAGGAGTGTGTGGAGGAGACCGGGCAGAGGCGCCTGCCTGGATCAAAGTCGCCGCACTCGCACGTGCAGATGTTGTCGTCGTAGGCGCTGATGTCGCAGGTCCAGTTGACGGGGATCTCCCTGCAGGCGCCCTGGTAGCACATGGCCCAGTCGCAGTCCGACACGTTGGTCCTCAGGCAGTCGACGTCCAGCACGCCCCCGGGCCGCTGGCACCTGCAATCGCACACGCCGTCGCCGTACCTGCGCAGCCCCGACGCTCGCCATCAACAGGGGGAGCAGAACGCAGCAGCGCTGGGCTGGGCGCGTACTTGTCTGCGCTGCAGTTGGGCCACGCCTCGGTGCACGCGTTGCTGTCGTTGCAGAGGGCGACGCTGCGCCCGGGGCAGTTCAGGGCGCGTGGGTACCACTCGCCCGCGACGACCGAGTCGCGGCAGTCGGGGTCCAGCATCGCCCCGCAGCCGCACTGGCACCCGTCGCCGCTGCCGTAGGACCTCAGCGCGCAGACCCGCTCGTCCCACCCGGGGTCCACGCACTCGCCCGTCCTGTTGCACACGCGCCCCGCAGAGCAGTTGCCCACGGGCCCCGCCACGCTGGCGTTGCAGTCTGCGCGCCCCTGTCAGCCCCACAGCTCAGGAGGGGAGGGCTTTTGCCGCACCGGGGTCCCAGGCCCCGCACCCGCAGTGGCAGACGCCGTCGGCGTAGAGCGCGCGCGAGCAGGCCCACGAGATGGGGACGGCGTTGCTGGGCTTGCCGACGAGGCGGAGCGCCAGCCCCGTGATGTTGTCGTGGACCCAGTCCGAGGCCGGCGAGCTCCAGGGCCCGGAGCGCGAGCGCCGCCAGTGCGAGAGGCGGCCCACCGAGGCGCCCGAGGCCCAGACCGACACCGAGCCGCAGCGGGCGGTCACGCGGACGCCGACGTGCACGCGAGGCGCGAGCAGCAGCAGCTCGAGGTCCGACGACGTGGCCGCCCAGCCACCCGCGGCCTCGTCGGGCAGCATCGACGCCGAGCGCGACAGCGCGGGCTCGGGCGCGGGCCTGCCCAGCACGTCGTCGTAGACCACGGCCTCGACGGCCAGCGAGCCCCTGCACACCTTGCGGCAGGGGTCTGTGCGGTTCCATGCCAGGCGCACGCAGACCTGCACCAGCAGGGGCCCCAGTCAGCTGCAGGATCGGGGAGCGAAGGGGAGCGGCGGGGCGTGCTGCTGCCAGGTGGTAGGGGACGCTGCTGGGCGTGGCCACCTGCACGATCTCAAAGAAGTCGTGGGGTGTCCGTCCTGCCGATGGATTGTTTTTGTTGTGTTCTGCTCGTTTGTTGTGTTGGGGGGTGTTTGTTTTGTTGACGTGTCAGATTCGAGTGCTATACGGCGTCCTCCCCGATCGGGTGAAGAAAACGGCGATGGGGGAGCGGGCTTGGGGGGTCTGCACGTGCCGTTGTATGACGTGGCGTCGCAGTCGTCGTGGGCGGCCCCGGGGAGCAGCTGGGGCCACGCGGCGTCCCCGTAGGCCGTCAGCTCGAGGCCCTGCGGCAGCGCTGCCCCGTCGAGGCACTGCGCCCCCGTCACCGCCGTCGCCCCCAGCGACGTCACGCTCGCCGACGACTCGGCCGACGCCTCTGGAAGCCCCGACGCCTGCAGCGCCCGCGCGGGCACGGGGGGCAGCAGGGCGACGAGGGCGAGGGCGAGGAGGGGGCGGCAGCGTGTGGCCGGCGTGGGCATCGCGGGCAGGGGGCGGGAGGGCTCCGTGCTGTGCCGGTGCCGGCGTGTGCGGGTCTGAGCGGCCTGACGGCTGCGGTTTTTTGTCTGCTTTTCCGCTTTTCCCGGGGTGCGCAAGGGGGTGGGTGTCTTTGCGGGTCCGTGGGCGGCGCTTGGGGTCCTCTGGGGGGTAGGAATGGCGCTCTCTCTGTGTGGGGGGTGTGGGGGTCGTGTGGTGCTCGGCCGTGGGCGACATTTCCGCGGACATTCGCTGATTTCCCCAGATCCCCGAAAAACGGACCGCGAAACCGCCGACGTGCACGCGTCCCAGGGCATCCCCGCTGTTGTTGCCTGCCCCGCCCTCCTCTCGACGCACCAGCACTGCTTGTGGCACCACACCCCCCAAGCGCTCCGTGTGTCTTTCGCTGCCCTGTGCAGCCAGCAAAGCCGCTCTTCCTCTTTTTGTTGAAAACCGCTGCTGAGGCGTCGCTGCTTGGCTGGGCTGGCTTGGCCCGCTGCTCCCCCAGCCACCGCCACCTCCCCCCCCCCCCACAGCCCCGTGTGCCGCGCGTGGCGGGTTGCCAACCTACGCCACCGCTGTTCCTCTGTTTGTCGAAAAGCACTGCTGAAACGTCTCTGCTGAGCTGGCCCGCTCCGTCTTGGCTGGGCTGGCTTGGACCGCTGCTCCCCCAGCCGCCACCACCACCTCCCCCAGCCCCGTGGGCCGCGCGTGGCGGGTTGTCTACCTACGCCATTGCTATTAAAGCGATTCCGGGAGCTCTGCGGGGCGCTCGGCCCGGGCTCAGCAGCAGAACGTCACAAAGAGCGGGTAGTGGTCGCTGACGTCGATGGCGCGCTCGGGGTGCCCCTCGGGCAGCTTCCTGTCGACGGCCTTCCAGTCGCGCGCGACCTCTGCGGCCACGACGCGTGCGCCCGCGGGCACAAACACAAAGTCGTTGCGCACAGCCCGCGACCCCGCGCCCCACCGCCGCGACAGCGCGTTGGCCGCCACGTCGCCGCTCGACGTGCCGGGGTCCGCGGACCTGTCGGGGTGCGCCGCGCGGTAGGCGTCGACGAGCCCCGCAGCCCGCAGGCGGTCGCGGAGCTTCGCGTACTCGTCGCTGAGGTCTCCGCTCTCCGCGGACTCTGCGACGTTGAGGTCGCCCAGGACGACGGCGCAGCGGGCGCCCGCGGGCAGCGGGGCCTCGGCGGCGCGGGCGAGGAGCTCGAGCTGCGGGGCGCGGCAGGCGGCCTCTGCGGGGGACTCGCCGGCCTGCGTGTGGGTGAAGACGTAGGCGACGCCGCCCGTGACGACAGTGGCGACGCCCTTGCGGGCCATGCGGTCGTAGCCCTGCATCTTCCCGTACTCGGCAAACGAGCACCACTCGATCTGCGGCGCACGAGGGCAGGGGGCAGGGGCACAGGGGTCAGGGAGAGGGCGCCAGCCGTGGCCACTGCGGGGGGGACAGGGGGCGCAGGGGGCAGAGGCCAAAGATAGCGCAGCAGAGGTGCAGTGCAGCGGCTGACACGGCACTGCCAGAGAGACACGCACGCAGACAGCCGCTGTCCCAGGGACAGCAGCGCAGGGCGAGGGGAGGACCACCGGAGGGCAAGCAGCCCCGCCCTGTCAAGAGGCACAACAGAGAGAGAGAGAGAGAGAGCGAGAGGGGGCAGAGCAGAACAAGAACCACCACAGGCACCGCCTGCACCGCCTCAGCACAGCAGTGCTGCTGCCACAGTGCTGTCACAGTGCGACCCACAGGGGGCCAGTGCACAGGGAGTGCAGTGCGCAGCGCCCCCACAGGCCCTCACAGCGGGGGGGGGGGGGGGGGNACGCCGCCCGTGACGACGGTGGCGACGCCCTTGCGGGCCATGCGGTCGTAGCCCTGCATCTTCCCGTACTCGGCAAACGAGCACCACTCGATCTGCGGCGCACGAGGGCAGGGGGCAGGGGCACAGGGGTCAGGGAGAGGGCGCCAGCCGTGGCCACTGCGGGGGGGACAGGGGGCGCAGGGGGCAGAGGCCAAAGATAGCGCAGCAGAGGTGCAGTGCAGCGGCTGACACGGCACTGCCAGAGAGACACGCACGCAGACAGCCGCTGCCCCAGGGACAGCAGCGCAGGGCGAGGGGGAGGACCACCGGAGGGCAAGCAACCCCGCCCTGTCAAGAGGCACAACAGAGAGAGAGAGAGCGAGAGGGGGCAGAGCAGAACAAGAACCACCACAACCACAGGCACCGCCTGCACCGCCTCAGCACAGCAGTGCTGCTGCCACAGTGCTGCCACAGTGCGACCCACAGGGGCCCAGTGCACAGGGAGTGCAGTGCGCAGCGCCCCCACAGGCCCTCACAGCGGGGGGACAGGGGGACAGGAACCAGGAAACCCCCGCGAACGCCTCAGGAAACGCCACAGAAACCCCACAGGCACCACGACCCCCCACGCTGGCCCACCCGCTGCCCGCCGCCCCCTCCCGTGCCCCCTGCCTCTGGGCCCTGCGCGTGGGCGCGGTGCGGGGGTGTCGGGGCGCACGGGCTTGGCGCTGAGGACCATGAGGCCGGGGCCGAGGTGGAAGCCCAGGCGGTAGGGCGGCGCCCACGCGTGGGGCATCGTCGCCCGCGCCGCGTCAGCGACGATCGTCCGCGCGCGCGTCGACCAGATCTCCGCCAGCACCGCCACGTCCGCCCCGCACGCGCGCACGCGGGCACCCACCTCGCGCGCGCGCTGCTCGTCGCGGTGCAGGAGCGGCCAGTAGAGCGACCCCGCGGCAGTGCCCCAGAACAGGTGCGTGTTCAGCAGCAGCACCCGCGTGGGCGCAGCTGCGGACGCGCCCGTGTCCGACGGCGCAGGCGTCGCGGGGCCCGAGGGCGCGGCCGCGGGCGAGGAGGCGGTGGAGTGGTCGCCGGCGTCGGCCATGGGGGGTGGGCGCAGGGCTTTTTTTGAATTTGGCGCGATTTGCCCAGACAAAAATATCTCCAGGGCGGTGGGAAAAACTGACCGCCCCATCCGGCGGTTTGGATCTACGGATGTGCAATGCTCGAACGGGAATCGGTTTCGCAGACCAATCTCGGAACCGTCGATCTGATCACCGCTTGCGCCCCACTCGTCATGCTGCGACCCGTTGAATCTGGTGGAGGAAACCGACGAATATTGAAATAACCGAGTGAGGGCACCTACGGCCTTGTCCCGTAGATACACGTACGCCCCAGCACATTCGATGCCCACGTCGCTGTCCTTTCTACAGCGTGCGGTGTTCCGGTCCCGCAGGCGGAGGACACGCGTCCCGACTGCTTCTAGGAAAGCAGATATTTGTTCCGGGACAATTCGTTGATTTGGAAACAAAAAGAGGACGGGCCTTGCCGCTGACAGGGCCCCCAGGCGGCACCGCAGGCAGGGCACCCTTCGCCCCTCGCGATAAAGGGCACCTTCCCGCGGGCAGAGGGCTGCAGCCTTGCGTTGCGGTTGATGATTTCCGAGGTTGCAAGTGCCCACGCAATCTTCTGTTAAACGTGCGGGAAATGACCCCGGAGCTTCCTGAGGACTTCTTCCAGCCGGCCGCGGCGCCCCTGCAGCACAGGAGCGCGGCGGCTGCCCCCACCCCCCACGTCAGCGGACGGATGAGTCACGGACGGACAATTTCGTCAGGTAATTCGATGCGCAGATTCGAATATGACTGGCACCCGCACTGCGATTCCCCTGATCGCTGGGGGGCACAAAAGAAAAAAAAGCCACTGAGCACCAAAGAGCCCCAACGCTGCCCCAACACGCCTGAGTCGGGCCCCACACTCGGCATCGCATGCACAGCAACCCCTGCTCTCGCGCCCGGCAGTTGTCGCACCAGTCGGCGGTCTCTGCTATCGCAGTCGCCTCGTCGCTGGCGTCGATGACTGTGGCGATGCCCAAGTTCTGCAGGGCCGTGCTCGCCCTGCTGTGCGTCGTCGCCGTCGTCGCGTTCGTGTACCTGCCCGGGGCGGACTTCCTTCGTGTCGCTGCACACCAGCGGGGGCTGGAGCGGCAGGTGGCCTCGGGCAGGGGACGCAGCGGGGTCATCCCGCGGGTCGTCCACCTCACCTGGAAGACCCAGGACGTCCCGGACAAGTTCGCCCCCTTCGTGCGGAGCTGGCGCGAGCACAACCCCGGGGTGGAGGTGCGGCTGTGGTCGGACGGGGACCTGCGGAGGCTCATCGCCGAGAACCACACGTGGTTCCTGCCCACCTTCGACTCGTACCCCAGGCAGATCAACAGGTGCGCGCTGCCGCGAAAGTCCACGATAGATGCCGGGGGGCCACGGCCCGCTGACATAGCACGCGGTGGGCGCATGGGGGCACACAGGGTGGACGCGGCACGGTTCTTCATTCTGCACGACTTTGGGGGGCTGTACTCGGACATCGACATCGGCTGCAAGGAGCCCGTCCCCGAGCACCTCTGGCACAGGCAGGCCGTCGTGTTCGCCGCCCACTCCATGGGCCTCACGCTGGGCAACATCATGGCCGAGCGGCGCCACCCGCTGGTCAGCGAGGTCCTCGCGAACCTGCCGGGCACCGCTGGGCGGCAGTACGTGGTGTCGCCGTACGTCTCGGTGATGTTCAGCACGGGCCCCATGGCGTTCACGAGGGTGTACGAGGAGTTCCCCGCGCGAGACGAAGTGCATGTTGTGGGATGGGCTCAGTGGGACCGAACGTTCTCGTTCACGGACGGGGAGAGCTGGCACGGTTGGGACGGCAGGTTCTTCAAGTGGGCCGAGACCAACCGCAGAGCTCTGATTCTGGCCGTCAAGGTCGCCATCCCTGTGGCGGCGCTCGCCATGCTGCTGTGGATCGAGTACCGCGTGATGCGGAGTCGGAGAGGACAGGAGGATCGCGTGCATCACGGCTGACGGAGGTACGTGCAGCGAACAGGCCTAGGTATCCAACGGCGTAGCATCTGTGGAGTCCTCAACAAACTCTCGCTGACGCGTCTCTGGCACTCACACATCCAATTGTGCAATCTTAATAGAAACCACAATTTCACAACGAAACAATTATCTCAGCGTTCTTGTGAGGCAAGGCTCGGAGCGCTCAATTGTACGCTCTGTTCCCTTTGACACACTGCCAGCGCTGATGCTGGTCTGACTTTCACAGAGATGAGGAACTCGAGGGTTGGGGATGCAGTACGAGTGATTTACGACCGGCAAGTGCCAGCAATGATGACAACTGCGCTTAAGTGGACGAAGGAGTTCAGAGTCTCCAGATCGCGTGAGAGCGATGCCGTTGGCCAAGCAGTGGTTGGGATTTGTGCTCTTGGTTTCTGCAGTTGCACTTTGGAGACGCAGTGAGTACCGTCCCGCTCATACAAAGAAATCCGAGAGCTTACAATCTTGATAGAAGATTGCTGTTTGTCTCAAGGATTCCGATCGTGTTGGGGGACGGGTAGGGAACAAATGTCATTTGCTGAAGTGTTGCTGTGTTCCCGCACGTGTCGTGCATCTCCACCGTCATCAGCGCCCACAGTTGTGCCGTCGATGTTCACATGCGCGGGCGGCAACAGGTGGTGTTTTGGGTCTGCGTTTCGACACCAGAGAGGCGACATCAACGATCGAGACAACAGAAAATTTAGTGACGATGGCGATGGCAGCTACAAAGGCTGTATGACTGGCAGTAAATCACAAAAATAACGATGGCGACGGCAACGGCAGTGACAAAGGTGGCGATGATGGCGATGTAATACTAAGTGATAACAGCGATAACAGAAATTCAGGCACAAATAGCCACGATGGCGACAATAGCGTTGGCAGTGATGACTTAAAAATAGCAATGGCGACTGTGCAGCGGCAGCTACGGGCAGATGAGCATGCCTGCCATGGGGATCGACTCAGCAGGGTGCTGCGGCATGTAGGCTGGAGTAGGAGAACGTCCCCGGATGCGCACTGCTGGAGTGCCAGGGATGGGCATGTGCGGTGAGCTTGTGTGAGCATCACCATGTCACAGCCCAGTCCTGGCAGGACCACAGGGACACGACAGAATGTGGCAGCTGTTCTGTGCCAGTAGCATCCCACCCTTGTTGGCCCCGTCTCCGTATCATAGATAGTGATGCACCTAGCGTTCTGATGAGTAACACGTTTCTTCATTCTGCTACAAGGAGCCGTCCCTTCAAGCACTTTTGGCACACAGGCCGTCATGCTCACTGCCCACTGATTTTCCCACACGTGACCGAGACCAAGAGGTACCACTCCATCATCGCCGAGGTCCTTTGCACTGAGATCTGAACAGTCTACTGAAATTTCCTGGCTGTACCAGGCTTTCCTGTGCAGGAAAGGTGCCCGTGGCTGGATGAGCTATGCGGACTCGAAGTTCTTAGTCGCAGGTGGGAAGATAGCACACTACATTAAGTGTCATCTGCGGTTACAACCATCCTACTCAGCCGAAACCAATTGTGTGACAGTGCGAGAGGAACCACAGGGCACATGAAATGCCGATTTATAGCAGAATTGCATGGCTGATTGGCTGTTCCATTTCCACATTTTCCTGTGAAATGCCCCTCTTCGGTCCTTTATCTGCCGTGACCCCATAGTGCGTGATTGTGCTTGATGGGCCAGCGTAATATTTGAGATCTTCGCCACAGAGATGGTCCCAAACTATGCTGGCACTCTCAGAGAAGCAAGTCTGCGCGCTCTCACAATTCGTGCTGCTGATTCCATTTCGCCTCAAATTCAAGAAGAACAAGAAATATGGCTGGGCGAACGGGTAGGAAATGTTCATTTCTCCTTAATATTGGAGAGCCTCTTTTCATCTTTTCTCCTTCGGAATTGCTGGGGCACACGTGCATCATCATGCCAGCTGGATCCAGTGGTTCGTGATTCATTATTACTTTGTCGTTGAAGGCTATGCAGACTGTGGAGGTAGTCTTGGTTGTTTGCGTTGAGGCCGAACATACACCTGCAACTCTGGGGTCTGGACACAGAGAAAGCCAAGGTCAAGGCACACGATCCATCACTTGCCACACAGTGGGTGGACATTCAGGTGTTGCGTGCCCTCGCTGTCTCTGCTGTGGTGCTGTACCACCTGGGCTTCCATTGGGCACAGCGGCTTCAGGGCGCACGACCAAGCTGAAGACGAGATAGCCACTGATGACGAAGAAGATGTCGATACCCATGAACTGGGAGACCATGTGAAGATGGTCAGCTTTAATGACCTTGTTTGCTGGGACGGAAAATGCCACAGCTATGTGCATAATATTCCGGTCTACGTTGATTGTTCTCACTATAGCACAATGTATGTTGCATAAGCTACGAATTACATGATGAAAAGGCTTTGGTCATCCAAATATATGCAGAGCCTAGAGAATGTCATAAATGCTCATTACTCAATGGATCATGTGTCCGGACCTGCAACATTCCCACAAAATATACTGTCAGTCTGATGTAACCATGAAATAATGCTATTTGGATACCATGCTTCTTTAAGAGAAATGCAAATCAGTTTTAGTTGGTGAACTTTCAGAGCTCTTCACCACATAACAAGTAATTCAGACCCTTAGGTACTCAATGTTGCATAGTGATGGTATTTAAGTAGGACAAAAGAGGTCACTGCAATGTAAATATGCTAAAACTCCCAAAAGATAAAAATGGTGATTGGTGCTACAAGGCTGCGAACAACTCTCATTCAGCATTCAACATTCTTGTAGATTATTATCTTAAAAGATATTATGGTTATAGGCTTATCAGGCTTAAGTTAGTCAGGTTTTAGTACAGTTAAAGTCACTTATAGCTGATCCCAATTATCTACCAAATACAAAGAGCCATACATTTCTTGTGTATTCGTGATTCTTGGACAATTATTTGATTTTCCCCTTGGAATTGCCTGCAAGTGAGCTGGCAGAGAATCTGTGAGTTTCTGAGCATATCTAAGATACAGTGACTTTCACTTCTTTCTGATACAGCATTCCAGAGCCTTGACAGAATGGGGGTTATCTCAGCCACTCTTGCTTTATGAACACTTTACATGCTTAATATCCTTTTACCTGAGCTGCATGTTGTCCAAGGGAGACAGTTGATGTTGTTTTCCGACTGTTTTTATTTATTAATGTTCACTGTTAATATCTTCTGCCAGAATCCACTCTCTCTGAGCCTCCACATGCCTGATGAAATAAAGGATGAAGAGCCTGCTTGTAGATTTCATGCATCTGTTTGAAATCCAAATTTCCCTGGAATATATGCAACATTCCGAATCCTCTTAAAGATACATTATAATAAGCCTGAACCTTCACCTGTCTGATAAAGAAATCTATGGCCACAAATGTCATGTCTTGGGGTCCTCCAGCCAGAACATGATCTTATCACTGAATCATGATGTTTCAGAGAATCAATGAAAACCTGCAACGTGATAGAGGATTAAGAGGCCCACTATGATGTCCTGCAGCTCTGGGTCAGTTTTTGGAAACAAATTCCCTCTTTGCATTTTGACTTAAGAAGTACATGTAATACTGAAAGAGAATATCATGTCTCTTGATCAAGCTGGACTTCTGACTGACTATTTGCAAAGCACATGTAATAAATGCTCAGGGCAATGAAATCAGGAGGGCTTTACACTCCAGGATCATTTGGCAGTGTGCTCATGTGAAAGGGTAATCAGAAGAAATATAGATATTTACTGCAGTAACATTTAGGGCATTTGAGACATGCGCATTCATAATCATTACTGTCCGATTCCTCTACACTGGTGAGGGCTCTGACTTCAAGAAGCCCCACAATACATAATTGGCACAGCTAGGCATGGAGTCTTTATTGCTGCCAGTCGCAGCATCATTGTTCATATGTGCTGCTGATCTGATCCAGCCAAGTGGGCATCAGGAGAAGATCTCGTGCTCGTGACTCTGTGATGCCTGCTAACCAGAATTTCTCGTTCATGCGAGTCTCTGGCCATTTCCGAAGAGGAAATTACCTTTTCCACCGTATACAATTCATCTGTTTTATTCAAATCCCCCCCCCGGTCTCTGGTTCTCAGTCTGGTGACCTGATAATGCGGGGAGCCCAGAGCACACAGTAGCATTCGGCATCAGTCGCACCAGTGTCCTGGGGTGGGCAAGAGCCTTGAGGACGCCCAAATGAAATGGCTGTCCATGCCCGCCCACCAGTGGCGCTCGCGAGGTGGGGAGCAGGGCAAGACCGCGAACCGTCACAGCCGCGTGCGTAGATTCGCTTCCGAGCGCCCTTGGAGACGGCATGCCTCTCATGGCTGGCACCGCACGTCGGGCCAGAGCGGAAAAAACGAACAATTTTGGTAGAGATTTCTTTTACAGATTCGATGTCCAGAAGCCAAGAGGCGGCTTCACAAGCACACGGATCACCGCTACCGATGGCCGCGCTTCAGAGGATCAGTCCCCGTAGGCTTCCATAAAACGCAATCTCCCGCAATGATGTGCACTTCCTCGACCACACGAGCATGTCTTTTTCTCTCGCCCACGGCCTTTTCCGCTGACACACGCTTCCATTTTACACGATTCGTGATGTCACTGCTGTTTCACGTTCGAGGGCTTCTCTCTTGTCTCTATTGCCATTGCCCACATAATTTCTGCTCTGCCGTCAATGAGGGTGCCCATGCGCTACACGGTGGCGCTGTCTGCGCTGTGCGTGGTGTTGTTCGTGGCGTTCGTGTACCTGCCTGGAGGAGACCTCCTTCGTGTCGTCTCGCACCAGCGGGGACTGGAGCGGCAGGTAGCCTCGGGCAGGGGACGCAGCGGGGTCATCCCGCGGGTCGTCCACCTCACCTGGAAGACCCAGGACATCCCGGACAAGTTCGCCCCCTTCGTGCGGAGCTGGCGCGAGCACAACCCCGGGGTGGAGGTGCGGCTGTGGTCGGACGGGGACCTGCGGAGGCTCATCGCCGAGAACCACACGTGGTTCCTGCCCACCTTCGACTCGTACCCCAGGCAGATCAACAGGTGCGCACTGCCGCGAAAGTCCACGATCGATGCGGGGGGCCCACAGCCCACTGACACAGCGCGGTGGGCGCGTGACGGCACACAGGGTGGACGCGGCGCGGTTCTTCATTCTGCACGACTTTGGGGGGCTGTACTCGGACATCGACATCGGCTGCAAGGAGCCCGTCCCCGAGCACCTCTGGCACAGGCAGGCCGTCGTGTTCGCCGCCCACTCGCAGGGTCTCACGCTGGGCAACATCATGGCCGAGAGGCGCCACCCCCTCATCGCTGAGGTCATCGCCAGCCTTCCCGAGGCCTCATTCCACCAGTACGTGGTGTCGCCGTACATCTCCGTGATGTTCAGCACGGGCCCCATGGTGCTCACGAGGGTTTTCGAGGCGTTTCCCGCACGATACGAGGTGTATGTGGTTGGGTGGACAGAGTGGGCCAGGACGTTCTCGTTCACGGACGGGGAGAGCTGGCACGGCTGGGACAGCAGACTCTTCAAGTGGGTATACTCTAATCGCCAGACGGCCAAGTACTTCGGGGAGGTCGCCATTCCTGTAGCCGTGCTTGCGTTGATATCCTGGGTTAAATTTGGGATGAAACGGTTTCACAGCGAGACCACTGTTGAAACGAACAATGTTTGACGCATCGATGTTGTAAAGCACAGTCCGTGCATGGGGAGTTTTCTCGTCATCTGCATTGTGTTTCTGGTATACAGCCATGGGAATGTAATTCCATTACATCCTTTCAAACATAGAAACAACTCAATCACAATAGTAAAGCGAAGAACAGCACAATAAGACGACTTCTCCTTGAACCACTGACTAAGAAACACGGACAATTGAGCTAAGTCTCTCGAGATCTTCATTTAATCATAATTCTTGAGATTCAAACACTCCTAGAACTATCAACATCATAACTGCGACACTTCCTTATCCGGAATCTCGCCCACAGCAACAGGGCAAGCACAATCGCTGGGACAGCGACCTTGATGGCCAGCATCAGAGCTCTGCGGTTGGTCTCGGTCCACTTGAAGAACCTGCCGTCCCAACCGTGCCAGCTCTCCCCGTCCGTGAACGAGAACGTCCGGGCCCACTCGGCCCACCCCACGACATACACCTCGTCCCGCGCGGGGAACTGCTCGTACACCCGCGTGAACGCCATGGGGCCCGTGCTGAACATCACCGAGACGTACGGCGACACCACGTACTGCCGCCCGGCGGTGCCCGGCAGGTTCGCGAGGACCTCGCTGACCAGCGGGTGGCGCCGCTCGGCCATGATGTTGCCCAGCGTGAGGCCCATGGAGTGGGCGGCGAACACGACGGCCTGCCTGTGCCAGAGGTGCTCGGGGACGGGCTCCTTGCAGCCGATGTCGATGTCCGAGTACAGCCCCCCAAAGTCGTGCAGAATGAAGAACCGCGCCGCGTCCACTCTGCGTGCCGTCGCGAGTGTCAGCCGTTGTGCTCTGTCCCAGTGCGAGTGGGCTGTCGGGTGAGGGCGCACCTGTTGATCTGCCTGGGGTACGAGTCGAAGGTGGGCAGGAACCACGTGTGGTTCTCGGCGATGAGCCTCCGCAGGTCCCCGTCCGACCACAGCCGCACCTCCACCCCGGGGTTGTGCTCGCGCCAGCTCCGCACGAAGGGGGCGAACTTGTCCGGGATGTCCTGGGTCTTCCAGGTGAGGTGGACGACCCGCGGGATGACCCCGCTGCGTCCCCTGCCAGAGGCCACCTGCTTCTCCAATCCCCGCTGATGCGCGACGACCTGCAGGAAGTCCACTCCGGGCAGGTACACGAACGCCACGAACAGTAGAGCACAGAAGAGAGCCAGCGCAACTGTGTATTGCCTGTGTAGCATCGCGGTTGAGGCAGTGGTCTGAAGGAAGTCTGCTGATGGTTGAACGGAAAAAGAATGAACTAGAACATGAAACATGCAGGAAGTCGTGCACAGGAGATTTGCGGGCGCACTTTTGAATGGGGTCCCTTGGGGTACCCCAAACCCCATGCCCCAGAACTCCAATTCGTGAGTCAGGAGTCCCTGACAGGGCCTACATGTACCTAGCCCAGAACCAGCCTGTACAGGAACCACTCACTGTCAAACCTCCGAGATGCAATCATGCATTGGAACGCAGTTTCCAGAAAAAGATTGTCAACTGTGACGCAGAGCCGAGATCTAGAATCTCGATTGAGGGCTTTTAGTGATTTTGATTGGAGCAAGAATGTTAACAGATGGACGCAACGTTTTCACAATTTGAGTGAATCCAGTTAGTGTGTGAGTTAAGAATGCAGATAGTGGTCTCATCCATGTGTCTCTAATGGTGCGAGGGCGCTTCCCGGCCAAAGCTCCAGAGCACCCAGGTGCTGGGGTGTGCCTGGAATGCCTACAGGACCGCGTGGACACCTGAGTAGTGACATACTAAGTGGCAACCAACATCTTGCAGAGTAACACACACAGGAAATATGCATTTTTTGTGGGCTGTACGATACTTGTGATGCCCGCTTGAACCTGTGACTGCATGAAGTCGCCGTGTGCTCATACGACGACCCTATTTGTTTTTATTTTGCAGAGCTTGCTCGGGGAGACGTGGGCGGGACACGCGACCTCTCAAAAGGAAAGCAGCACACACCAAGAGCACGATTCCCGTGCCTCCGTACAGCACCAGGACAAACGCTTGGCCAACGACATCGCTCTCGCGCGAGCCGGGGACCCTGAACGCCCTCGTCCACGAGGCGTACGCGAACCCGTCTGTCATCTGCGGGTCGTACCAGCACTCGTACTGCATCCCCACCGTCCTCGAGTTCCTCAGCTCTGGTTGGTCAAGGCCAGCACTGGTGAGTACGCCTGCAGCGCGTAGAAAGGAGTGTGCCATTGAGTGCGCTCCTAGCCTCCTCGTCTGTGCGTGACGTAGGTACTTATCTCCACGGGGAAGGCACTGCGATCACTTGCCGTCAGTTAGAGCACAGCAGCAGCGCCTCTTGCGTACAGCTTCTTGCCCTCTGCAGTGACGACGTCAACCACTGGCCACGTGGTGCCGATCGCATTGATGGCGGAGGCGCAGTAGCTCCAGGTGCCACTGGTGGGGTCGGACCTGGGAGAGCACGTGCCCCGTGTCCTGCGCAGGGGCCACCAGAGCCTGTCGTACCTCAGGTTGGGCGTCGGGAACACCAGGGCGTAGACCAGCGAGCAGACGCCCGCGAGCACGAGCACCATCACAGCAACCCCACGCACGGTAGCCATCACCTCCGTTTGCTCTGACTGGAGGAGTGCTACCCGGCGGATTCCCGAGTCGGTTTCGCGCTCACATCCAAGAGGAAATATCGGGCAGTTGGTTCGGGTTTTTTCTGATCCAGGAACGAGGGCGACACTCAGAAGACAATGACCCATCTTCTGTCACGGATCGTCTGGTGAGCGCGGTTGTTGTGTGGGTGTTCTGCTGTGTACCGTACCTGTTCCTGAGGGTCCCAACGCCGAGCATTTAATAGCATAGGGCAAAAACGGGCATTTTCTGCAAGGCAGAGGCTGGCAGGCCACAATGCTGTATTGCCGCTGCTGCGCACGGTACTGCTAGTGCCCAACAAAACACGAGTGGTGAGAATTGCGGGCCGTTGTCAGCCAGACGCCGCCTAGGCAGAGCAGGGCTGGGCTGAGCAGGGGGACGTGTGCTGTGCTCAGCGGCGGTAGCGGTAGCGCTTGAAGTTGAACCAGAGGTGGAGGATGCCGCGCTCGAAGACGCACTTGAAGCCGCGCCTGTGCGAGAACTCCCACTCGCGGTTGACGATGCGGAACGCGATGTCCTCGTAGGGCGGCCCCGCGTGTATGCGCAGGATGCACATCTCGGGGTTGCCGTCGGGGTCCGGCCCGAGGTGGTACTGCGGGGCCTTGGCCTTGTCGATGAGGTCCGGGTAGAAGAGGTTGAACTTGTAGCCCTGGACGATCTTGGGCGGCGGGTTGTCGTGGTCGTAGTGGCTCTGGTTGTACTTGTTCCAGTCGTACCCCGTGTGCACGCGGTTGAAGAACCGCGGCTTGCGCGGCCGGAACTTGTCGTGCCACCACTGCGCCGCCTGCTGCCCCGCGGCCGCTGCTGCCGGCACGTCCACCGTCGCGCAGAAGGCCTCCTCGTCCTCCTCCATCGCCCGCCCCTCCTCCTGCTTGTACATCTCCTCCTCGGTCAGCTCCCGCTCCCCTCCGGCCGCCCCCGACGGCCCCGACGGCCCCGCAGAGGCCGCGGCCCCTGCAGAGGCGGCGGCAGAGGCGGCAGCGCCCGCCTTGGCCCGCAGCTTCGCGGCCTCGGCGGCGACGACCTCTGCGCGCCTGCGCTGCTGCTCGCGGAGGTCCTCCTCGGGGTCCACCGCCTCCTCGTCGCCCACCTCGTCCCCGGGCCGCAGCAGCAGCGGGCTCAGCCCCTCGGCGTCGGCCTGCGCGGCCGCAGCAGCGGCAGCCGAGGCAGCGGCAGCGGCGGTGGGCTCGGCGGTGGCCTCGCGGAGGCGGCGCTCCTTGTCGTCGATGCGCGCGAGGCCGTCCTGCAGCTGCTCGGCCCTGCGGCGGCACTCGTCGGCGTCCGCGGGGGCCGCGCCGTCGGCGGCGGGCTGCTGGGCGGCGGCGGCATCGCGGGCGCGGGCCTCGGCCTCGACGCAGGCGAGGAGCGCCTGGAGGACGAGCCTGTGCGTCTCGCGGAGCGTCGCGCGCGCGTGGTGGACGGCCAGGCGCGCCAGCAGCGCCTCCCAGTACTCGACGTCGACCGTGTTGCCGCCCTCGACCTTGCGGAGCACCTGCGCGCGTATGTCCTCGAGCTGCTCGGCCGTCTTGCTCTGGAACATCGCCCCCACGTCGGCCAGCACAGCGCTGCTCACGCCGCTCTCCCGGTCCCGCGCCTCGCGCCGCACCCGCGACAGCTCGTCGTCCACCACCACCGCCAGCGCCCGCCAGAACGGCCCGTAGCGCGCGTCGGCGCCCTCGAGGTCCACAAACGCCCGCACGTCGTCGCGGAGCTCGCAGAGGCTCGCCTCGGCCTCGGCCCCGCGCGCCAGCGACGCCACCACAGCCGTCGGGTCCTCCACGCACAGCGGCGCGTCCGCCTTCATGTGCAGCGTCACGTAGATGCGGTCCACCGGCCGCGGCCTCCCCTGCTGCACCCGCAGCTCGCTCCGCAGCGCTGCCTGCAGCCCCCGCAGTCAGATTCCAGGAATCTAGATATTCGGCGCGAAGATGCGGGTATCCAGACTACAGGAATCTAGATACACGGATTCCAGGAATCTAGATACCCCCGAGGAAGATGCGGGTATCTCGCGCCTGCTTCATGTAGAACTCCTCCTCCTTGCGCTCCCAGTCGCCGTGCTCGGCCATGGCGGCCTCGCGCTCCATGACCTCGCGCTCCTCCTCGAGCTGCGCGCGCTCGGCCTCGCGCTCGACGCGCCTGCGCTTGGCGAGCTCGAGCTCCTCGGCGAGCCGCTGGCGCTGCCTGCGCTGCTCCCTGCGGGGGTCGAGGCCCCGCCGCCGCTGCTCCGCCTCCTTGGCCCGCCACACGAACCGCTCCCCCAGCCGCGGGTCGTTGAACGGGTTCGCCCCCTCCCCGTACGCCGCCGCCGCCGCCAGGGGCGCCGCCTCTGGGGCCGCTGGTGCCGCGGAGGAGGCGGCGGGGCTGGGGGAGCGTGGGCGCTTCTGCTTGCCGCTGCGGCTGCGGTGCCTGTGCCGCTGCTTGTGCCGCTTGCTCCGCTCCTTCCGCGCGTCGCTCTCCGAGGAGCTGCTGCTCGACGACGGGCTGCTGCTGCTGCTGCTGGGGCTGGGCGACCGCCGGTGGTGCTTCCCCATCGTTGGCTTGGCCGCGCGCGCAATGCACGGCTCCCCTCTCTCGGAAGATGCTCTCAGATTTCTCTATCTTCATAGAATCTTGACGTAGATAACAGAATCTCGACAAGACGGATCCAGCACAGAACGTCATCTAAAAACCTGAATGCTCATTATCTCACGCACACAGTCTCTGCTCACAACGTCATCTAACCCACACACTCTATTCTTACACAGTCTCACAGTCTCACTCCCACACTCACTCTCACGTGTGCGGGGGTGGGGTCAGTCGGTGATCTTGGTGGGCTTGAGCTGGAGGGAGAGGTCTGTGACGGCGGTCTCGTCCTGGAGCAGGCGCATCATGACGACCTCGGAGACGTCGTCGACGAGCGTCAGGCCGAGCAGCTGCTGGAACGTGATGACCATGAACTTCTTGACCTTGGGCGAGATGTCCTGGAACATCTTGCCGCCCGACTTGCCCTGGCTGAAGTTGGTCAGGAACGCCACGACGGCGACGAGCAGCGTGTTGATGACGGCCTTGAGGATGTCGCCGCCGCGGAAGAGCTGTATGCCCAGGAAGATGAACGCGAAGAGGAACACGAGCAGCAGGAGGCTCAGGAAGAGGTAGAGCGCCAGCTGCGCCTTGGTCACCCCGAAGACGCTCTTGACCTGCGACCGCATGTAGTCGCGCGTGCACTCGGCGCAGAGGTCCTGCACCTCCGAGTCGGGCCGCGACAGCTTCTGGAACTGCTCCTTGACCCGCGCGTGCACCTGCTCGCAGATGTAGAAGAACATGTCGTTGAGCTGCTTCTCGATCTCGCCCAGCAGCCGCACCCCCGCCTGCACCACCTTGGCCCCCTTGCCTGCGCCCGATGCGTGAGTCTCCAGTTCCCCCAAGGCTTAGCTCAGGCCTCTCCCTCTCTGGCGCGCGCACCGAGGAAGGCGTCGAGGCCCTTGACGGTGTCCTGGCTGCGGATGAGCACCGAGTGCACGATGTCGTGGGCCTTGCCCAGCGTGTGCTCGAGGCAGCCGTAGTTGAGGGCCCCCGAGAGCGCCTGCATGCCGCGCACGGCCCGCGTCGTCAGCGCGTCGGCGTTGCTGACGGGCCAGTCCACGAGCGCGCGCCTCGCGTCGGCCGCAACGGCGTCGGGCGAGTCGGCCATCGCCCGCAGCGTCTCGATGACCTCGTCGGGCCGCATCGAGTGCGCCACCGTGCGGCACAGCACCTCCTCCACCACGTGCGGCGCTGCGAGGTCCACGTCCACTGCGCACGGCACAGAGTCAGCGGAGACAGGGACGAGCGCCCACACAGGTCCCTTTCCTCCCGCTCACCGATGCAGAGCTCGAGTATCGAGGGCAGAGAGCGCTCTGGGTCAGCAGCGAGCTTGCCGAGCACGTCGCCGAAGAACACAGAGGCCGTGTTCCTCCAGCGCTGGCCCTCCTGCGCAGCAGAGGCGGCCAGCAGGGCGCTGAGCCCCTGCCTGGTCTCGGCCATCCCCTCCAGCGAGGCGGACCCCAGGAACCGGCCCGCCGTGGCCACCGCACCCCTCAGCTCCGAGACGGGCTTCTCGAACAGCGCGAAGAGCTGTGCACTGTTAGCCGGCAGGTAGGCCCTGAGCTCCGACAGGGGCCCGCTCAGCCACGCCTTGGCGATGGTCGTCTGCGCGTCCTCGGCGCCGTCGTCGCCGACCCTGTTCCAGTGCATGAAGCGCGACGTGCCCGACAGGAGTCCCGGGGACAGCAGCGTGCGGAAGGCGGCCTTGTCGCCAGTGAACAGGAGGCCGTGGAAGAAGCTAGCGACGTTCTGCGGCTGCATCTGCACCGAGAACTTGCCGCCACGGGGCAGAGTGTGGCAGATGAGCCGCGACACCAGTTCGTTCCAGTGGCTGTGGCACAGGGATGTCAGACTTGGGCAGTGCAACGGTCTGTAGGTGTTTCGCACTTGGAGAGGCTCCGCAGGAATGGCGTGGCGTGCTTGAGGAACGCCATCAGCCTCGACGGGGTCGACTTCAGGGGGTCGAACGCCGTCTCGATAGGAAAGAGGATGAGGGCGATCACTGCGTGCCATGGCATCCGGTGAGAACCCCCCGGCGGATGGGCGCGAGAGACGCACTGAGGTCCTTGTAGAGCACGCGGGGCTTTGTTGGAGGTGAGCTCAGCTTGCTCAGGACGAACGGGGGCTCCTTGTCTTTGAAGTGCAAGGCGACTACCTTGCGCATCTCGGCCAGCGCCTCCTCGAACGACTTGTGGTCCTCGATGAGGTACTTCTCCAGGTCGTTGTGGATCTGTTGCTGCCCGTCAGACACGCCCTCTGGGGAGGAGTGCAATTGCTTCTGGGACCTGCATGATGCTGTTGGCGTAGCGGACGACGGCCTTGTCCTGATTCGCCGTCTCGCGTATGGACTTCATGATGGCATGAACTGCGTTGCAGATGGCTGCAGGCTTGGGGTTCTGACGGTGTGTGAGACTAAGTTCATTCGCTGGGTGTTTCGTCCGCACTGTTCCGGGACTGAGCAAGGCGAGAAGGTCGTCCACCTGCTTGGCGGCCTCGGTAATGTTCGAGGGCAGCGTGCTCTTGACGCTGACGCCCAGCCGCAGCGGCTTGAACACGATCGAGTTGACGAAGGTCCTGTAGAGGTCGACCTCCTTGGTCGTCGCGCACCACCTGTTGACGAAGAGCGCGGTGCCCTCGGCCTCGGCGTCGTCGAGGCTCCTGCCCTCTGCCTCCGCGTCCCTCCGCAGGGTCGCCCAGAGCTTCTGCGGCGCGTCCTCGAAGGCGTACCACAGCAGCGGCTCCACCAGCGCGTGCACAATGCAGTTGAAGAGCTCCGTGTGCACTTCGAACCTCCCGGTCGCCGACCAGATCGAGTCGTCGACGAGCGCCTCGAGCTTTTTGAACACGTGCCACGCAACCTCTTCGAACCTCTGCTGGCAGCGTTCAGCGCGGTGCGGGATGTGGGCAGTGCAGAGGAGGGGAGGGGCAGCTTTGCCTTTGCGTCGGCCTCGAGGTCCTCCCAGTGCTCGGCCTCGGAGAGGTACCAGAGCAGCATGCGGGTGACGCAGTAGGGCCGCACGAGCTCCATGCGGTTCTTGAGGGCGAGCAGGTTCTCCACGAGCTGCCGGATGACGCTGCCGCGCACCTCCTGGGCAAAGGCAGGGAAGCTGAGGTACGCGAGGATGAGGTCGCACTCCTTGCCGTCCTCGGGCTCCCAGCCGAGCATGACCTGCATCAGCGCCGACACCCACGGGTGCACGCTGTCTGCGAACAGGGCGGCCCCCTTGTCCGAGTCCGCGTCCGAGAGCGACCGCAGCATGTCCTTGGCCACGACCCACAGCGCTCCCGTGCTCTCGAGCAGCTCCCTCTGCAGGCGCACCAGCGGCTCGCGGACCGTCGAGAGCGAGGCGGCGAAGGGCCTGCAGAGGATCGACGAGACCAGCTGGTTGGGCGTGAAGGCGTAGCCCAGGACGCCCTCGACAAAGGCGCCGACGACGGCGGCAAAGTCGTAGTACTCGTACAGCAGGTCGACCTTGCTGTTGAACGCGAGGATGTCGTACGTCTCGAGCACCCCCTTCATCTGCTGGAACCAGCCCACGCGGTGCATCGGGTCTCTCGGCAGCCGCACGAAGCGGGGGCGCCTCAGCGCAGCCGCGAATGTCTGGACCATGGGGGACGCCCAGCAGTCCACCGTCTCCATCGCAGCCCGCTGCATGTCCGCCAGCGTGCCCCCGAGGACGGAGAACGTCTGCTCGCACAGGACGCCCTGCAGGGCCTCTAGGCACGTGCTGATGAACAGCTTGGACGCGCCCGCGGCGTCGATGAGGCCCACAAGCCCCGAGAGCACGTTGGGGATCTGGTCCTCGAAGACAACGCGCGACAGCACCTCCTTGAACTGCACTATGCTAGTGCTGGTCCAGATCTGAGCCGCAAGGGGGAGGTGTGAGCGAGGGCACAGCGCCTGCAACGGAGGGCGAGCTACCAGTGTTCCCTTCTCCGCCGGGTGGACCACGCTGGCCACGGACTTGGAGAACTTGTCTTGGAACGTCCGCCCCGCGTACTGCCACGACTCGTGCACCAGCTTCAACGCGATTCCAGGGCCGCCCTTGTGGTGCGCGATAACGGCCCGGAAGGCCGTCAGGAACAAGGCCTCGCACAGGTCCTGCAGCTCCTTCACCTTCAGCTGCGCAGTTGTGAGTGCACGCGGCTGACGAACAGAGCTGTGCGCACCACCGAGTCGGCGTCGCATTTCTTGGACAGGAAGACATCGACCTGCTTGGAGACCTGGCCGAGCAGCCACTCGATCTTGGCGGGGTCGCCGAAGTGCGCCCTCAGCGTCTGGTGTGGAAGCAGGCCGATGAGGTTCTGCACGAGGACCGTGCCCGAGAACTTCTCCTTGGCAGCGCCCTGGGCCGGGCCCGCGAACTCGGGAGTGGCTGCGGAGAGGAGCTCCTGCGTCGAGACGACCGTCGCGGCGTCCCAGCAGAGCGATGTCATCCACGTGGTCAGGCCCTCATAGAACTCCTTGGCGTCTGCCCGGTGTGCTGCTGTGTCAGAGAGGAGGTGTGTGTGTCTGCGCCGGGGAGGCGTGGTTACCCTCGGGGGACAGGAAGCGAGGGGTCCTGATGCTCATGCTCCTGGAGGACGAGGGCACGTCGTCCTCCGAGATGAGCTTGATCTCCTGGACGACGGACGAGACGAACAGCCTGCACGTCTCTGGGACAAGGATGTCGGGGTTGAACACCTCAGCGGCCACCGCCTGGAGCTCCATGAACGCCGACTCGTCGCCTGTCAGCATGGCGTTCATGCAGTTCTGAAGTCCCCCGTGTCAGTCCACTCGGCCAACAGCGGCACCGCGCGACGCCGTACCTCGAGGATGCGGGCGATGAGGGACGGCAGGGAGGCGGTGTGCGCAAGGGCGATCTCGACGCAGCGCTCCAGCGACTGGTTGAGCGCAGTTTCGAAGAGCGTCTGGAAGAACTCGATGTCCGCGAGCCCGGCGTTGTTGACGAGCTGCTCGCAGATGGACTGACGCGAGTGGTTCGCGTAGGAGCTCAGGATCTGCCCGTTTATGGCCTGTATGGCCATGTCCACCACATTCGATGCCTCTGGCAGCATCGAATTGGCCTCAAATACCTTCTCGGACACCTTCGTGCAGAGCTCGATGCAGCTCCACCTGTTGTGACGCAAAACGGTAAGGCTATGGTTGGCGCTAGTGCGGGAGTGGCCAAATTACTTGTTGTCGAAGGCGACGGTCAGGTCGCGGGACAGGCTGGATGTGAGCGACTCCATGTCGAGGGTCTTGCGGTCCTCCGAGGTCATCCGCAGCGGGCTGGTGGGGAAGAACTGAGAGTACAGGGACAGCGCTGCCCCAGCCACGAAGTTCTCCGTGTCGAAGTGCGAGTAGTTGAGCAGCAGCACCTCGAGCACCGGCGTCGCTAGGTCGCCTGGACTGAAGAACAGCTGCGCTACCGCTGGCTGCCCGTCCTCGTCCTCGTCCTGTGTGAGTTATGTCATCAGCCACACTGGTCGACCACACACTCGGGCCGAACTACGTGCCTTCTTGGCGACTACCTTGTCCATCACCTGGTCGAAGACCTCCGAGTCTGTCTCGAGCATGTAGGCCACAGAGGAGGCGAGGGACCGCAACAGATCGACAACCACAACGCGCTTGGCCACTGTGGCGTCGTCCACGGGGATCTTTGCGAGGACATCGGCCATCGCGGTGCCCTCGAGGTCGCTGGCGATGGTGTCCCAGAGCGACAGGCACGACATCTCGCTCAAGTTCTCGATGCCGCTCACCACCTCGGGCAGCACGTGCTCCCGGAAGAACTGGCGCACCGCGGACCGCATGTGCGTCTTGGCGAGGTCCTGGATCATCGGCATGCAGGCCTTGAGCACCTGGCTCTTGGCCACCGGCGTGAAGAGCCGGCACATCTCCTTGAGGATCTGCCCTGCGAGCTCCTGCTTCTTGGTGCGCTGGCGCAGCAGCTTCTGGATCTTGTCCGCCGTCTTGGCGGGCACCGGGTCGTCGAAGAAGGCCGCCAGGAACCACCCGGCAAAGTAGTCTTCTGTGATACCACGCACAACAGAGAAAACGGCCTGCTGGCTCGGGATGCCCTCGACCAAAAGGGCCTTGACCTTGGCGACGAGAGCGCCGAAGTCCACGGCGTCATCCTCGTAAGCCTTCAGGATGCCGGTTAGCGCCTTGGACAGGTCCGCGTCCTCCTCGATCCTGCGTGGATGGTTCTCAGGCGGCCGCCGCAAAGTGCAGGCAAGCGAGACTCACAGTAGGGCGAAGCGGTCCATCATTTTGCCGGTGATGATGTCCCAGCGGTTGAGCGGAGAGAGGTAGTTCTTGCCGTTGACTCGGGGCACGTTGTCCGCGACGCCCAAGGCCCGCGAAAGAACGTCCAGTTTTGTGCCCCTGAGCTTATCCGCCAGCAGGTGGAACAGGTCGTCAAAGGCCGTCGAGTCTTCGGCGTCCTGCTCGAGGCAGTCCTTGGGGAACTTGTCGCTGACAGCGTCGACCGCGTCCAGAAGGTCGTCCGAGTGGAAGTAGTCCCCCGCGTTGCGCAGCAGCGACTCGGCAACGAACCCACCGATGCCATCGAGAAGAACTCTAGGAGAAGGTCAGGTATGGGCGAGAGTGAGCGGATGAGGCCTACTGCGGAGTGAGATCTGCTGGGATGATGTCGCCCGAGGGGAGCAGGCTGTCCGCCAGCGCCATCTTGATGTGCAGCCTGGCCTCCGTCTTCCGCCCGGGTATGAGCTTCGCAGCGGACCCGACGATCTGGTTGGCGGCAGAGGAGACCTGGTCGTGAGCAGCGCGCTGGGCCTCAGGTGGGCTGGGAAACCTCTGTTGCGTTGAGCTCCACTTTGAGCCGGTTGATCAGGTAGACGAGGCCCTCCTTCTCCGAGACGCGGGTCTCGGCCGCGGCCTTGCCCGACGCGAACAGCATCTCGTCGACTATGTTCCCCATCGACAGGACCTCGCCCGAGATGTACTTCATCATGTCGATGATCATGTCCTTGGCGATGCCCGCCTTCTGCGCCGCCGGCAGCTCGCTGACGAGCTCGGCCTTGAGCTTCATCGCCCACGTGTCCTGCGAGCACAGGAAGACGCTGTGTATCTCGTCCAGCAGGTCTCCCAGGACCTTGTCGCTGGACCTCAGCAGCACCAGTTTGCTGGCCTCGATGACCTCGGACATGGCTGTCAGCGCGTGCCTCTGCATCTGGTCCACAATGTCCTGTGTGCCCGAGTGTTCTGTGTGAGTCACAGCGCCGCGGGGCTGCTGCGCCTACGGTTGGGATGCTGGAGAGAGCCCGCGGCAGGGTGGTGGAGAGCTGCAGGCTGATCTTGTTGACAAAGTAGTTGGCGAAGTTCTGGGCGCGCAGCGACTTCATGACGTCGACGGACCCCCAGCGGAAGAAGGCCTCGAGGTTCTTAAACGGGACCACCGCGGCAGCGAAGGTGTTCTTCAGAATGCGCTCGATGGTGGGCTCGCTGGAGCTGTCCTTGATCCTGTTGAGGACGCCCTCGAGGTAGCACTGGGGATTACCGAGGAACAGCAGCATCCGCGACAGGACCCTGCACAGAAGCTCGCGCCACGGGATCAGCGCGATGACCTGCGGGCGGAGTGTCAGTCGAGCCTTCCAGAACCCGCAGCGACGAACCATCTCGAGGACTGCCTCCGGGACGACAGTGTCCTTGAGCTCCCTCTGCACCAGTGTGCCGACATCAGAGCGCCGGATTACGTCGCGGAAGTCGGCGAAGATGCCCGTGAGGAGGGCCCTGAGAGACATGGCGCTGATGCACTCGGTCGCGCGGGGCTTGTTTGACAGTCCGAGCGTCTCGAGCACGCAGTGGAACTCGTCCTTTATGTCGGCGAGGCCCCGCAGGCTCTCAGCAATCGCCGTGATCGCTGCCCTGCTGTTGGTATCCATCGAAGGCGTGCTCTGTGCGAAGGGGTCAATCGTTCCGGAGCTACAGCTCACGATGAAGAGAGCGCCACACCTTCTTGAGCGCTGACTCCATCTTGGCGAAGAGGTCTTGGATGTACTGCTCGGCGTCCTTGCGGCTCGTGAACGGCTGGCGGCTCTCGGCCTTGATCAGGCTCAGCGCGAACAGTTTCAGCAGCGCGGCCGAGAGGAACTTGCGGCCAAAGGCCTCGCCGCCGTCTGTTCCCGCGAGCTCGGCCGACATGTAGCCCCAGACGCCGTTCTGGACGAGCTTCAGGTACGGCACCGACCACCCGTCGATCTGCTTGGCGACGGCGAGCAGCTCCTTCTTGGCCCCCTCGCGCCTGCGGACGCTCGTCATGGCCGAGTTCTTGATGGCCGTCTGGCCCGCCTTGAAGATGTTCCCCACGCGCGCCCCGATGACCGACGAGGCGATCGTGGAGAAGAGGTGCACGACCGCCGGGTAGAAGTCCTCGCGCAGGATGATGTCGCCCGCGAGCCTCTGCAGGCGGTCGGCGAAGTTCTTCGTCATCTCGCCGCGCTTGTTGCAGAAGGACATGACGAAGCTGGAGATGTCTGGCAGGCACTCCTGCTCGTGGACGTAGCGCTCCACGACGTGCCGGATGGCGTCGGTGAGCTCCTGCTCGGGCAGCGCCGCCTTGTCGGTCATCGTCATGTAGAGCAGCTGCGTCGCGGGGTTGTCGATCGACAGGCAGCGGATGACGAGGTCATGCAGGATGGGGAAGAGCTCCTTGAGCAGAAACCGCTCGCTGTAGGGCTTAAGGGGGGCAAATAGGATCTCCTGCAGCTGCGCCGAGAGCCCCTTGACGGGGCTCAGGATCTCGGCGATGTCCTCGCGGCTGGCGACGAGGAGCGGCGCGAACAGCTTCGTGAGGATCTGGTCCGAGATGGTGAAGACGCTGTACTGCATCTCCATGTAGTACGAGTCGAGCAGGTGCTCGAAGAACAGGTCCTCGAGTGCGTTAGTGGTCGCCTTCTCGACCATCCCAGTGAAGGTCTCCTCTGGCCTCGGGCTCGAGCTCTCCTTCTCGATGTGTGCAGCGCGGGCCTTTGCTGCTTCCATCGCCTCGATTTCCTACGGAGGGGCTGAGTGAGTTAAGGAGCTCAATTGACTTCGTTCGATCGCTTACAATTGCCGCGGCGCTGACGGGCGGGACGGCAGAGACTGATGGAGCCTCGGGTGCGGGCAGCACTCCCTCCTTCTGCTTCTCGCGGATGATGGCGCGGTTCGCCCTCAGCAGCTTCGACTTGGCGTTGACGCCGGCTACGGTCTTCTGCTTCAGGGGGTCGAGCCGAGCGAGCTTGGCGGACTTGGTCCTTCCCTTGGTCAGCGCCTCCAGCACAGCGGCCACCGCGGGGCACGAGCGGTAGAAGTCCTCTATGTTCTCCTCGGCCGAGTAGTCGATGGTGTGCTCCCTCGTGGTCCACGAGGCGATGAGCTCCGCAAACGTGGGAAACCGCTCGCCGACGTTGATGTCGACCACGCTACTCTCGGTGAGCTGCTTCTGGAGACGCTCGAGCATGAACGTGATGAGCATCAGGAACGAGCCCTTGGTGGACAGCTTCTTGCGGGCGGAGTTGAGCGGGTCCTTGATGAAGTCCAGCGACGTCGAGGAGGCGCCGTCGGGGCGGAAAGCGTTTTCGAACATCGTCGACAGCACGTTGCTGCGGAGCTCGTCCACCGTCGGCAGGTTTTCCGTGAGGTCCGGGATGAGTTTTGCCGACAGCGCGTCGCGCATGCGATCAAAGAAGATGTTCTTGAAGTCAAAGTCGTGGAACTCGGTCTCGGAAAAGACCCGCAGGAGCCGGGGCAGCAGTGTATGCTTGAGGACATAGTCCATGTTGCACTCGGGCCCCAATATCGTGGAGATCTGCTCGATCGACGTCGTGATGGCAGGCCCGTTGAACGTGGGGGTCTGCAGCCCCGTGGTGCTCAGGACGGTCTGCATGAGGCTGAGCACGCTCTGTTGTGCCACAATTGTGTTAGACACAGGAGGCACGTGAATTCCGCACCCTCAGCTGAACCATCACGCGGAAGTTGACCAGCCTGCGCGATATAGTCTGGAAGAGGGCGTAGGGCAGGTCCCAGCAGTTCTTGGTGACCGACGTGACGACCGCCACGAGCCCGCTCTTGAGCGACGAGCGGTTGCACTGATCGTCGAACAGGTCCGCGTAGGCCTGCGACACCGCGTCCGGGGCAAAAAGGCTCTCGCCTGCCTTGACAATGACGTGCTCCACGAGCTCCGTCAGAACCACGTGCCCGACAGACTCGTCGAGCTTGATCCTGTCGACAACGGCCTTAAGCAGAACGCTCAGGAACTGCAGCGGCGACCGGTCGATGATGATGATGAGCCCCTGCGCAACGCAAGTCAAGATCAGTCGCGGGTGTGTTCCCCTCCCCTTGTATGTCTTGTTGCGGCTCACTTGCATCATCTCCAGCGCGCGCTGCTGGATTGCCGAGTAGGCGTCGGCGTCGTCGATCTCAGGGATCAGCGAGGCCACGGAGCTGCCCACCGCTGGCATCACCTTCTCAGCCAGAAACCTCCCGAAGTGGTTCAGCGCCAGCAGCTTGTAAGCATCAATGTCCGACGGCAGAAGGTTGTCCGTGACAGCCGCTTGGAACTCGGTCAGCTTGATCAGGTTCAGCGAGAGTGTCTGCTGCTTGCCGGCAGCGATGTCCGCCGCGCTCGCCTCCGAGGGCTTCAGGTGCTGGTAGATGAGAGCGCTCAGGTCCTTCTCGTACGTGGCCACAATGTCCTTCAGGCCTCGCAGAAGACTCTCGAGGCACTCAGAGTGCATCCCCGAGGTGGCCACAGCTTCGTCGGTCCCCTCGTCCAGAACAGATTCCTCGACGTCGAGCAGAGCAACTTTCTCCTGCTCCTCCCCCGCTGGGGGCATCGCGTCGCTAGATGGGGCAGCTGCGACTTGGGAGTCTCCCAGGGTAGGAAGCTGCTCCACCTTCTCTTTGATGAACAGCGGGACAAAGGCCATGTTCCACGTCAGCGTTGTCGAGAGGACCTGCGGGTCGCAGAGGTCCGCTAGGACGCGGATGATGCTCACGGCAGAGGCTCCCTTCTTGAAGCTCTCGAGAATCAGGGGGAGCATAAGCGGGGGCGGCAGGCTTTGCGTGCAGCTGCGGCGCCGTGTCAGGCAGAGTGAGTGAGCTGTTGAACTGCGCACTATTGGAGTGAGTCGATGGTGGCGTTGATAATGCAGAACTCTGTCAGAGACCCCCCGTAGTCGTCAGAGAATGCCAGCCTCTGGTACAGCAGCGCGTTGCGGAGACGCGCGCTCTCGAGGAACGTGAGGCTGGGCTCGCTGAGCCTCAGCTTTGCATCCTTCTGCTCCGCGGGCATCTCCGCTGCGGCCTTCCAGAGCGCCGGGAAGATGGAGCCGAGGACAAAGTCCATCAGCAGCTTCTCGAACGCCCTCAGGGTCGACTGGTCCATTGCAGCGCACCTCCCTGTAAGGAATTCGCGCACAGTTGCCTGGTCTCTCTCCGTTCCTCGCTTCTTGATGTCCTTCTCGGGGCTCTGCTCGTTGGACAGAACCATCTGGGCGATTTCGCTGTTATGGAGCAACAGTGAGCATCGGCGGTCGTTGTCACATAGGATACCCCGCGTTGACGAGACGCGCCCAGAGATGGAAGGCGCGATCGCTGTTGATCTTGTGGGACTTGGAGAAGCTGCCGATGATGAGAATCACCTGCTCAAGAAGCTCTGCCTTCAGCGACGGCACCGCGAGGTCAAAGAGCTTCTCCCTGATGCGCCCTTTGATCTCTGCGCTCAGCAGAGACACCGCCTCGTCAGGGAGCAACAGGTTGATGAGGCTGTGCAGCAGTGGGTCCATAAGGTCTGAGTTTCCGAAAGGAGCCTGCGACAACAACTCTCCCACAGCCGAAAGGTGCTATGAAAACGTCAGGCCTCAGTCGCGGCGGTGACAGTGGCTGAGCAGCAACGCGCCTTCTCGACAAACGAGATGCAGAGATCTCTGCTCGGAGACACCTCCTCGATGGCGTTGCGCAGAGTCAGCTCGACGACCTTTGCTGAGGCCTGCACGGCGACTCGCATTCTCCCCTCGTCCGGCCCGGGGAGGTCGTCGCTTATTTGAGACATGGAGCAGATGCTCTTGACATTCTCCTGCGTCTTGGCCACTTGTGTTGCTGTTAAAGAGAGGGGAGGAGACCTGTCCATACGGTCTTGCCCGACGAGGATGTCCAGTTTCGTTGCCACGAATGCCCCTAGAGAGCCGTCCTTGTCCTCGATGCTATCTAGAGAGTCCTCGATGTTCCCTCGTATGGTTTGCGAGACACTGTTGCAGAGCCACGTCGTTATCAGGTAGCCCAGGATGCTGAACTGGCTTGTGCTGTTCCCTGTGTGAGACCTCGGTGCGTAAGTGGCGCTGAATTGTACCAGTTGTCCACGTCGGACCAGTAGCACTTGGATATCAGCACGGCGAAGTTTCGCGAGAGCACCAGCTTCGATAGAATGTCGAAGAACACACGCCTGACGTCGATGCAGTCGAGTCTGCGCTGAACGATTCCTACCGGACTCTTGTCTTCGATCGGGACGGACCAGTCTTGGTGGTGCGTCTCGAACTCCTTACTCCGCAGGGCGGTGCTGAGGAAGAAGGACACCTCCTGCAGCACCTCGACCTTGTGCGCGTACGTGAACGCGCGTCGCAAGTCCACGAAGTTTGCAATGAACCTGAACTGCCTCTCGTCGCCAAGCCTCGGGGAGAGCTCCCGGAAGCACTTGGTGACCATTGAGTCCTGCGCAGCGTCGTCTGCCTTGGCGACTTCCTCGGAGATGCCCTCGAGCGAGTCGCACAGAGCCTCGAGCAGGTTCCTCTCTGGAGTCTCCTCGACACTCGCACCAGCAGAACTCAGGAAGACTCGGCTGACGTTGAGTATCCCCTCGGAAGCCATCTGCGCTGATCAGAATCGACTGCGATGGTCCCATTTGGCGTACAGCGCGAGTGAGAGACGACTGAAGAAACGTGAGGAGGAAGAAATCGAATGCTGGCTCCTTGGGGAAGTACTCTGGGTGGTTCTCCACCCTCTTACCGATCTTCTTGATTGTGCTTCGAAGGACAGCTCGGTCCAACCCCGCGAGGAACGCTTCGACAGTCATCTCCCTTGAGTGTCCCGGTTAGGATGCAACCTTCACAGTGAAGAAGAGAGTGCGTATTACTTGAGGTCGCCACTGACGAAGTTCTCCTGCAAGAACTCGATGATGTCGTCTGCAAGCGTGGGATTCTCTTCGAACTCTGTTTGGATCATTCCCAGAAGCCTTCTCAGGATGTCTTCGACTGCCTTGTCTGTGAAGGAAATCGCCCCAAAGGTCTGCAGGATCGATGGTGATATCGATATGTGCTTCAACGAGTCGGCGCATATTTGGAGCAAATTCTGTCCTCCGAGTAAGTGCAGCTGAACAAGCTCTTAATGAGTAGTACCTTCATTAGGTTTCCCGTCTCCGCGATCGACAGAACCGATGTCGGCATGCTGATTGTCATGAAATCAATCACAAGGTCGTGTATCTTCGACTGTGTGGAATGGCTCAGTAGAAGTGTGGACACAACCTGTGCTTGTACCTTGAGGGAATTGTAGGTCCCTGATTCGGAGGACTCAAGCAAGTCAAGCAGGCGGGAAATGAAGCCGGAAAATGCTGGCAAGGGGATCGGAAGGGGCGGAGTTCCTCCTGCGGTCAAGTAATCCTGTGCCTGTGCCGCGGTTTTCGAAATGACCTGCAGGGGCATGAGGTGTGCGACAAATAGGAGGTAGTTGACTCACGTCTCGCAGAATTTCCGGCGGGGACGTCCCGGATTTGAGACCGCCAAGGATCACGTCGATGGCCGAGAGGATGAGGTCGCGCTGCTGTGCGCCGAACTTGGACACGTTGTCCGCCTGGTCGACAGCCATCTGGGTGTCTTTGAGCACCTCTGCGACAATCTCGTCCTGGGTCGGCTGGTCGCCAGCATCTTGGTCCGAGCTCGCCTGCGTGTCGCACACAGCGTCCTGCTTCGACGACGCCACCTGCTCGGCAGCTGTGTTCCGGAGACCTTGCGGGACGATGTTGAGCGCCGTGTCCAGCGCCCCTCTGAAGGCCCCGATGACCTGCTGCCGCCACCCGCCGAGTCTCTGGGCAGTGGCAGCGATGTGGAGCACCAGGGCCCCGACAGCCGTGGCGTAGGGCATCGACCTCGTGGGGTTGATGATCAGGCCGAGGATCATCCACGTGCCGACCAGGAGCAGGCACCCGAGGTTGAGCCAGATGGCTACCACCACGCACCTGTTGAGGAAGATCTGGTAGTAGTACCGCGCGGTGAACGCAGCTGACCGCGTCCCGCCCTCGACGAGGTGCATGAAGAACTCGACGGAGCAGATGATCAGGAACAAGCCCGCCATGAACACAACGGTGATCCGGAGCCAGATCTCGCTTGTCCCGAACTCGAAGAGGAACGCGAGCAGAATCGAGGGGGCGCAGATGATGAGCAGAACCAAGTAGGGCCCCACGGAGCCGATGACCTCTTGAGACAGCTTGACGGCGAACCTAGAGGGAAGAGTGAGCTCACTCTCTCACAGTGGCCAGCCGTACTTCAGAGCTGCATCCCTTCTTCGCTGGAAGTTTGTGGGTGGCTTCACGTCGATCGTGTTCTCCAACTGTATCGTCTGGATGATCTCCTCCTCTTTGCCGCTTCCCTCAGCGATTCCCTTGAGCAGTGCGGCGTTCGACTGCTTGAGCACCTGGGATGCCCTAAGGGGGTGTGAGAAGGCTGTGCTGGGCCATCTGGGCGAGCGTACACGAGCTTCTCGATCTCTCGTTGGAGATACCAGAAGATGCCGCTGGTCTGTATCATTGATATCGGCTTCAGTGGCAGCCCTTGGGCCTCTCGGAGAGCGTCGTCCTGTTTCTGCTTCGTCTCTGCCTGCGAAACAAATCGCTTCCACCGCTTCCTGGCAAACTGGGATGACTGCGTCAGAGGGCGCTTTTTTTGGCGTGGGACGACGGACTTTGCACAGAAGGAATATGGCGATGGAGTCGACTGCGCAGGGGATGATGATTCCCAGAGAGCACACAATGAGCAGCAGGGCGTTGGTCTTCCACGTGACTCTCTTCAGTTGGTACCCCTTGGACGACGACGAGAACGTGTAGTAGTCGGCGTTGCCAGAGGGCTTGAATGCCACAGTCCCCTTCTTCTGCGTTACCTGCAGCCCTGTGAGCGACTGGCCGAGCCCTGACCGCGATGGTTGCCTACGTTTCGGATGATCTCGAATATCGCTGTCCGCCTCGCTGTCGCGGAGGTCCCGTTCAGCGGCCTGAAGCTGGGGCACCACGACGGCTTGAGTCTCAGGCTGTAGCTCTCGGTTGCCGGAGACAGCAGTCCCAGCGAAACGACCCGCAGGAACCGCGGGCTGATCTGTTGGTCGTGTGAGACACACGATACGCGAAGTATGGGAGGCTCTCGTTGACCTGAAGGAATGTGGACGACGTGGTCCACGTCCACTGCACGCAGTCCTCGGGCACTCCCTCGCCCCAGACGTCGAAGTTGATGACCTCGGTGCCCACGTACGCCCCGTCCTTGGGCGTCATGAGGTCGTTTATCTCGTTGGCCTGCGTCGCGTTGAGCCACGCGTCGTAGCTCTCTGCCGAGCTCTGCGTGCTGTTGTCCTCGAGGAACACCCCCAGCGTCCTCAGGGCCCCCGTCTGGTTCCCCGAGTCGGAGGCGATGTGGAGCTCGCCGTCGGGCACGCTGGCCGCGATGGTCCTGAACTCCCCGACGCCCTCGATCGTCGCCCCCATCGCTGCGATCTGCACGACCGCGGGCTCCGACGAGTTGGTGTCGTTTGCCGGAGCCTGCGACTGCGCGCTCGTCGTCGGCTCGAGGGTGTAGGCGATGGCCCCGTGGCCCCCGAGGCACACGTGCCCCGAGACGTTTGCGACGACGACGAGCGACGACGGCGACACGATCGACACGTCGCCCGCCAGCGTCGACACAGCGGCGCTCCCGAAGACCAGCCCCGTCGCAACGACGTACCCCGCCGAGGCGTCGATGCTGAGGTCGCCCACAGCGACGTCGGCGAGCTCGACGCCCCGCCAGGGCCCCGTCACCGACAGCGTCGACAGCGCAGTGCCCCGCACAGCAACGGAGCCGCCGAGCGACAGCGAGACCACGCGGATCTCCTGCGCCACAGCCCCGCCGTGGCGCACTGTGAGGACGCAGTCGCCGCTGCTGGCGCTGTCCTCGACGTACGCGTACGTGTCGTTGCCGTCGAAGACGCCCTCGGCGAGGCTCAGATCCAGGGAGATACCGGTTGCCTGCGTTGAGTCATCAGAAACCAGGAAACGGGGGGGAGGGCCCCGCACAGCGCCCGAGGGCTCGAGGACCAGCGAGCACGACGACAACACGAACGTCCACGAGGGGGCCCCGGGGTCGAGGCCCGCGCCGCGGGGCAGGCTGACCCGCGAGTCGAGCTTGACGAAGAGCAGGGCCATCATGCCCGCCGTCAGCGCGATCAGCGCCACTGGCCCCCGCGCGCGAGAATCTCGTCAGGAATATCTCGGCCCGCAACGCGGAACTGCCGTGGGGGGGAAGGGGCACTGCGCGCACAGACGACTGCCACGCGGAAGACCTGCCACGCACGCAGGTTGCGCATGGCCACGAGCTGTGCGGGCTCCCAGGCAGCCCTTGCCGCCGACTGCTTGAGCATGGCTGGCGCGCTGTGTCTGTTGGCTCTGCGTGGTGCCCAGCGCCGCGGATTCTATTTTTAGTCTCCGCGGATCTCCCTCAGGCGATTTCCCTACGTGCAACGCGTTGCTCGCTGCTTGAGGAGAGCAACTGCCTGAGGAATCTCTGGCCTGCAGAGTGCAAATGGGGGAAGAGAGCTTGCAGCATCGCACGTGCTGCACGTAACACCAGTGCAAGTGAGATGCAATCATGCAGCCACGTGACGTTTTTCTGTCCGTGGTTTTCGAAGAAAGGATGGTCATCTATTGGAGACCCAGCGTTCTCTCAGAATTAGCCCCTCTCCTCCCCTTCAATGTGTGCGGGGGTGGTGTTGTGTTTTCAGGTGGCGGCTCGCTGGTCTCGTGGGGGCGAGGGTGGCCTCAACAAGAAAAGGACTGGTGGGCTTTTCTCGTCAGTCCTCGATCTTGTCGCTCCTGTGTCCCTTCGGGGAGCGGCAGGCACTCCATTGAATTTCGCAGAGCTCGTTCACGGAGTGCGGTGCCTGCACTTGGCCTCGAGAGGGGTTCTTTTCTCTAAATTGGCTGTCACTTTTTGGCATGAACATCTTCTGTAAGTTCACAGTGAACAGGGATGGATGCCCATGTTCACATTACTCGTACTACTACGAGAATCTACTGCTGAGAGCTTTATAGACAGATGAGTTCTCCCCATCAGCAACCGCTGCATTGCATCGTGACGTGTGCCGCAGCCGTGGCATCATGATGCCACGCCCACCACTGCATCTTGGTCGACTGCCTCAGTGAGCACATGAGCCACTGCCGGCTGTGGCATTGCGTATATTGGGGCGCTCTGGTCCGGCGCCTGCGTCGTCGCCTCAGACTCGTGTTGATACCAGCGTCTGCGTGTCGGACGCCAGCCATCGCGTCTTTACTCTGCGCATTGACGGGGCCCATGCGGGTGGAGTGTTCAGCGTCGACTGGCCCCAGGGCTGCTAGCCGCCTGCTCGCGACTTCGGGCCCATGCCACGACCGCCGTCTGGGTCCTGCGCAGCGCGGGAGTGGTCGGAAGCTGCGCACGATGGCGGGGCACGGGGTCAACAACGCGAGGGCGATACACCGCGGGCCGCATACTGCGTCGCGGGGACACGAATAAGCCGAGTTTACAACGCCAACAGCAGGGCACCACTGAGGCGGATGCAAGTAGGGTTCGAACCCACGTGCGCTGAGGGCCTGGGGGTGGACACGGCGGTGCTGGTAGAGCCCGCTCCGATGGCGGCATTTTTATTGAATGATGTTAATCTTCATCGGATCAATTGTTTTGGGCCCGAGCTCATGACCCGCAGGAGGGCAAGGGCAGAAGCTGACTAGCTGGCTCTCAGTTTCTCCCCACAAAATCGGACCAACTGTGCGATCAGCAATGATCTCATGTGGTCGGTCTTCTGCTCTGACTCCACAATATCTGAGACGAATCAACTGACTACTGGTGGCTTTGCTACTTTTGCCGCTCCCTTTGACATGCGCAAGGCCTGGAAGATACTTCAAGATGTGCACCGCGCGTGCGTCGAGGGCGACGCCGCGGCCGTGGCAGCGTACCTCGCGAACCCGGAGGAGGTAGCCAAGGTGCCTCTGGACTCCCAAGATAGCTGGAAGGACACCTTTCTGGCAGCTGCCATCCGCTGCAGGCACCACGATATCGCCAAGATGCTGCTGGACGCGGGGTGCTCTCCCGACACCGCTGGCATGTCTTCCGGGGATGGGGGCAGCATCGTCTCCTCGCTGGGCATTGCCGTCAGGGCCAACGACGTGGATGCGGTGAAGCTCCTCGTGCACCACGGCGCTGACCTCAACGCCCCGGTCTCAGACTGCGATGACACGCCACTCTACATCGCATGCTTCGAGGGCACGCCCACGGAGGCCTGTACGCAACGTGACTGACGGTGGCCCCGCAGGGTACGAGGACATTGCCTGCGAGCTCATCGCTGCCGGGGCGTCGCACAGCGCTCTCGGGAACCGCGGCTGCATGGACGACCTGCCGCTGCGGGCCGCTGCGATGCGCGGGAGCAGCACACGGACGATCAGGATGCTGCTCGAGGCGGGGGCAGACCCCAGGGCGCAGCCGCGCGCGGTGAGTCGCTCGACGATGGGAAGCGCGTGCAGCTACAGCTCCCTCGAGGCCGTGAAGCTGCTAGTGCAGTACGGCGCGGACGTCAATGCTAAGGTCCCTGGCTGCAATGACAGCTACGTAGTGCCGCTGTACCGAGCATGCAGCCGCGGGGTGGACTTCGTGGAGTTCCTTCTCGACAGCGGGGCCGACCTGCTCGACCCCACGTTCTGTGGAGCAATGGTCGCCAGCCTCAAGGATCTTCGCAACAAGGAGGACATCTTGCCAACCAAGACCCTGCTGTTCCGGCACGGCGCCAACCCATATGCGGACGACGATAGCAGCGTGCTGATGGTGAGTGAGCAAGAGGTTTTTCTGGGGGGCTCACAACTCGCCCTCTTCAGATGAAGGCGGTGCGTGCGGAAATGGCCACTGCGTTCGCCTGTGGGCACCACACGCGCTTGGGCGCCAGGAGCCCCGTGATGCACATGGACAGGGCGACGATGCTCTCTATCTTCCAGCTCATCTTCTGGAGACACTGAGACGTCATGGCGCCGACGTCGAACGCCGCTGAGGGCGAAGACCTCACACCCAAAAATGAGACTGCTCCCCGCAGATGAGAGAATGAGAACAGTTGTTCTCATGAGCTGCACTGTTCTCACGCTTCCGTGATTACTGAGGAGGAGCCGAGCGGCGCACGGGTCCACCGCACCCGCGCGGCCAGGTGGGAGCAGATACGCGCAGCGCGGGGCCAGGCCCGCGAGGCAGCGCGTGAGCTCACCCAACAACACGGACGAGGCCTTGCTGGCGCTCACCACCGCGAGCACGGCCGCCGCCCCCTCGTCCTGCGGCGCCTTTGGCTGCAGCTTGCTGCGGAGGCTGCGCTGGCGGCGGCGGTGGAAGCTGCGCTCTCGCCAACGGCCGGCGCCGCTGCTGCGGGGTGCCATGCGCCCTGCTGGCCACGGCTGCTGCGGGGGCTCCGGGTGCTGCTGCGCGTGCTGCACGCTCTGCTGCAGCGGCCACGGCCTGCCGCTGGCATGCGTGGTTGGGTGCATTGCGGTGAGCGCTGGGCCCGGGCGCAGGACAGAGCAGCAGAGGCCGCACAGTCAGCAGTCGCAGCCCCGCCGTGGCATCTGTGGCCGCCGCGGCGCCGCGAGCGATGCACAGCAGGGCAAGGGCCCACGCTCGCTGTCGCCCCCGAGCGCCGGCGGTGGTGGCTGCAGTGGGCGCAGGGCGCAGGGGGCGCAGCCTGAAGGCACAGCGCGCGGCAGCGGGGGGCACGCCGCACCCGCACGCCCCCGCCGACGCCGCCGCGCCCCATCCTCATGCGCAGGTGCGCGCCGCCTTGCGCGGCGGCGGGCCAGGCCGCTCCGCTCATCCGCCCCATCGCCCTCCTCCCGAGCTCTGCGGGCTGTTGCCGCCGTTGCGTCGACAGCGGCAGCGGGGGCCTCGGGCCTCTGGGCTTTGTGTGATGCCCTTGTTGTCGGCAGGCTTTCGATGCCGCCGACTCTCTACGGGCCCGCGCTCCTCGACAAGTGCAGAGGCGTCTGCCAACACCGAAACAACAAGCGCTTCCTTTAGCTCCCCGGAAAAGTTTGCGGACCCTGCCGTGCGGCTTAGCGGGCCCGCTGTGATCCGCGGATGGCTGGAGGCATCCGCGGGCTCCCGGGGGAGCGCCCTGTGGTGTCTGCGCCGTGCTGAGAGGCCTGTGCCGCGAGCACGGCAAGGATTTCCGTGTTAACAAGCGCTTGTTACGTAAATTGACGTAACAAGCGCTTCCTTTAGCTCCCCGGAAAAGCTTGCAGACCCTGCCGTGCGGCTCAGCGGGCCCGTCGTGATCCGCGGATGGCGGGAGGCATCCGCGGGCTCCCGAGGGAGCGCCCTGCGGTGTCTGTGCCGCGCTGAGAGGCCTGCGCCGCGAGCAAGACAAGGATTTCCGTGTTAACAAGCGCTTGTTACGTAAATTGACGTAACAAGCGCTTCCTTTAGCCCAGAAAAGCTTGCGGACCGTGCTGTGCAGCTCAGCGGGCCCGTCGCGACCCGCGGGTGGTTGAAGGCGTCTGTGGGCTTCTGGGGAGCGCCCTGTGGTGTCGGCGCCGTGCTGAGAGGCCTGCGTCATGAGCACGGCAGGGAAAACTGGAATAACAAGCACTTTGTCGAATAAATTGATGTCAGGACTCGTGTGTCTGCATTTCACAAGGGCAAAGGGGGCCTCGGGCTGTGTCCGGTCCTCACACAAGCACGCTGGCCCCTGAGCGCGGACGCCCACGCTGGACAAGGGCTTTGGCACATGTGAGCAGGAGGCTTCAGGGAGTTTGTGGGCTGACCCCACCACAGGTCCTACACCCCTGATCTCGTCTGATTGTACTGGCTGCTGCTCGCACATCTTGCATAGTGCCTGCAGTTGCCATTCGCCACAGTGGTGTTTTGGAGGGAGGGCGAGTCTCGCTGCTCCCTATGCCTGCGCACATGCATCTGACACAGGCTTGTTGACAACGGATGTGTGAACAGCCTGGTAACCTGCCCAATACGCATTTGCAGTAGCCTGTGCTAGTTCCTGCAGGTGAAACTGCTTTAGATGTTCAATGATGGTGCCATGGGCAAGGTCGAGACCAAGGCAGAAACGGCCGGCAAGCAGGCAGAGCAGCAGAGGCAGGGGGGCACAGGAGGAGCAGTACATGCCCGAGCTGCAGTGACTTAAGTAGACATAGACACCCGTAAGAGTGTGGCAAGATCAGCACAGGAATGGTGCAAGATGGTTCACTTTCAAGATAACCATCACCAATGCCATCAAAGACTTACATGGTCACTTTTCCCCTCATCCAGTTAAAATATTTGAAAAATGCCATTCACCCCCCACCAGTACTCTTAACTATCCTGAAGCTAGAAGAGACTAATAGGGCCACCGTGGAGCTCCCTTCACAACAGCCCCGTTAAGAGTTACAGCCATGAGTGGTACAGCCTGTCGCGAAGGGACCCAAAAAGGGGGTACCCCAAACAGCATTAATCATACAATTATTTTTCTCAAGAGTGATCCTGGTGTGAAGGGAACTTGAAAACAGGAAAAAATCACTGCTAAAGAAGAAAAGACAATATGAGCACATAAGAGTACTCAATGTCATTAATTTAATAATGAAAGGATCTTTGGAAATATGAAATATCTTCGGTTCCCATTCCGCTACCAGTGAGGAATGAGCTCTTTTGAGCCAGGGGCATTGGGGTAGGGGGGGTTAAGGTGGGTGGTGAGTTTGGGGGGGGCATGCGTGTTGTGGGGCTTGGGGGGGTACGTCCAGGGGCGGTTCTGGGAAAACTGGTTCCAGTACCGCGTCCTGTTTTTGGTTCATCACTGAATCCATGTATCTGCTGAACAGGCTGATTATTGTGTGGTTGTGGTCATTGTTGGGGGTGTGGCAGCATTTGATGGCTCTTTTGTGGGTCTTGGCTGGGTTGGTTCTGCTCATTGAACTGTCTGTTGTGGAACGGGTGGTGCTGGGTGGTCCAGCTTGGGGGCTGTGAAGGATAGTCGTCTCTGGGTTGGCTATTTTGGTGGGACGTGTGTGTCAGGTATCTAATTATATCGCATGTTGCTATCTGTCGGTTCCATGACTGTGAAAGGTCTGTGGGTTTTTTCTATGGGTTTGTAGTGCTTGGCTGGGCAGGTGATATCCAGGCAGTTGAAGGGGGATTTGGAACTGTCACTTTTGCGACACTTTGAAAGTATCACTTACAACTTCCTTGATAGTAATGTGAAAGCAATACATTAAGAAGTAGCACAAGCACAGCTTTTTCAAAAGTGTTACTTCTTCACCTTTTTGGAATTGTCGCTTTCGCGACACTTATGGAATGCCATATTCATGATATTTGGAACTGTTGCTTTCGCGACACTTTGAAAGTATCACTTACAACTTCCTTGAAAGTGTGGTGAAAGCGACACAAGCACAGCTTTTTAAAAAGTGTTACTTCTGTACCATTTTGGAATTGTCGCTTTCACGATACTTTTGAAATGTCATTTCGCGACACTTTGATAATATTACTTAACCTTTTTGAAAGTGTTACAAAAGCAACACTTTGTGAAGCAGTACAAGCACAGCTTTTTCAAAAGTGTTACTTCTTCACCTTTTTGGAATTGTAGCTTTCGCAACACTTTTGAAATGGTATATTCATGGTATTTGGAACTGCTACTTTAGTCTCTTTTATGAAAGTATCACATTTTTACTGCATACTAATGAAATGATACGTTTTTTATCATTGGAAGCTCATGCTCAGATATGTTTCACAGTGAAACTAACATATTTTGTCACAGTATCATTTCTGTCAATTTTCTTGTTTGTTGATTTTCCTTTTAAGTACTTGTGACATTTCCAAGCTGTTCATTACTACATTTCGAAGGGTGGAAGTGTGTACTTACAATATGTGTTTAGTGAACTACATTACATAATTGTGTTCACTATAATATGGAAAGCAGAAGAGGCTATGTCCATTACTGCCTCTGAAAGTGGCTTAGAGTTCATTTTTAATTTTCTTTGATAAATAATAAACTAATGATTTTTCTTGGAAGAGGCTGGTTAAAGAGCAAACAGAACAAAGTCTGGCAGAGGTACAATTTTCCAGAAATACTATTTATTAAATTTGCGCAAATCAAGACCAAACAGAAAACAGCAAGAGCAAAGAGAGTAAGATGAGTAAGTCTAGTAAAGAGTGAAGAAAGACTACTTAAGTAGCTCAGATACACCGACCAGACAGTGTTTGTTTATCTTACATTTTTCTCATAAGTTTTTCAGACAAATTCAGAGCTCTACAGAAGATAGATCACCTGTTAAGCAATCCCGGTCCTTAGCCAAGATATTTCCTCCAGCAAAGACTAAGACTGTCCAAACCTTATCTGTCAAGATAATAGTCTCTGTGCCAACAAACAGATCAGAACACTTAATACTTAAAAAGAAGCACTAAGCCTAAGATAAAAATGCAATGCCTCTTCTCATCTCTTATTCACATCTGTCAACTGAAAGCAATAATAGTTCACTGACTCACAAATTGTGGTCGGATAATGCAGTTCATATGTTTAGATTGCTCTGTTTAGTCTTATTTTACCAATTTATAAAACGTATTTTATTAGTTATTTTTCATAATTTTTCAACCATACTTTGTCTTAGTTTTTCTCAATTTTATGACTTGTCGTTCTAAAACGACATTTCACTTTCGCTTTTTTTCAAAATGTCGTTTTAAAACGACATTTTCACCTTTTAGTGTTTTTCATGAAACTGGTAAAATGGTACGTTTGGCTGCAAAGACATATCTGTTATACAGAAGATGAAGCAGCAGTCCACCAGGCAAGGCAGTCCAGCTCAATAAGGAAGAACAGCTAGCCAAAAAAGCACACCAACCAAATGTGCATATCCTTCCAGAAGTACAGCCCTTGAAGTAGCATTCCCTTCCTCTTTAGAGCTCAGAACCAAAGATCCTTTCATTGGGTACATGCCCAATCCAACAAAATTCAAAGTTGCAATCCCTATGCACTATACACTAGCTTATGATGCCTGGGCTAAGAATCAATAATCAGAACAACAACAACAAATACAGAAGGAGTGGGTTGCCACCACATGCGACTGGCTCGATGACATGAGTCACAGAGACAATCAATTGGCATATGAAGCAGAAAAAAGACAAATACCAGGAGATACCCCCAAATCCCCCTTCAACTGCCTGGATATCACCTGCCCAGCCAAGCACTACAAACCCATAGAAAAAACCCACAGACCTTTCACAGTCATGGAACCGACAGATAGCAACATGCGATATAATTAGATACCTGACACACACGTCCCACCAAAATAGCCAACCCAGAGACGACTATCCTTCACAGCCCCCAAGCTGGACCACCCAGCACCACCCGTTCCACAACAGACAGTTCAATGAGCAGAACCAACCCAGCCAAGACCCACAAAAGAGCCATCAAATGCTGCCACACCCCCAACAATGACCACAACCACACAATAATCAGCCTGTTCAGCAGATACATGGATTCAGTGATGAACCAAAAACAGGACGCGGTACTGGAACCAGTTTTCCCAGAACCGCCCCTGGACGTACCCCCCCAAGCCCCACAACACGCATGCCCCCCCCAAACTCACCACCCACCTTAACCCCCCCTACCCCAATGCCCCTGGCTCAAAAGAGCTCATTCCTCACTGGTAGCGGAATGGGAACCGAAGATATTTCATATTTCCAAAGATCCTTTCATTATTAAATTAATGACATTGAGTACTCTTATGTGCTCATATTGTCTTTTCTTCTTTAGCAGTGATTTTTTCCTGTTTTCAAGTTCCCTTCACACCAGGATCACTCTTGAGAAAAATAATTGTATGATTAATGCTGTTTGGGGTACCCCCTTTTTGGGTCCCTTCGCGACAGGCTGTACCACTCATGGCTGTAACTCTTAACGGGGCTGTTGTGAAGGGAGCTCCACGGTGGCCCTATTAGTCTCTTCTAGCTTCAGGATAGTTAAGAGTACTGGTGGGGGGTGAATGGCATTTTTCAAATATTTTAACTGGATGAGGGGAAAAGTGACCATGTAAGTCTTTGATGGCATTGGTGATGGTTATCTTGAAAGTGAACCATCTTGCACCATTCCTGTGCTGATCTTGCCACACTCTTACGGGTGTCTATGTCTACTTAAGTCACTGCAGCTCGGGCATGTACTGCTCCTCCTGTGCCCCCCTGCCTCTGCTGCTCTGCCTGCTTGCCGGCCGTTTCTGCCTTGGTCTCGACCTTGCCCATGGCACCATCATTGAACATCTAAAGCAGTTTCACCTGCAGGAACTAGCACAGGCTACTGCAAATGCGTATTGGGCAGGTTACCAGGCTGTTCACACATCCGTTGTCAACAAGCCTGTGTCAGATGCATGTGCGCAGGCATAGGGAGCAGCGAGACTCGCCCTCCCTCCAAAACACCACTGTGGCGAATGGCAACTGCAGGCACTATGCAAGATGTGCGAGCAGCAGCCAGTACAATCAGACGAGATCAGGGGTGTAGGACCTGTGGTGGGGTCAGCCCACAAACTCCCTGAAGCCTCCTGCTCACATGTGCCAAAGCCCTTGTCCAGCGTGGGCGTCCGCGCTCAGGGGCCAGCGTGCTTGTGTGAGGACCGGACACAGCCCGAGGCCCCCTTTGCCCTTGTGAAATGCAGACACACGAGTCCTGACATCAATTTATTCGACAAAGTGCTTGTTATTCCAGTTTTCCCTGCCGTGCTCATGACGCAGGCCTCTCAGCACGGCGCCGACACCACAGGGCGCTCCCCAGAAGCCCACAGACGCCTTCAACCACCCGCGGGTCGCGACGGGCCCGCTGAGCTGCACAGCACGGTCCGCAAGCTTTTCTGGGCTAAAGGAAGCGCTTGTTACGTCAATTTACGTAACAAGCGCTTGTTAACACGGAAATCCTTGTCTTGCTCGCGGCGCAGGCCTCTCAGCGCGGCACAGACACCGCAGGGCGCTCCCTCGGGAGCCCGCGGATGCCTCCCGCCATCCGCGGATCACGACGGGCCCGCTGAGCCGCACGGCAGGGTCTGCAAGCTTTTCCGGGGAGCTAAAGGAAGCGCTTGTTACGTCAATTTACGTAACAAGCGCTTGTTAACACGGAAATCCTTGCCGTGCTCGCGGCACAGGCCTCTCAGCACGGCGCAGACACCACAGGGCGCTCCCCCGGGAGCCCGCGGATGCCTCCAGCCATCCGCGGATCACAGCGGGCCCGCTAAGCCGCACGGCAGGGTCCGCAAACTTTTCCGGGGAGCTAAAGGAAGCGCTTGTTGTTTCGGTGTTGGCAGACGCCTCTGCACTTGTCGAGGAGCGCGGGCCCGTAGAGAGTCGGCGGCATCGAAAGCCTGCCGACAACAAGGGCATCACACAAAGCCCAGAGGCCCGAGGCCCCCGCTGCCGCTGTCGACGCAACGGCGGCAACAGCCCGCAGAGCTCGGGAGGAGGGCGATGGGGCGGATGAGCGGAGCGGCCTGGCCCGCCGCCGCGCAAGGCGGCGCGCACCTGCGCATGAGGATGGGGCGCGGCGGCGTCGGCGGGGGCGTGCGGGTGCGGCGTGCCCCCCGCTGCCGCGCGCTGTGCCTTCAGGCTGCGCCCCCTGCGCCCTGCGCCCACTGCAGCCACCACCGCCGGCGCTCGGGGGCGACAGCGAGCGTGGGCCCTTGCCCTGCTGTGCATCGCTCGCGGCGCCGCGGCGGCCACAGATGCCACGGCGGGGCTGCGACTGCTGACTGTGCGGCCTCTGCTGCTCTGTCCTGCGCCCGGGCCCAGCGCTCACCGCAATGCACCCAACCACGCATGCCAGCGGCAGGCCGTGGCCGCTGCAGCAGAGCGTGCAGCACGCGCAGCAGCACCCGGAGCCCCCGCAGCAGCCGTGGCCAGCAGGGCACCCCCGCAGCAGCGGCGCCGGCCGTTGGCGAGAGCGCTGCTCCCACGCATGCACACAAGTGCCCTCTTTGTCCACAGTTTCTCACAAACGCACGCATGGCCTCTCAGTGGGGGTGCGGGAACAAAGAAATTCTGAGCACGTGGTGTTTGTTTTTGAGAGACCGCAGACACTGTCTACTGGTCAGAAGGGCACCGATGACGCAGCTGCTCGCAGAGGGGGCGCAGGTTCTCGCCAGTCACGTGAAGACTCGAGCTGCGGGTACACATTGTGGGCGGACCCAGGTGGGCTACATCAATACGAGGTGCGGCGCTGGGCGAGGAGCACGGGAGACACCCGTGTGTCCCACAGGTAAACGTGGGCAGCCACAGGAGTGGCTGTTGTACACGTGGTGCTCACGGTGGCACTCGGGCACTAGGAGGGCCTGTACTGCGGGCTCGGTGGAGGAGAGACAGAGAAAGACATTCCTCGAGGCCGGTGACGTCATGACACTGGAGTCATCTCAGGGCTTATGTTCTAGTGGACCTCCGTGGTGCTTGGGGCGTGCAAGTGCGACATCCGCTCTGAGGAGTGCGTGCTGCTTGCTGTACAGCCGCCTCATGGACACAGTCGCATCGCAGTTCCTCGCCCTGTACAACCTTCTGGCCCTCCTCCCTCAGCTCCTCGCCTTCGACCTCGGCATCTCCCTCGTGCTCTGTGCTGTCGCCGCCCTCACAATGTTTCGTTCATCATATTTCTCTCGAGCATCTGCACTCAGCCATTTGTTGCTCTGGTGCAGAGCCAAGATGGTACCCACGCAGCAGCTCGCCAGCAAGCAGTGGAGCGTGTGGGGCACCACACGGGCATCGCTCAAAGCGCTGCTCGGCGTGGTAGCAAGCTCATCGATGCCGCCCTCACAGCCCACTTCTTGCTGGCGGGCTGCCTTCTTCGTAGGCGCCATCTCGGCGCTGCTCCAGAGAAACACAATCGGGCGAGTGCAGCCGGAGAGGAATACACTGGACGCACTGATGGCGGCAACGGCACCGAGTACGAGGACGGTGTCGATACCGAAGGCCGAGGAGCTGGGGCAGGGCCTGAAGGTGTACATGACGAGGAGCTGTGACGGTGTCCATGAGGCGGCTGTAGAGCAGCACGCATTCCTCACAGCGGATGTCGCACTTGCGGGCCCACGGGAGGCACGAGTGCAGACCCGAGAGCACACGGAGGTAATTGTGGCCGACGTGGAACCTTGGCTGGAGTGGCTGGCGGTGACGCTTTGTTTGCTCTGGCGTTTTTCATAAATGAGAGTATGGACTGTGCCGCGGGCTTCAAAAAAAGAGCACATATTCTCGTTCGCATTCAATTGAGAAGCTGACGTTTTTCAATGTTAAATGTCAACCGAATGGCATGCTATGGCTCCCTTCGGGCCCTCATTCTTGGCGCCCAGGGTACCCTGCCGGAAGCAGCGCAGAGTGCGAGCGTGATCCCGAGCTTGTCAACAACAACAGTGGCGTTGTGGCACTCTGGTACTCTGGTACTCCTACGAGGGGCGGCCGAGGGCTATTGCCGTTGGCCACAACTACACGGACATGCGCTCGAAGAGCCCGCGCAGCTCGTCCCGCAGGATGCCGCGGACCTGCTCTCTGATCATCTCCTCTGCTCGGGCCTCGAGCTCCTCCCTCATCCTGTGCAGCGCCGCCTGCTCCTGCTGCTGCGCCTGCTGCTGCTGCTGCTCCGCCTGCTGCTGCGCCTGCTGCTGGTGCTGGTGCTGGTGGTGCTGGTGCTGCTGCGGGGCCGCGCCGGGCGGCGACGGCGACTTGGGGGGCGACGAGTGCGAGTAGGGCAGCACGATGCCGGCGGCGAGGGTGCTGCTGGTCTGCGCGCGGGCCATGTAGGCCACCTCGGCGGCGAGCTCGGACCTGAGCACGTCCCTGGCGGCGGGGGCCTCCTCCGCGATGACCCTGCGCGCGCTCTGCAGCTCCTGGCGGACCACCTCGAGCAGCTCCTCGCGCATCTTGGCCGAGCGCGTCGCAGAGCTCAGGTGCGACGCCGGCGGCGCCGAGCGGTGGTCGCGGGGCTCGCGCGGCTCCTTGGCCTGCGTGTGCCGCTCGGCCAGCGCCGCCAGCAGCCCCGGGTGCGTGTGCACCGCGCTGGCCACGCGCTCGTCGACGGCGTCTGCGATGGTCGTCTTGAACGCGAACATCTCGCGCCGCACCTGCGCGCTCACCTCGGAGCGCAGCGCCTCGATGCTCCGCCGCAGCGCCGCCATGTCGCTCTGCAGCGTCGCCACCTCCTCGCGGCTCGCCGCCGCCGCCGCGGCCCTCGCGTGCGCCACCTGCGCGGCCCTCGCGCCGCCCCGCTGCGCCCCCAGCTCGGGGCTGCGCGGCGTCAGCTGCAGCGCCGGCGGCAGCAGCACCGCCGCGCTGGGCGTCGAGTTGCGCTTGAACGCCAGCGGCTGCGGCTGGCGCTCGCCCCTGCGCTGCTCCTGCTGGCCGTCCTCCTGCGCGTGCTGCTGCTGCTTCTGGTGCCGCTGGTGCTGCAGCGCAGAGGCCGAGGCGTCCGAGACGGAGCCCACAGACTCGCTGTGCGAGCGCGGGCCGTGCTTCTTCCTCTCGCCCGCGCTGTCCGCGGCGTCCGAGGCCTCGTCGGCGTAGGCGGTGTTCCCGAGGCTCTTGGACCTCCGGATCTCCGCAGACGTCCGCGCAGACGCCGCCCCGCGCCGCCTGGCCGCCGCCTTGGCCGCCTTGCCGTGCGCCTGCGGCGTCGACTCGAGCCGCTGCAGCTCGGGCGTCTGCTGCTCCTCCTGCGCCTCCTGCCGCTGCTGCTCCGCCCGCTCGCCCGCAGCCGCCGCCTCCGCCTCGCCCTCGGCCTCGCCCGCGGCGCCGCCGCCGCCGTCGCCCGTGTCGAGCAGCTCCACCTGCAGGCGCGAGCGCAGGCTGATGTGCAGCTGCTGCGAGGGCGGCGACATCAGCGAGCACTCGCTCTCCGAGTCGAGCGAGTCCGACCCGGGCGTCTTGCGGTCCCGCTGCGACTGCATGTCGAGCAGGTCCGCCAGGCTGTCCGTCGTCGACGGGTCTGCGCGAGGCCCGAGGTGGGCTGTGAGACTCGCCCCGGGAATGCCGAGAGAGTGGGCTCCGCTGCACTTACCTCCCTCGGCCGCCGACGCGTTGCTGGCCGCCAGCGCCAGCGCCGGGTACGAGCTCGCGACCTGCGACGGCCCGCTGCCCGTCTTGCGCGCCTTGGCGACCTGCTCCGCGAGCGGCCTCATGATGCTGGGCACCTGCCCGAACACCGCCACGATGAACGGCAGCTGCGCGCGCCCCCGCGAGCTGTGTCAGCGCAGGGGAGACGGGAGGGGCCGCATGGGAGAGGACGCAGCAGCAGCAGCGAGGCAGTGGGGAGCGAGCGCACGCCGATGAGGTCGGGGGCGTTGGGCCTGTAGTCGGGGTCGGCCATGAGGCACCGCCCCACAAACTCCCTGAAGCTCCTGCTCATCGCCGGCGTACCGCCCCGCTCCGGCGCCGCCGCCGCCGCCGCCGCGAGCGCCGTGGCCGCCGGGGCCGCAGGCGTCGCAGCCGCCGGGGCGGGCGCGGGGGCGGCGGGGCTCTGCTGGGGGGCGTAGCGCTCGAGCATGCTCTGCGTGGGCGAGCGGCCCTCGGCGAGCTCGACGGCGGTGACGCCCAGGGCCCAGATGTCGGCCTTCTTGACGGCGGCGACGGTGGCCTGGCGCGGCGAGTTGCGGGCCTTCTGGGCGGCGGCCTCGGGGGGCGTCCAGGGGCTGGCGCACCTGCGCGAGGGCCTGCTGGCGGGGAGGCTGCGCTGGAGCGCCTCCTGGAGCCCCCAGTCGGCGAGCTTCACCTCGAGGTCGCGCGTCAGGAGGATGTTCGACGCCCGCAGGTCCAGGTGCGCGATGCCCTGCGCGTGCAGCACCGCCAGCCCGCGCAGCGCCCCGTCGACGGCTGCCGCGATCTCGCGCTCCGAGAGCGGCCGCCCGCAGACGCGCATGCAGTCGCGCAGCGACCCGAACGCGGCCCACTCGTTGGCGATCCACACGCGCTTGTCGTGCGCGCAGGCGCCGAGGTAGGCGGCGATGTTGGGCCCGCGCACGCGCGTCAGCACGCGCACCTCGCGCTCGACGGCCGCCAGCCCCGACTCGGCGATGCAGACCGACTTGACCGCCGCCCACTCCTCGCTGCTCTCGCCCACCAGCGCGCGCGCCTTGAAGACGGCGCCCAGCACGCCCTCGCCCACGCGCTCGGCCAGGTCGTACGCGCGCCCGGGGACGCCGTTCCAGACGCTCGCCGAGACGGGCGCGGGCAGCAGCGGCGGCTTCGCGTGCGCGGCCGCGGGGGCCGAGGCCGCTGCGGGCTGCGGCAGCGGGAACGAGGCCTGGCAGATGGGCGAGGGCGGCGACTGCCGCATGAGCTCCGCCGCGGCGCCTGCGCGTGAGTGCCAGCGGGGGGGTCGGTCGGGGTGTCAGCGGTGCGCTGGCCGCGAGCCACGCAGAGGGGGGAGCGACTGCCGGTGCTCGGGAGGCAGCAGGGCAGCCCAGCCCAAGGCGCACGCAACAGCAGTCACCCCCGCGCCAAGGCAAGACAGGGGCTCATCGCACTCCGCTCGGCGGCAGAGAGCTGCGCCGAATCAATTGCGAGAGGGGGTCTGCGCAGCACAGCTGCACGGCACCCCCCACATCCATCCTCTCCCCCACCCCTCCACAGCCACCCCCCAAAGCCCAGAGCGGGGGCAGGACAGCGGACAGCCGCAGTCCCAGAGGACTGATAACCGCAGAAGCGCAGAGAACCGCAGTGGCCATGCAACGCAACCAAAAGCACACGCCAGCCCTCGTGTTGTGGTCAGGGTGGGGATGCATCCGTGCATGCGTGCCATGCCATGCACGCATCCCCCCGTTGGAGGCTTGCTGCCATAAAAGGCAAAGAAAAACAGCAGATCTTCTGATTTTGAAATCAGAAACTGGAACGGCGCAGAGGGCGGGGCAGGGGCAGTGAGGACCTTTGCTGCGCTTGCGGCCCCAGGAGCCCCAGAAGGGGGTGGCCTTCTTGTCCTTGTCGGCGCGCTCCCTGTCCTTGTCCTTGTCTTTTTCCCTTTCCTTGTCAGATTTCTTGGCCTTGTCGTCATGCTGCTGACGTGCGGAGATATTACCGATCGGGAATCGCGCCCAGGGGATATTCTTACGAGCGAATCTTCGACCACGCCGGCTGAGAGCCTCCGCAGCGCGCGCTCCTCGCCGGGCAGCGGCGCCGCGTCGATGGCCACGGCCGAGGGGCACCTGCCCCGCGACTCGGCGCGCGCAGTGCGCTGCTGCTGCTGCTGCCCGGCCGCCTGCGCCATTCCCCTGCTCCCGGCGGAGTTCGTGATATCGTGATATGCTAATGAGATCGATTCATCTATCTACCGGCAGGAATTCCCTTGATTCGCTCCGTGGGGGAAATCCCGTTTTTCCCGTCCGGGGAAGGAAATCGGCAGCCAGCGACAGCCATACACACACGCGGTTGGATCTCGGATTCGCCCCGTGACCAATTTCGGAAAGAGTGGACAATCGGGAGATATCGCGCACTGCAGATATTATCTCCGGCGTGTGCGGGGATGGCAGAGCGGGCGCTGGTCCGGTTCTCGTACGCGGCGACGACGGCCAACGAGACGAGCGTGGTGGCCGGCGAGGCGGTGCAGGTGCTCTCGCGCCACGACGAGTGGGTGTACGTGGAGACGGTGCGCGGCCAGCGTGGCATGGTCCCCGCCAACTACCTCGGCCCCTGCGGCCCCGCGCCCGCCCGGCCCGCCCCGGCCGCCCCCAGGGCCGCCAGGGCTGCCAGCGCCGCGGGCCCTGCGCACCACCAGCGCGGGGGCTCTGGGGGCGCCCTGCCGCTGCAGTGCGGGGAGCCCTACATCCTGCACGACGCCACTGGCGGTCCGTCTGCCTGCCCCCCACGGGGCCTCTTGCTGGGGGGCTCTGCTGCCTCGCTGGGGGTCTCTCCTGCGTGCCCTGCCTGCCCTGAACGTGTCTGCGGCTGTGCTGCCGCGGTGGGCGCTGTCTTGGGACCCTCGGGGCCCTCGGGGACGAGTGGCCGCTGTCGGGGGGCGATGCGGGCGTCTTGTCGGCCTGCCTTGGCTGCTTGGCTGCCCTGCGCTCTGCTCTGGCCGAGCCCTGACCCTGGCGGCGCTGCGACTGCAGTGCACACGTCGGCAGCTGCTGGGACGGCTGGGATGAAGGTCCGCGAGGAGAAGTTCGTGTTCTCGGGTGCGCCCCGCGCTCTCCCCTGCCCTGCGTGCCCTGCGTGCCTCTGGCTGATCGCTGCTCGCGTGCGTGCCCTGCAGCCAGCGGGCAGTTTGCGTACGAGGTCAAGTTTGGCCGCGAGGTGCGCCCCGTTCGCCGTGCGAGGTAGTCGGGAGCTCAAGCACTCACGGCTGTGCCCGCCCCTTGTGCTCTGTCCAGGGCCAGAGCTCGAGCGAGATGAAGACCGTGGGCCGCTGCAGTGGCACCTTCGCCAAGCAGAGCGCCAAAGGCACGCACCCCTCATGCCCACCGACCACGCTAGCCCCAGCACTGCTCACCAGCCGGGCTGCAGAGGTGAAGCTGGCGTGGCCCAGGGATGCGCCCAGAGACGCCCCGGCCCTCTACCCGTCGCTGCTGCTCCAGGGCGGGGCTCTCGTCAGCCCCGTCGACCCCTCCCTCGCCTTTGTCTGAGCTGGCCCTCCCCCCACCAGAGCCAAGCCGTGCACGCGCGCCTGACGATTAGCATCGCCTCTCTTTGCTGCTGGAGTGCACAAACAAAAAGTTGAACGACAGAAACAATGGACTTTGTGTGGGACAATAGAAAAAGGTTTAAGAATATTGAGTGGAATAAGAGAAGGATCAGCCCCGTGCTAACCCTGGCTGGCTAGTGGGTCTTCTTTAGCTAATCAATGTCGATCAGTTGGGGAAAGAAGTTAAAATTTTTCCTCACGTCCCTCTCAACACAAATGCACTAGAAGATCGCGGCCTGTGCCCCCCAAGTCACTCGCTGCTTGTCGTCAGGCGCTGCATTTATGGGTCCTGTATCAGGGGAGAGGGTCTCAGCCTCAGGGGAGAGGGCGGAGATCGTCAGATCTTGAAGATGTCCTTGAGCCTCTTGAGCAGGATGACGTCCTCCTGCGTGACCTGCTCCCTGAACTGCGCCTTGAGGCGGTCGAGGCTGTCCCTCGTGATCCTCGAGACGAGCTCGTCCTTGTGGTCAAAGTGCCTGCCGTAGAGGTAGGCCTGCTCGCTGGGGCCCTGCTGGATCTTGACGGCGACCTCGTCGCCCTTCTTGGCGAGCTCGATCGTCTTCTTGTTGGCCTCGATCGAGACGACGCGGCCCAGCACGATGCCCTCGCGCGAGGGCACGCAGATGGGCGTGCCCAGGCGCAGCGAGCCCTCGGTCACGCGGCAGCCCACGATGATGGGGTCGCGCTTGTTGAAGACGTACATGGGCAGGATCTCGAGGGCCACGGGCCAGATGGCCTCGCCCTGCTTCTCGAGCGCCGCGCGCTCGGCGGCCTCGCACTCCTTGACGTAGGCGGTGAACTGGTCGAAGAGGTGGTAGATGATGTCGGCCGTGAAGACGCGGACGCCCATCGTCTCGGCCATCTCCGAGGCGGCGGCCTCGACCTTGACGTCGAAGGCGAGGATGACGGCGTACTTCTTCGTGTGCGGCTTGTCGAGCATGACCGACGCGCGGACGATGTCCTTCCTGTGCACGGGGCCGATGTTGATGCCGCTGACGGGGATCTTGCTCTCCTTGAGGAAGACGAGCAGCGCCTCGAGCGAGCCCAGCGTCGAGGCCTGCACGCAGACGCCGACGCCGCTCTTGTCGACGCTGGCCGTCATCGACTTGAGGTCCTGCTGCACCTCGTCCTTGAGGTCCTCGATGTCGTCGCCGGGCCCCGCGACCAGCAGCGAGCTGCCCGCGACGGCCTCCTCGAGGTTCTGCGCGCTGATGCGGATGCCCTGCGCGGCCTGGACCGTCTTCTGCACCGTGTAGGGGCACTTGACGCGCAGCTCGCGCAGGGGCTGCGGCGCCAGCAGCGCGCGGATCTGCGTGACGATGGGCCCGTTGAGGCCGCAGAGCACGATCGTGTCGCCCTCGTTGAGGCGCCCGTTGACGAGGATCACGTCGAGGCACGTGCCCAGGCCCTCGACGACCTTGACCTCGAGCACCGTCGCCTGCAGGCGCCCCTCGAGGTAGAGCAGCCGCTCGCTCATGCACTTCTGCGTCAGCTGGATGACCACCAGCAGCAGGTCCGGGATGCCCTCGCCCGTGTGCGCGCTCGTCGGCACCAGCATCACGTACTTGCGGTAGTCGGGGCTCTTGTAGTAGAGCGCCGCGTTGAGGCCCTCGCCCGCAAACGCGTTGATGACCTCCTGCGTCCGCTGCTCAAACTCGATGCGCACGTCCGACGACTGGCGCTTGAGCGAGTCGCGGAACGGGGCCCCGGGCGTCGGCGACCAGTTGTAGAGGCGGTCGACCTTGTTGAGCGCCACGACAAAGGGCGTCTTGCGCTGGCGCAGCAGGTTGATCGACTCGATTGTCTGCGGCTCGAGCGAGTGCATCAGGTCCACCACCAGCACCGCGATGTCGCACAGCGACGACCCGCGCGCCCGCAGGTTCGTGAACGACTCGTGCCCGGGCGTGTCGATGATCAGCAGCCCCGGCACCCGGTAGTTCAGCTTCAGCTTCTGCTCTCGCGTGCAGCAGGCGAGAGGGGGGAGAGATAGCCGTATTCAGTGCCGTGTTGTAATCCAGCCAGAATCAATTGAATTTTGTACTGCTGAAGGAAAAATAGAAGGGGAACGGAAGAGAACGCAAACGCACGTCGCCGAGGGCGCGGCAGGTGTTCTGGATCGTCTCGGTGGGGAAGTACGAGGCGCCGATCTGCTGGGTGATGCCGCCGGCCTCGCCGTCCTGGACGTTGGTGCGCCTGATCTTGTCGAGAAGCTTGGTCTTGCCGACATCGACGTGGCCCAGCACGCAGCAGATGGGCGACCGCAGCGGCTTGCCCTCGGTCACGTCCTTCTCCTGCTCCTGCTGCTGCTGCTCATCCTCCTCCTTGCCCTTGCTCGTCTCTGCGACGCTGAGCTTGGCCATGGCCTTCTCGACCTTCTCGACGGCCTTGGGGGCCTTGGGGGCCTCGGGCTCTGCGGCCGCGGGCTCCTCGGGCGCGGGGCTCGTGCCGCTGCTGCTCTGGCCGTCGGCGGCCTCCTCCCAGCTCTCGGGCTCGGGCGACTTGGCCGCGGCCTCCTCCTTCTCGAGCATCGCCTCCCAGTCTTCCTCGCCCTCGGCCTCGGCCTCGTCGGCGGCCGCCTTGGGCTCCTCGCCGCCCTTCTGCTGCTGCGCCTGCGCCTGCTGCTGCTGCTTCTTCTTGGCCTGCTGCTTCTTCTTGTTGACGTGGACCGCGTGCGACGTCTTGGCCTCGCCGGCGCCGGCGGCAGAGGCGGCGGCCGCGTCGGCGTCGGTGATGCCGAGCTTGGCGAGGGCGAGCCTGCGGGCCTCCTCGGCCTGCTGGATCTTGAGCTCCTTCATGCGCTCCTCCTTGAGCGCCTTGGCCCGCGCCTTCTGCATCGCGCGGTCCGCCTCGCGCCGCGCCTCCTCCTCGCGCTGCTTGCGCTCCTCCTCCTCGTCCAGCGCCCGCTGCTGCTCCTCCTCCTTGCGCCGCCGCTCCTCCTCCTCCTGCTGCTGCTGTATCATCTCCAGCAGCGACTTCTTCATGCCGCCCTTCTTCGCCCCCGCCGCCCCCTTCTTCGCCTTGGCCCCCGCTGCCCCTGCCCCTGCCCCTGCCGCTGCCGCTGCTGCGGGCTTGGCGGGCGCTGCTGCTGCGGCCGCCTTGGGCTTGGGCTTGGCGGGCTCCTCGGGGTCTGCGGCGGCCTCTGCGGCAGCGTCGGCCTCGGCTGCGATGTAGTCGTCGCCCTCGTAGTCGTTCTTGCGCCCCTTCTTGCCCCCTGCGGGCGCCGCGGCCTTCTTGCCAGCGGTCTGTGCTGCTGCCGCTGCTGCCGCTGCTGCGGGCTTGGGCTTCTCCTTGGGCTCCTCGTCGGCGTCGGCGGTGATGTAGTCCTCGCCGTCGTAGTCCTTCTTGCGCCCCTTCTTGCCCTGCTGCTGCTTGGCCGCGGGCTTCTCCTCCTCGGCCGCCTGCTCCGCGGCCTTGGCGCCCTTCTTGCCCGCCTGGGGCGCCGCGGGCTTCTCCGCGGGCTCCTCGGGCTCTGCAGCGATGTAGTCCTCGCCGTCGTAGTCGTTCTTGCGCCCCTTGCGCCCCTTCTGCTGCTGCTGCTTGGGCGCAGGCGCCGCGGGCTTGGCCGGCTGCTCCTCGGGCTCCTCGGGCTCTGCGGCGATGTAGTCCTCGCCGTCGTAATCCTTCTTGCGCCCCTTGCGGCCCTTGGGCTGCTGCTTGGCCGCGGGGGCCTCCTCCTCCTCCGCCTCCGCCTCGTCCTGCGCAGCGGCGGCCTTGGCGCCCTTCTTGGCCCCCTTGCGCTGCTCGGGCGCGGGCTTCTCCTTCTCCTTCTCCTCGGCGGCCTCGTCGGCGTCGGCGGTGATGTAGTCCTCGCCGTCGTACTCCTTCTTGCGCCCCTTGCGCCCCTTCTGCTGCTGCTTGGGCGTAGGCGCCTCCTCCTCCTCCTCCGCCGCCTCCTCCTCCTCTGCGGCCGCTGCCTTGGCGCCCTTCTTGCCGCCCTTCTGCTGCTGCTTGGGCGCGGGCTTCTCCTTCTCCTTCTCCTCGGCAGCCTCGTCGGCGTCGGCGGTGATGTAGTCCTCGCCGTCGTAGTCCTTCTTGCGCCCCTTCTTGCCCTGCTGCTGCTTGGCCGCGGGCTTCTCCTCCTCGGCCGCCTGCTCCGCGGCCTTGGCGCCCTTCTTGCCCGCCTGGGGCGCCGCGGGCTTCTCCGCGGGCTCCTCGGGCTCTGCGGCGATGTAGTCCTCGCCGTCGTAGTCGTTCTTGCGCCCCTTGCGCCCCTTCTGCTGCTGCTGCTTGGGCGCAGGCGCCGCGGGCTTGGCCGGCTGCTCCTCGGGCTCCTCGGGCTCTGCGGCGATGTAGTCCTCGCCGTCGTACTCCTTCTTGCGCCCCTTGCGGCCCTTGGGCTGCTGCTTGGCCGCGGGGGCCTCCTCCTCCTCCGCCTCCGCCTCGTCCTGCGCAGCGGCGGCCTTGGCGCCCTTCTTGGCCCCCTTGCGCTGCTCGGGCGCGGGCTTCTCCTTCTCCTTCTCCTCGGCGGCCTCGTCGGCGTCGGCGGTGATGTAGTCCTCGCCGTCGTACTCCTTCTTGCGCCCCTTGCGCCCCTTCTGCTGCTGCTTGGGCGTAGGCGCCTCCTCCTCCTCCTCCGCCGCCTCCTCCTCCTCTGCGGCCGCTGCCTTGGCGCCCTTCTTGCCGCCCTTCTGCTGCTGCTTGGGCGCGGGCTTCTCCTTCTCCTTCTCCTCGGCAGCCTCGTCGGCGTCGGCGGTGATGTAGTCCTCGCCGTCGTAGTCCTTCTTGCGCCCCTTGCGGCCCTGCTGCTTGGGCTTGGGCTGCTCCTCCTCCGAGTCCTCGGCGGCGGCTGCGGCCTGCTTGGGGGCCTTGGGGGCCTTGCCCTTCTTGCCCTTGGCCGGCGCCTCCTCCTCCTCCTCCGAGGCCGCGTCCTCCTCCTCCTCCGAGTCCTCGCGCGCCGCCTGCTTCTTGGCGCCCTTCTTGCCCTGCTTGGCCTTGGGCTTCTCCTCCTCCTCCTCCTCTTCCTCGGGCTCCTCCGCTGCCTTCTTCTTCTGCTGGGGGCCCTTGGCTGCCTTCTTCTTGCCCTTGCCCTGCTGCTGCTCCTCTTCCTCCTCCTCCTCGTCGCCGCGGGCGAAGCTCACGCGCTTGGCCTTGGCCCCCTTGTGCTGCTGCTGGCGGGGCGACTCCTCGCTGCCCTCCTCCTCCTCGTCCGACGACGCCTGCTCAAAGCCCTCCGGGGGCCCCGCGGGCGGCGTGACCCCGCGCGACTCGAGGACGGCCGTCTCGGAGCGCTTGTCGACGCGGCGCTGCGTCATGGCACGCTTCTTGGTGCGGCTCTTGTCCACCTTCTCGCTGCGCTGGCCCTGCTGCTGCGCACGGCCGCCCTCCTCCGACGAGCCCTCGCCCGAGTCGTCGTCCGTCGACGACACGGGGGGCATCGTCATCTTCAGGGGGCCCTCGGGCAGGTCCTCGCGCCGCGCCACCGGTCCCTTCTGCGTGCGAGAAGGTCGTTGGTCAGTGGAGGTGGAGGTGGCAAGGTGGGGTGATGTGATTGATGGCTGGTGGTGTCAAGGTGCAAGTGTGGGGGTGATGTGATTGATGGCTGGTGGAGGTGTCAAGGTGCAAGTGTGGAGGTGTTCTGATTAATGGGTGGCTGTGGTTGGTGGTGCACAGCAGCTCAATTGCAGGTGGCAAATGCGGCAGCGGCAGCGGCGGGTGGAGGTGGTGGAGGTGGAGGTGGAGGTGCCACCACGGTGAATTGGTGTGCAGAGGTGATGGTGATGTGATTGAAGGTGGTAATTGGTGGCGGTGCTCCAGCAACTCAATTGCAAATCGCAAATACAGGGCCAGCAGCAGCAGCGCAGGCGCAGTCTAGCCCCCCTGCGGCCCTCCGCCCCGGAGCCAGGCCGCAGCGTGCTGCTGCGCGTGCACATGCGCGGGCATGGGCCGCGTGGTGCGCCTGTGGGCGGTGTGTCCGCCACCACGGCGGCTGTGGTGGTGTATTTTGCGAGGCGAAAGGGCACACGCACACACGCACAGCACACGCGCACCTTCTTAGACGACCCGCGCTGGGGCTGCTGCTCGGGCTCGGGCTGCTCGGTCTCTTCCTCGTCCTCGGCCTGGTCCTGCTTCCTCCTGCGTCCCATCGTAGTCTCCGCGCGTCTTCAACTGTTCTTGCTGCTGTGCGCCGCGCAGGGGCCCTGTGAGTCGCCGCACAGACCTCCTCTCAGCCCCCGTGCCCCCCACGCCACCCCTGCCACCCCCTGCGCAGGGCGCTGCCCACAGCAGCCGCGCGTGCACAGGAATCCGCGGTCTGAGAGGGGTGGGTGGAGGGGGAGAGATGTCGTCGTCACCTAGAGAGCGCGAGCTCCAAGTGCCGGATCCGCTTGGGCGCTGGGGGATTAAAAAAAAAGTGCCGTGCTTTTGGCGTCATCTCGCGGGTCAAATCAATTACCATCGCCAAAAATCTCGGCGTCCAAAAAAGATCCATCGTCGTTGACTTCTGCTGCGAGAGTTGGGGGTTGCTGGGCCCCTGCGCCCCGCACGTCCCGTTCTCACACGAGGCAGCTGCCGCCGCTGCACCACCCGCCGGACGCGGCAGCCTCTGGCGGCTTGATGACAATGTGGTCCACCACTGCAGGGCATGCCAGGTGCCGGGTGAGACTCGTGCCCCTTAGCCATCCAGCTGGCAATCCAATCAATTAATCAATCAATAAGCACCCCACCCCCAAACCCCAAGGCACAGCAAGGATCAGAGGACCCAGCCTGCCAGAAGTGCAGCAGACACAGCGTGCACTGCACGCCTGGGGCAAGCACAGGGCCGCCATCCAGAAGCAGCAGCAGCAGGAGCGGCGCACCAGGGTCAGTCTTGGGCGTGATGTCGGGGATGAGCGCCGAGGCGATCTTCCTGAACAGGGGCTTGATGTTGTACCCGGCCTTGGCGCTCGTCTCTGTGAAGAACAGGGCGCTGCTCGTCTGGGCCTTCTGCTCGCCCTCCTCGTACGAGACCTGCCAGCCCACAGCAGCAAGCAGCCCCACAGCAGCCAGCCAGAGGGCAAAAAGTCGAATCAGCGGCAAATTGGGGGCAGAGGGGGGCGGCAGAGCTCCGCCGTGCCTGGCGCTTGTCGGCCAGATCGGTCTTGTTGCCCACGAGCACCACGTGGACGTCGGCGCCGCGCTCGGAGCGGATGTCGTCGATCCACTTCTCGGTGCTGGCAAACGACGTGCGGCCTGAGAGAGTCCACCCCCCAGGCGCCACCGTCAGGGGGGAGGGGCCCCCGGGGAGCGAGCGGGGGGTCCGAGGGGGGCAGCGGCGCACTGGTGATGTCGTAGACGACGATGGCGACGGAGGAGTCGCGGATGTAGCTGGGGATCAGCGATCCTGCCGGTGAGGAAAACCCCCAGTTGTAAGAAATGCCTGCGTTGACGTGGGTGCACACGCAGACACCAAGACAGCAAGGCAGCCACGGCAGCCACGGCAGCGCCTCCCCCCGGAGAGGAGGAAGAGGAGGAGGAGCGGGCAAGAGGAGGGGAGCACGCACGGAAGCGCTCCTGGCCGGCGGTGTCCCAGAGCTGGAGGCGGACAGTCCTGTCCTCGAGGTACATGGTCTTGCTCAGGAAGTCGATGCCGATCGTCGCCTGCGCAGGCCACCACCCGCGTCAGGCACGGCGCGACGAGGGAGGGGGGAGGTGTGTGCCCTCACCTGGTAGGCGTTGTCGAAGGTGTCGTACCTGCAGGGCAGAGGGGAGGAGGTTCAGTGCAACTCCGCGGGCGACACGACAGGAGTGGGCACTGGGGGGCAGGGCGCACATGAAGCGCGTGATGATGCTGGTCTTGCCGACGGACTGGTCGCCCAGGAACACCAGCTTGTAGCGCGCCAGAGCGCCCCCGCCCGCTGCACCGCCGGCTCTCTCCGCCATCCGAGAAAAGGGAAGTGTGTGTGGGATGAGATATCGCGGCGAATCTCGATATTTCTGGAATATCAGCGAGCCTGACGCGACACCCATCGCCGCGCAGCACTCCCCTGAATCTCAGCGGCAACTGGGAATCCAGGAGATAACCTTCCCGCGGTATCTGGATTTGCGGGATTTGTAGAATCTAGATTTCTAGATATAGTGGATTCCAGAATAAAATATCTGCGCCCTCGCTGGCATGGACGGCGCACTGACGGTGGCCGAGGCGCTGGCGCTGCCCTGCGGCCGCGGTCCACGCCCCCTGCGCGGCACCCTCGCGCCCTCGCCCGCCGGCGACAGCTCGCTCGTCCTGCTCGCCCCCGACGCCTCGGCCTTCGTCGCCCTCGACACCCCCGCCGCCCCCGACCCGCGCCACGTGGGCAGTGACGTCATCCTGCGCCGCTGGTCGCTGGTCCGCGGCGCGGGGCCCGGCGGCGTGGCGCACGTCGAGGCGGACGCGGTGGAGCCGCTGGGCGGGGCGCTGACACGTCACTGCGACGTCACGCTGAGCGTGGAGGGCCTGGGGCGGGCGATCGAGGCGGCAGGGGGCCCGGGGGCCGTGGGGCGGGTCTCTGTGCGCGGGGTGGTGAGCGCGCTGTCGCCGGTGCTGCTGGGCAGGCGCGAGCCCTCGTTCTTCGCGGAGCTCGCGGGGGAGCGCTGCGCGGCCGCCGTCGCCTTCAGCGGCGCCGCGGTGGCGCACGCGCACGCGCTGCTGCGGGTGGGCGCCGCCTACGAGCTCGTGGGGCTGCGCAACTCGGTCGTCTTCCGGGGCACGCGGCGCGAGCAGCACGTGCTCTGCTTCTCGCAGCACTCGCGCCTCTACCCCCTCGCAGAGCCCCCGCTGCCCTCCCCCGGCGGCGCTGGCGTCAGCAGCGGCGACGACGACGACGACGACGGCGACCCCATCGAGGACGCCGAGGACTCGCTCGACTCGCTGGGGTCGGCGGCCAAGCGGAGGAGGAGGACGGGGCCGGGCGACGCAGAGGACGGCGTCGTGGTGGGCGAGACGCAGCTCTCGCAGGTGCCCCTCGACAGGGCCGCCTGCCAGCAGCAGCAGCAGCAGCAGCAGGAGACGGTGAGCTACTGCGGGACGATCACGGGGAGGCCGCTGGACTGCGTGCTGACGCTGGACGACCGCGTCGACGTGTTCCTCTTCCACCACAACCCGCGCAACTTCGGGCGGGCCCTGCGCGTGGGCGCCCGCGTGGCGCTGTTCAACTGCCACGCGGTGCGCTACAACGGCGTCCTGCGGGGCCTGGCGCTCTGCTTCTACAGCCACGTGGAGCTCGTGGGCTGCTCCCAGGACCCCGAGCAGCCCAGCGTCCTCGTCGCCCACGTCTGCTGCCCGCTCTTTGCCCACGCGCAGGCCCTGACGCTGCCCTGCGCCGTCTGGCTCTACCTCCTCGCCCGCGCCCTGCGCTCCAAGTTCCGCGCGCTCTCGGACCTCGCGCTGCTGGGCGACGAGGCCGCCTCCCCGGGCTCCGCGGCCGCGTCCCTCGTCCGCAGGCTCGCGGACGTCGCGGGCATCCCGCGCTACCGCCGCGACGTCTACGACCAGTTCTTCGACCACCACAAGGGCCTCCCCTGCAAGGCCGGGTAGTGCCCTATCGTGCCCCCCTGCCCCCCTGCTCCCTGCTGACCGACGCCGGGGGCCCTGCGCAGGGCCAACACAGTGCCCCTGCCCGAGTGCTACACGCTGGCGCAGCTCGTGTCGATCGCGGTGGCCGCGTGCCCCCGCAACAGGGGCGCCAGGACGAGTGCGTATCGAATCGTATCGCTCACCCCCGGCTCCTCACGACAGAGGGGCTCGCGCAGTCGTGCTGGAGCAGAGCGCGTTCCTGTGCGACGTGGGGTGGGTCGTCGGCAGGCTCGAGAGCTGCGCGGCCAGCGGGGGAGCCCTCGCGCTGTCGGACGACACGGCTACGCTGGCCGTCCAGCTGCTGGACCCCGCGACGCCCGTCGACCCCAAGCTCGCGGGCTGCCTCGTCCTCTTCCGGCGGTGACCTCCACGCAGCGCAGCAGGCGCAGCAGCCCAGACGCTCACGCCCCCCCGCGTGCAGGTTCTCGCTGGTCGTGCGGGGCGACGACGTGGCGCTGCGGGTGCTCGCCGAGTGGTGCACGCCGCTGTGCGAGTGCCCCGCGGCGCAGCCCCTGGCGGACCCCGCGGTCGCGTGCGGCCCCGGCGACGCGGTGCGCTTGCGCGGCGGGGACGAGGGCGAGGAGAGCAGCGCTGGGCTGGCGGGGGCGCCGTGCGTGTACGTCTCGCAGGTGGACGCGGGCAGCCGCGGGGTGTGCAGGCTGCGGGTCTCTGTGGTGCGCGTCATCGCGTTCAGGTACGAGGAGGGCAGCCCCAGCATCTCGTGCGCGGTCGAGGACGGCTCGGGCGAGGCCATCCTCGAGGCCCGCGACAGCGTCGCGCTGGCCCTCTTCGGCGCGGACTTCCCGGACCTCCTGCGCGCTGTCCGCAGATACAACTGTGAGCGCAGTCCCCCGCGCAGCGCGCAGCACAGAGGGCCCCGCGGGCCCCCGACTGAGAAGCTCAGCGCAGACGGCGCCGAGGCCAACAGGTCGCTGCCCGAGTACGAGAGGCTCGACGCGGTCATCTCGGGGCTCGTGTACCAGCGGACCTACGTGGCGTTCTGTGTGCCCGACGGCTTCACCGTACGAGAGCGCGCGTCGTGCAGCGCACAGCACGCCCCCCCACGCCACGGCTGACAGCAGGGAGCGGGGCTGCAGGAGTCAGGGGCGCAGTACCTCAGTGTGGTGGGGGGCGTGGCCCCTGTGGACCGCAGAAAGCCCAGGCTCAAAGCACGGAGGATCGAGGAGGCATCGCCCATCAACGAGACGCTGCGGCTGCTGTCCCTTCTGAAGCAGTGACATGCGTGCGGACTCCCGGGAGGCGAAGCTGCAGAATGGCTTCAATAGCACTCTGCCACTACCTTACTAAGAACGTGGCACGACCCACAACGCACAGCGAGAGCGTTCAATACACAGACCGTCATTCATCGAACGCATTCGGTTGTACATTTTTTGGAAATCGACTACTTTTCAATTGACTGCAAACGAGATATTCGCACTATAGAAGTCTACGGCGCAGCCCATACTCTCAATATTCAAAAACACCAGAGCCGTCAAAGAGTCACCTCCAGCCACTCCAACCACGATATCCACTTCCCCGCAAGTACCTCCGTGTGCTCTCGGGGCTGCACTCGTGCCTCCCGTGGGCCCGCAAGTGCGACATCCGCTCCGGGGAGTGCGTGCTGCTGTACAGCCACCTGATGGACACTGTATCCCAGCTCCTCGTACAGAACAATCTCCACGCCCATCTTCCACATCGGGTGAGTACCGTAGGAATACCGAATACCGAAAGGTTTGCAGTTGCTTTTCGTGGGGTATACTCAGTGTACTCATTGATTACCTGCACTGCAGCAACACGTGCGGTAGACCAACAGTAAATGGGGTTCCTGCCACTGAAGCTGGTACTGCAGCAGTATGCATATGCAGCTGCCATGCAGATGAATAGCAGACGTGTAGTTGCACTGTAGCAACACGTTTGGTAGACAGGCAGTACGTGGGTTGTCGTATGCAACGGCCAGCGCAACAATTCAGGTGGTTTCAACTCTTGGGGTTTCGCACTCGCAGCCGCGGTGCATAGACGACGGCAACGACTGCCTCACAACGTTAGCGCTTGCGACTTCGACGGCGGCGACTGCGCGAACCTCACGACATTGGCGACGCCTACTGCGACGTGGAGATCAATACAGTGCGCAGATTCCCGATTACCCGTCCGCCGCCACATCTCACATGGTCGGTGTTGGCAGAGTGCGTGCAACTACGACAACGGCGACTGCATGCACTGTGCGGCCCGCAAGGTTTCGATGGCTCACGACGAAAAGTGTGATGCCGCGTGCTACAACGTGCGCACAGCCCCGTGGACTGGCCACCACGAATCCTTCAGGGTGACGCCTCTTGCGCAGGGGGGAATTCAACTATACATGTGCGACAAGGGCAACGGCACCGGCTTCTGCTCGGTAAACTGCATGGCCTCGCAGATCGGCGACAAGAAGTGCGACGAGGTCTGCTTCAACGCGGCCTGCCGCTGGGACGGCGACGACTGCGATAGCATCACCTGCGACGACAATCACCGGTGCTTCGACGACTGGGTAGGCGACGGCAACTGCGACCCTGTGTCCCTCAGCGTAGGTCAACAACCTCTCCTTTCTCTGTCTGATCTGCTTCTGACTCGACTACTCTCGCAGAGAGGCTGCAGCTACGACAGGGGCGACTGCTTCATCCCCAATGAATACTGTGCACTGGGGGTGCTTCCCGATAATCCACAGGAACAACAGCATCTACGAGCCCGAGTGCCTCAACGCCGCGTGCCGCTACGACGCCCCCGACTGCCAGCACCTCATGGGCTGCGCCCGTTCGGCCTGAGCACGTGAGTTCACGACGGCGAGAGCGACCAGAGTCCACCGATCCTCGGGGATGTGCACTCAACCTCCATTTGGTTGTAACTTGCCAATTTCTCTTGCAGAGTGCAGCACGACTTCGTGCTCGTGAAGGCCAGTGCATGCGACGCCATGGCAGAGGCAGTAGCGGCACCAGATGATGTGCTCTCATCACTCTCGAAGCGGTCTTCGGACCTCTTGGTGCTGCTGTGAGCGCAAGGTGCGGAGCTGGCATGGCTTGCATCGCGTCCACTCGCCGCATTCGATGTGGTGTGCACATCGCCAGTGCAGTCTCCACCGTCCCACGGGCATTATCATTTGTCTGAACGCCCTCTGTCACGCCTGCAGCACACTGCTTCGTGTGCGGTGATGGCACTCTACCCAGTGCAACGAACATGCAAGGAATTCCACGCAGACTGTGCATGGTTTTTCTGCTCCTGTTCGGGAAATTTCTTTTCTCCGTTCTCCATAATGGTCGATCTCAGGGTTTCTGTTCCGATGTCCTTCTATTCGAGTCGCGGGTCCAGATGTCTTTTGCCGGAGCAGCACCACTGATTTTCGAGATCACCTTTGGTCACAGTCCAACTTGCCAACAGCCTCCCGGCAAGGAAAGCGAATTTGTGTTGATGTTACAATTTTCCGTCAAAAACTCGGGTGAATTTTTGCACAACTGCACAAATCAAGCACTGAAAAACGCGATGGTTGCTCCTGCTCATCCTGCTGGCATCCGTCACCCGGGGGGCCCTCTGTCTAAGTGTCCGGGTGGCAGGACATGCGGTGTTTCTCAGCCGTAATTCACTCAGATTTCGGCCGTTTTAAAGACACACGTCACAGCCCCACATCACAACCATTTTTACTTTTACTGCCTCGGACCATAGCAGCAGCGAATAACCACCACTCCCATGCACAGCGCCCTCGTACTCCTCCTGCTTGCCACAGCGGCAGCGGGAGTGGCACAGCAGACCGAGGCCGCCACGGTGGCCCAGCGCATCGTAAACGGCAACCCCGTGGCCTCGGCTGCTAAGTTCCCCTGGATGACCTGCACGCTCGCCACCATCATGATTGTGTCTCACACTACCTGGCAGCACTACTGGGAGCCTTGTCCAAGGACAGCTACTACGTCATGTGCGGGGGGTCGCTGATCTCGCCGACGTGGGTGCTGACGGCGGGCCACTGCGTCGAGGACGGGCGCACGGCCCTCACCCAGGGCTTCCGCCCCGGCAACACCGTCGCGGCCGCCTCGCTGACGCCCACCGACGACCCCGAGGCAAGACCAGCACTGTCGCCAGCGTCTACGCCCACCCGGACTTTGACCTCGACCTGCTCAACAGTGCGTTGGCCCTCAGCTTTGGCGAGGAAGTGTTTTGCTCAGCGACTTCGCCTCACTTCTTGTTTTCGTCCCTTTTTTTCTCTCTCGTCCAGATGACCTGGCTCTGCTCAAGCTCGCGGCGCCTATCACGGGCGTGCAAACTGTGGATGTGGCGTCAAGCGACTACCCGGACCCCGCGTGCGCAGCTTCTACTCATCTTTTTATTTTGTATTTCGGAGAACGGGTTTTGGTGAAATTACTCAAAGACCGGCACTTCTTCTCCGGCTCACGCGGACGCATCATTCTTGGCGCCTGCAGGGTCGGAACGAAGATGTGGGCGCTCGGTTGGGGCACTCTCTACAGCGGTGGCGGGTCGCCCCTGGTTCTACGTGAGGTGAAGCTGCCGATAATCGACAGGGAGCGCTGCAGGCACCTCTACAACTCGTCAGTCATACTCGATTCGGGTAAGAGAATATTGACTTGAAGCTGTCGCTGGCTCTGAGGCCATCTTCCTGCAGCCATCTGCACGATGTACAGGGAGGGCGGGAGGGACGGCTGCCAGGGCGACAGCGGGGGGCCCCTCGTGCACGTCGGCAAGGACGGCAGGATGACGCAGGTGGGCCTCACCAGTTGGGGCTTCGGCTGCGCCGACATCGAGCTGCCTGGCGTCTGGACGCGTCTGAGCTCGTTCCGCAGCTGGATCGACGCCACGATGGCGGCCGTCGACGCCGGCACCAAAGTGTGCAGCTGCCCCTCAAAGTGCGAGGCGGGAAAAGACTATTCAGAATCAACTGACGAATATCGACCAGGCACATCGGCAACGGGTACTGCAACATATTCTGCTACACGGAGGAGTGCAAGTGGGACGGCGGCGACTGCAACAACACAGCGCAGTGTGCCCCCGGCTGCACGCCGGCGATGCTCGCCAACAGCGTTTGCGACCCCCAGTGCGCCACGCCAGGGTGCTCCGACGACAACGGCGTGTGCAACTACTGGGACAAGTGCTCGGACCAGTGCCTCAATAGCATGATCGACAACGGCCATTGCGACACGGCCTGCCTGACAGTGCGATCCACAGACCTCACAGTAGATATTCCCTTAGTTTTCTCTCTCTTGCAGTCGCGGTGCATGTTCGACGGCGACGACTGCCGCACACAGTTCTGCAACCGTGACTGCCCGACCCCGCTGATCAACAACACTCACTGTAACCCGGCGTGCAACACTGTACGCAGCAGTCCTCGCGAGCAACTACTGACCAGCCGCCCACGTCGCTGTGGTGTAGGCCAACTGCTCCTTCGATGGCGGCGACTGCAGAGTGGACAGCTCGCACTGCGCTCCCGAGTGCCTCAAGACGGACGTGGGCAACGGCTGGTGTACCATCGCTTGCAACGTAAGTGCGTGTAGCTTCGACGGCGGTGACTGCGCGAACCTCTCGCAGTGCCACGAGCCAAAGTCCTACATGGGCGACGCCTACTGCGACTCGGACTATAATACAGTGCGTCCCTACTTGTTCTCGCCCCTACGCCCCGTTCAGCGCTCTCACCGAGTGGTGTTGGAACCGGTAGAGCACGTGCAATTATGACAACGGCGACTGCGTGTACTGCGCGGCCCACTGCAGGGTCTCAATGGCCCACAACAGGAAGTGTGATGCCGCGTGCTTCAACGTACGGAAGTCCCACAGCCACCACGCCGCTCACGCGCCTCCTCTGCGCAGGCGGCATGCAACTACGACAGGGGCATGTGCGACAAGGTCAACGGCACCGGCTTCTGCTCGGTTAACTGCAGGGCGTCGCAGATCGGCGACAAGAAGTGCGACGAGGCCTGTTTCAACGCGGCCTGCCGCTGGGACGGCTACGACTGCGACAGCAACACCTGCGACAACAACTACGAGTGCCTCAACGACTGGACGGGCGACGGCTTCTGCGACCTCGTCTGCCTCAACGTGAGTATCCCATCTCTCTCCCTCCTCGCTGCCCCGGCTCCTGACAGCTTCGGACAGAGAGGCTGCGGCTATGACGGGGGCGACTGTTTCGACCTCCAGAAGGAGAGCTGTGCGCCAGGGTGCTTCCCGATCATCCACAGGAACAACAGCGTCTGCGAGCCCGAGTGCCTCAACGTGGCGTGCGGTTATGACGCCCCCGACTGCCAGCACTACATCGGCTGCGCGCCGTTCTGCCTGAGCACGTGGATCCACGACGGAGAGTGCGACCAGGGTCCGCCGATCCCCTCTTACTTGAGCACTCAATTGCCTCCGAAGCAACTCTAGTTAGATTCACGTGATCTTCGCTCTCGCAGAGTGCAACACCAGTTCGTGCTCGTGGGACGGTGGCGACTGCGCTGGCGGTGCGCACACCACACCAAGTGCTGCGAGCCAGAGCACCGCAAGCCATGCAGGCTCGTCTGCCCACAGAGTGTACAGCAGCAAGAAGTCCGAAGCCGACGTCAGCTTGACGTCTGGCGCTGATGCTGTCTCCGTCATGGCGGCACTCGCACTGACCCTCGCTGCCCTCTCGATTTAGCCCTGCAGGAGCAGAACTCCCACAAGACAGCAAAAGGCCTGTACAACAAGGATGCCTCTTGTGATGTCCCATTGAGCCCTGTTTCGCGAGGTCTTTCCCATCCAAGGCTTTTGAGCTACTGTACCCATGGTAAAGGAGACCGAAATTCAATTGGGCTTGTCACTTGGCTTTGTGCCTTTAGGAGAATGTCACGTTTCCTCTTTCTCACTGTATGCGATGGTGCACTCAAGTATCCAATTTTCAAGCAGAGAGACGAAAATGATAAGAACGAAACCAAGTGTCTGCAGGGCGTATCTTTGGATTTGGCTGAGGGCGTCTGTGGGCTTCCGAGGGAGCGCCCTGTAGTGTCTGCGCCGCGCTGAGAGGCCTGCGTCGCGAGCAAGGCAAGAAATTCCATACGAACAAGCGCTTGTTACGTCAACNTGTGCACAGCAGCAAGAAGTCCGAAGCCGACGTCAGCTTGACGTCTGGCGCTGATGCTGTCTCCGTCATGGCGGCACTCGCACTGACCCTCGCTGCCCTCTCGATTTAGCCCTGCAGGAGCAGAACTCCCACAAGACAGCAAAAGGCCTGTACAACAACGATGCCTCTTGTGATGTCCCATTGTGAGCCCTTTTTCGCGAGGTCATTCCCATCCAAGGTTTTTCAGCTACCTGTACCACATGGTAAAGGGGACCGAAATTCAATTGGGCTTGTCACTTGGCTTTTGTGCCTTTAGGAGAATGTCACGTTTCCTCTTTCTCACTGTACTCAAGTATCGAATTTTCAAACAGAGACGAAAATGATAAGAACGAAATCAAGTGTCTGCAGGGCGTATCTTTGGATTTGGCTGAGGGCGTCTGTGGGCTTCCGAGGGAGCGCCCTGTAGTGTCTGCGCCGCGCTGAGAGGCCTGCGTCGCGAGCAAGGCAAGAAATTCCATACGAACAAGCGCTTGTTACGTCAACCACGTCAGAATTCGAGTATCTTCATCTTCCGAGTGCTGTACACTCACAGCTCAGAGCGAGCAGGGGGGCGCGCCAGCGGTGCAGCGGTGCTGGAGGGGCATGGACGCGTGCCTGCAGACGTGCTGGCTGCTGCGCAACCACGTGGCACCTGCGCTGCGGCACGACTCCCGGGGCCTCGTGTCGCTCTGGCTCGCTGCGCCCCAGCTGCTGCGCCCCGCCCTGGCCCTCTGCCGCCAGCCCGCCCTGCGCGTGGTCCTTCTGGGCCCCGTGGACAGCGGCAAGTCCTCTCTCCTGGGCCGCCTCCACCACTCTCTCGGCGTCCCGGGGGGCCCGCTGCTCCGCCGAGGGCTTCCCTGAGGCCCCTGGGCGCCTGTGGCCTCGGCTCGTTGCCGCCTGCAGCTGCGGCACGTGTCCTCCGAGCTCCGCCGAGGGTTCCCTCGAGGCCCCGTGGCGCCTGTGGCCTCGGCTCGCGGGCGCTTGCAGCGGCGAAGCGTTCACTGCGAGCTCTGCGGAGCTGGCGGCCTGCACGGCCTCGGGCAGGGCCCTCGTGCTCGTCGATGCGCCCGGGCGCCGCGACTTCGTGGCCAGCACGTTCCGCTCGCTCGCGCGCTGCGGGTGCGCCGTCCTGGTCGTCTCGGCCGCGGCGGGGGAGTTCGAGGACGGGCTCGGCGCCTCGGGCAGCGTGCGCGTGCAGGCGTGGGCTGCTCGGTTCGCGGGGGTCGCCCGGGCTGTGGTGGCCGTCAACAAGATGGACGACCCGAGCGTCGCGTACCGCCAGGAGCGCTATGCTGCGAGATGGCCCGGCTCCTCCGCAGGGAGCAGCAGCACGAGGGCGGAGGCTCCCCGCTGGCCGCCTGCTTCGTGCCCGTGTCCGCGTGGGCCGGCGACAACGTGGCCTCTCGCAGCGAGCGCATGCGGTGGTACGCGGGCCCCACGCTGCTAGAGGCGATCGAGCGCGCCGAGGAGCCGCCGCTGCTGGCCGACCAGCCGCTGCGCGTGTTCCTCGAGTACACGTCGGCGGTCGACGGCGGGCCAGCGGACGGGCGCCACCGGTCAGAGGCCTGCGGGGCGGTGCTCGCGGGCGTCCTCGTGCGAGGCGACCGTGTGGTCTGCGTGGCCCAGGGCGAGCAGGCTGCCTCTGTCGACCGCATTGAGGTCAGCGGGGAGCTCAGACTGTTCGCGCTGCCCGGAGAGCGCGTGTCGCTGCGCCTCAGGTCCGGGGTGCCGCTGCCACCGAGCGTGGAGGGGCTGGTCGTGGGCCCGGCGGAGGGCAGCGGACGTACGAGGGCCTGCGCCTCGTTCGCCGCCAGCGTGGCGCTTCTGGAGCAGCCGTGCAGCGTGCAGCTCGCCGTGGGCAGCCTCGTCGTCGTGTCCTTTGTGCACGCGGGCAGGGCGGAGTGCACGGTCGCAGAGCGCTCCGAGGAAGCGTCCCAACTGTCACGCCGGGCAGCAATCAGGTCCCTCTCTGTGCGCCTCTGCCCGTCGGTCCCGCTGTGCGTCGATGCTGGCGGCGTTGGCTCGTCGCTGGGGCTGTTCCTTGTTTTCGATGATGCTACGGTCGTTGCTGTTGGCCGAGTCCGCGAGGCGTTCCACTGAGCCAACAGAAAGCATGGCAGTCCGAGTTCCGCTTTTAGGAATCAGATGACGTTCCACCGAATGCCCACACCTGTGCATCGTGACAGTCGCCAATGCCAGCCGCCCCTGCCTCCCCCAGAGTCTCATGCCAGGCAGCGCTGGCCACAACACCAACGTGTGTTCACCACAATGTAGGTTGCTTCCATCCCTGCGTCCTGGGTCGTTGCCCCTCTGTGCAGCTTTTGTTGATGGGAAGGAAGACGGAGAGAAACCGAAATTTGCGATAAAATCGAGCACCAATTCATTTCTGAACTGTCTCTCTTGATCAACGCCCCATCGCAACCGAATGCCGTCCCCTCTGGTTGCCGCGCCGGCGCTGTGGGCGCTGCTCGCCGTTCTTGTCGCCCGCTCGCACGGGGCCGTGTGCGCGTTCAGCCAGGGCGCGGCGAGGTGGAGGGTGCCCTCGTCGACGACCCGGGTGGTCGCCAGCCTCGACTGCGCGCCCTGGCAGGCCGCATTCATCCAGTCCTTCGCCTTCGAGGAGACCACGGGCGCTGGGGCCTACGTCTGCTTCGACAGGTCAGGCTCCTTCCAGGACTGCTACCCCCGCTGGAACTGGGTCTCCGAGCCTGTGCGGCCCTCTCCTTCTCAGTCTCGCAATCTCCCACTCTGTCATGCTCTCATGCTCTCATCCTCTCAGCCTCCCATTCTCCCAGCTTCTCAGTCTCCCAAGTCCTAGTCTCCCAGTCACAGCCTCTTTGTCTCAGTCTCCCAGTCTCCCAAAGTCCTATTCTCCCGGTCTCCAAGTCTCTCAGCCTCTCAATCTCCCAGTCTGCCTCTCAGAACCCAGTCTCTCAGCCTCGCAGCCTCGCAGCCTCTCAGTCTTCCCTCAGCTCCCTGCTCTCCTGCTGACTCGCCAGCCCGCAGGCCACGTGCGTCGCGTGGTGGGTCAACGAGACGGACATCAGGGGCGAGGGCTACGGGCGGGCGTTCCCCCGCGGGCGCGTCAACGTGACGGTGCGCTGCGGGGGCAGCGAGGCGTGCGAGGGCCGCTACGAGTTTGTCATGTGGTGCGCAGACACGTACCGCTGGAAGCAGGGCGGCTACGACTCGTGGTGCCGCGACAACTGCACGCGCATCCGCGGCTACGAGTGCCTCACGTACTACGGCTGGCGCACAGACGACTCGCGCTGCTGGGACTGGGACGTCCGGCTGCCCAACGACTACAAGTCCTGCGAGAGCGACCTCTGCCCGCACAAGGGCAACTGCCTCTGCACGTGCGACAACAGGGCCCTGGGCGTGGTCGAGGCCGAGCACAGCTACAACGTGTCCTCGTGCAGCCGCTGCACGGCTGAGACGTGCGCCAGGCGGTGGCCGGACCACTGCACGCTCTCGGGCGCCAACGGCACCTCCATCGCCCTCGGATGCAAGGAGGACCCCCGGCTCTCGCCTGCGACCTCTGCGAGCCCTCTGGCGCGCTGGGCACTGCTGCTGCTGTTGGCTGGCGTTGTGCCGCTGGCTTGAGAGGCACACGACCCATCCGCTCTGGACTAACATTCGAGCATCATCACACTGTTCCCAATGCCAAGATCATCACAACTGCTGCGCGTTGCATGCTGCAGAACTGCATGCACTCTGAATGTATGAAGCCTGTGAGGCAATCCGACAGGGGTAGTAGGCCTTCATACATGGTCTTCACACACCCCACAGCAGACGTCGGCCATGCGGGCCCACCATTGACACTGGTGGTGCCCCAAGTGCGAGCCATGCGACTAGCGGGTGCACAACGTGCTGCCGAGGTGACGAGCTGGTCAGACTAGTGACCCCTCCCGCCTATCACAGTGGAAGCATGCACATCGTCTGCCTGCAAGTAACCACTGGCACTGGGCCTGCCTCCCTAAAGGCACACATCTGCAGAGCGAGTACACGCTCAACAGCGTCATGGGCCTGGCAGGCAGGCAGCTTCCCGTCATGAACATGAGTGCCAGGAGATACTCCCGTGACATCACTAAGTGCAGATTCTAGACAGGAAAATCTGCAGATATTTACTGCACCAAACAGGGGGACACCCGGCACCACCGAGTCTCCCCGCAGTCGCCCGGTCGGCATGAGCAGCAGCAGCGGATTCACCGTGGTCGAGCGCGCGGAGCTGGCGGAGCTGGGCGTCTCCGTGGCGGCCTACGAGCACGGGCGCTCGGGCCTGCGGGTCCTGCTGGCGCCCGTGCCCGGCCCGCTCTGCACCGCCGCCGTGGTGGTCCCCACAGAGGCCCGCGACGACCGGGGGCTCGCGCACTGCCTCGAGCACCTCGTCTTCCTGGGCTCCCGCGCACACCCGCAGCGCGGCCTCCTCGACCTCATCGCCACCCGCGCGGCCTCCTCGGGCACCAACGCCTACACCGCAGAGGACCGCACCACCTTCACCGCCAGCTGCGCGGGCGCCCAGTCAGTCAATTGATTTCTTCTCCCCTCTTCCAAAAATAGCTGCGCGGATTCTCGGGAGATTCTCTGGGGATATTTACGCCTGGGGGTATCGGGAATCTGGATTCGCCACGCGGCCGCAGGGGGCTGCTGGATCTGCTGCCGGCGTATCTGGACCACCTGCTGCGGCCGACGCTCACGCCGTCGGCCATGCTGACCGAGATCTACCACGTGACGGGCGAGGGCAAGGAGCAGGGCGTCGTGTTCTGCGAGATGCAGGCGAGCTCAATTGATTCGCTCGCCTCTCGCTGCGCTTCTGACTCGGTTTTTGTCGGGGTTTTTTTTGGGTTTTGTTGGCGAACTCGGCAGGGCAGAGAGAAGACCGAGCACGACCTGTGCGAGCGGGCGGTGCACAGCAGGATGTTCGAGGGGACGGGGTACTCGGTGGACCCCGGGGGCTGCACGACTGAGATCGCCAAGCTGAGGCCCGAGGACGTCAGCGCCTTCCACAGGCGCTTCTACAGGCCCGACCGCATGGGCCTCGTCATCATCGGCCCCGTCGACCCCGAGAAGGTCTTCGCCGCGCTCGAGGCCTCTGACCTGCCCTCCAGGTGCGCAGTGCTCATCTCCACAGCGCCACAATTGATTCGGGTTTGAATCGCGCGCAATATTGAGTGCCAACACAATTGCCTGGGGGCATAAGTCAATGGGTCGGTGCCCCTTCAGCCCCATACCCGGGGGAGCACGCGCACTGCCCTCGTTGCACAACGAGTGCTCTCCCACCCACCGACTTTGTTTCGTTTCGCAAATACCGCGTTGCCAGCCCTCGTTTGCTCGTACCAGAGCCCAAGGGGGCTCCACTGGCTTCAGTCGACGCGTGCGATTGCGCGGTCCCCTCAGGGCTCACGCAGCGGTGGCGGCAGCAACGCGACGCGCAGGGAGGCGTGCGAGGAGAGCCCCGCGTGGAGCGACGCGATACCCGCGCTGGAGCAGAGCCGCAGCGCCGTGGTGACGTTCCCGGCGCCCGAGGACGACGAGGAGGGCGCGCAGGTGGGCTCGGTCGTCGTGGCCTACCGCGGCCCCGAGTGGCACGACGTCGAGACGGCGGCCGCCCTCGAGGTGCTCTTCCGCCACCTGCAGGAGTCGGCGGCCTCGCCGCTGCGCCAGCGCTTTGTGGAGCGCGACGAGCCGCTGGCGTCGGACGTCGACGTCGACGTGCTGCCCTACCGCACGGGCTCGATCGAGTTCACGTTCAGCGGCGTCCCGCGGCGCTCGGCCAGCCGCTCGCCCCCGCCGTCCAAGTCCTCGCGGGGCTCGAAGAAGCGCGGAGGCCGCGGCAAGAAGAGCGGCCAGCGCTGCAAGACCCCCAAGCCCTCGACGGCGGCGGGCGAGGAGGAGAGCGACGAGCGCTGCAACCCGCTGGCGCCCGGCGTGCTGCGCAGGCGGCTCGAGGCGCTGCTGCGGTCCGTGCGCGACGACGTGGCCTGCGGGCGCGTCGACATGGCGGCCGTGGCGCGCAGGCACTACGTCAAGCACACAGAGGACCTCGAGGACGAGCCCCACGACGTGCTGCTGCCTCTGCTCGAGCTCGAGTGCACGTTCCGCTCGGCCCCGGCGCCCGCGGGCGGCCGCCTCGCGCGCCGCCTGGCGATCCGCGAGGCCCTCGCGCAGCTCGAGGCCCGCGGGCCCGACTTCTGGGCGGCGCTCGTCGACCGCTGGCTGCTCTCGGGCCCGCACGTCGAGGTCGTCATGGTCCCCGACGCCCGCCTCAGCCGCTCGCTCGCCGCCGACGCCGACCGCCGCCTGCGCGACCGCCGCGCCGCGCTGGGCGACCGCGGGCTCCGCGCGTGCGCCGACGAGCTCGACGCAGCGATGCGCGAGCAGGAGCGGTCCGCGCTGGGCGACGCCGTGCCCAGCGGGCTGCCCGCCGTCCCCCCGGCGTCGAGCGTCCGCGGGCTGCCCGTGCGCGTGCGGCTCTGCGCCGCCGGCTCGGGGCCGTTCGCGCACGCGCACCAGGTCGTCGAGGCCGCGACGCCGTTTGTGCACGTGCGCATGGGCCTCGACACGTCGGCGATGCCCGAGGCCCTGCGCTCGTACCTCGTGCTCTTCCAGGAGCTGCTGCTGACGTGCCCCGTGCTGCGCGCGGGCGCCGCCGAGCCCGTGGGCTACCGCGAGGTCGTGCGGCAGCTGCACAGCGAGTTCGTCTCGCTGCAGTGCGGCGTCGGCATGGGCAACGCGACGTTCACGTGCGAGTGCCTCCCCGACTGCTTCTACGTGCTCGCCGTCTGCGAGCCGCGCCGCTACGCCGCCGCCTGCGCGTGGCTCGCCGACGTGCTCGCCGGCGTCCGCTTCACGCGCGAGCGCGTCGAGAGCGTCGCCGCCAACCTGCTCGCCTTCGCCTCGGAGGACGCGCGCGACGGCGGCAGCGTCTGCGAGGCCGCGGCCATCGCCACGACGACCTCGTCGCGCATGGAGCTGCTCATGAGCGCCTTCGTGCAGCCGCGCCTGCTCGAGCGCCTGCGCTGCGAGCTGCGCAAGTCGCCCGCCGCCGTCCTCGCGCGCCTCGAGGACATCCGCTGCTTCCTCGCCACGCGCGCCCCCGTCCTCGTGCAGTTCTGCGCCGCCCCGACGTCGGGCGACCCCGTGGGCCCCTTCGCGGCCGCGTGGCAGCGCGTGGGTGATGCGCGGACTGAGGAGTTCGCGCTGGGCGGCCGCGTGCCGGCGGGCGGGCCGCAGAGGGCCGCGCCGTCGCTGCCGCGCGGGGCGCTGGTGGGCGTGAGCGGAGTGGAGACGGCGTTCGTGGGGCAGTGCGTGGCCTGCGACGTGCCCAAGCAGCACGAGGACTTCTTCCCGCTCGTGGTGCTCTGCGAGATGCTCGAGCGCACAGAGGGCCCGCTCTACCGCAGGGTCCGCGGGGCGGGGCTCGCGTACGACGTGTCGCTGGCGTTCCACCACTACGCCCGCGTGCTCTGCTTCACGCTCTACGAGTCGTCGACGCCCGACAAGGCGCTGGGGGCGTTCTACGACATCCTCCGCGAGCTCCCGCAGACGTGGGACTCGCTCTGCTGCCCCTTCAACATCGAGACCGCAAGGTGCCCGCCCCGCCCTCTCCCCTTCATACGCCCCTCTGCCCACTGCTGTCGCTCGCCGCTGTGTTTATGCAAGCAGCGTGCTCCCCGAGGCTGTGGCACAGTCTGGGACCGCCCAACGCCAGCGAGGATTATCGCGATTGCTTGGCTCTTTATCCGATACCTAATTTGCATGTGTATTGATTTTGGACGGGTTGTTGGCCCCAACCGGTGGGAGCCTCGCCCTTCGGCATCAAAGACACCACTCACTTGTTTCATGCCCTCAACGAGCGAATGTCTCTTTGCTTTCTGCTTGCGCGTCACACGCAACCCGTTGCGAGTGCGGCCACCACACTGACGGCCTCGACTGTCGCAACCGCGCAGGTCCACGCTGCTGTACCACTTCCACTCGTCGCGGTCGACGGTGCCGCTGGTGTGCGCCGCTGCGTTCAAGGGGCTCGTGACGGGGTTCCCGACGCCCGTGGAGGAGGAGCAGTACCAGCAGCGGCTCGACAGCGTCGACCAGGCGGCCCTCAAGCGCGTCTACGAGCGCTACCTCGCGCACTTCCTCGACCCCGAGCGCCGCATGACCTGCGTCGTGGCGGGGCCCTCGGAGGTGCCGCACATCGCCCGAAGCTTCGCGTCGGGCCTCGGCGTCAAGCTCGAGTCCACGTCTGTGCGCGGCATGTCGCACGCGGTCGAGGAGGCGGCGGGGCTGGTCGCCAGGGCCAAGACACCGCCGCCCGCGGGCAAGAAGGCCCACACCAAGGGTGCGAACTGAGCTCTGCTCCGCTGCCTCTGCAGAGCACAGACCCAAAACGAGAACAGAGGGAGACCTTGCACATGCATGCACTACTGGCAGGCAACACTTTTTGCTGCGCCAAGCACAATGCCGTGCTCTTGTACACGGCTCTTGCAAGCCTTGAGGACACACGCACAAACGAGATGGGACGGCCCCTCATGAACAAGGCAAGGTGGCCACAATAATGGCTACTCCCACGGCGATGCTGCAGCACACCTGCGAGCTATGGGCCCGCGTCCACTGCCTCCTTTCGCGGGCACTCAAACAGCTCTTTCCTCCGAACTCCCACTACATCGGCAACGATCCACTCACCTCTCTCACAGTATCAGATACCTGGCCTCGTGGAGAGAGTGGTAGCTGGTTTTGTCGCCTCCTAAGAACAGTCCGGAGAAGGGCCCGCCAAGAAAGAACGTCTTGATTTCTTGCGCGTTGTGATATCAACGTGCCACAATTTCCCTCGCTCGTATTGCTAGCAATCTCGAGTCACAGTGGCCTCTCCCTCGTCGGCAGATTTCAACTGGGCCTCTCTCGCCGATCCCCAGATAGCAATCGGACCCCCACTCGCAACATGCGCTCCGTTTCCCCTCGAGCAGAGGAGACCTCGGTTGTGGCCGTCCAACTCGAGACGGCTGCTGTGAGCGGAGATCGGATCGAGTCAGAGAACGGCAAGTCCAAGCAGCATGAGGGGTCTCAGGCCACTGCCACTCGGCGGGTGGACATCCAGGTGCTGCGGGCCCTCGCTGTCAGCGCCGTGCTGCTGTTCCACCTCGGTTGGGTGCAGGGCGGCTTCGTGGGCGTCGACATCTTCTTCGTCATCAGCGGCTTCCTCGTCTTCGGCTCTGTCGTGCGCTCCCCTGCTGCCCTCTCTATCACTCTCACTCTCACTCTCACTTTCGTTCTCTTCATGTCTCTCTCTTGGCCTCTCTCTGTCACTGTTTCTCTCTCTCTGTCTCTCGCTCTCGTCGCCCGACTCTCCGACCCCCTCGACTCCCTGGCGGTGGCCTGCCGTGGTGGTGTCTCAATGCTGACGGCTTCAGCGGGGCAGGTGCGGGGGCTGGAGGGGAGCGGCCACTCGCTGGTGGAGTTCTACGCGCGGAGGGCCAAGCGCATCAGCCCGCCCAGCGCCCTCATGCTGCTCGTCCTGCTCTGCGTCCTCTGGAGGAGCGGCTACTGCGCGGGCCACGAGGGCTGCAGGGCGCAGTACAGCGACATCCGGTGGGCGGCGCTGCAGGGCGCCAACGTGAACCAGCTCCTCAAGAAGGGCGGCTACTTTGTCGACACAGAGCCCAGCATCGTCCTCCACTTCTGGTCCCTGGCCGTCGAGGAGCAGCTCTACGTCGCCGTGCCTCTCATGCTCTGGGTCCTGCGGCTGCTGTGCCGCACCGCGGCGACGTACAGCAGGGTCGTGGGGCCGTTCCTGGCCCTCACGGCGGTGGCGTCGTTCGCGGCCATGGTGGCGCAGTCGGACAAGTGGAGGTTCTACTCAGTGGCCAGCAGGTACTGGGAGTTCGCCCTTGGTGCCCTCGTTGCCAGATACGATGCACGCCAGTTTTTTGTGGCGCACATGGACAATTGGAGGGTCGGCAAGGCGGTACTTATTGCTGGGTATGTGAGTGCATGGGTTGCTACCATTACTGCTTGTGTTTTCCTGCCAAGGTTCGCCTTCTCACGCAGCCGTAATACAGCCTTGACAAGCCCCTACAGCAAATCAACTCCCAATGGGTTGACGGCACTAGTGTGCCTGGGCACAGCGCTGGTGATCGGGCTGAGGATGAAGTACAGGGCGCCTGTGCTCAAGCAGATCGGGGACCTGTCGTACTCGATCTACCTGTACCACTGGCCTGTCATCGTGCTCTGCAGGCACTACATGGGCCTCTCCATGTCCCGCAAGCCTGTGTGGCTGGCAGCACTCCTCCTTACAGCCACGTTCGCGACCGCGAGCTACTGTCTGGTTGAAGTGCGAACGAAGTTTGCTCAGAGAGTGCTGACCTTGCCAACCACAGAAGCCCTTGCAAAAGAGGTCGCTGCGGTACTGGGTGTCTTTCAGCCTTCTGGCTTTCGGGATGGCCATTCCTGCAACTCTGGCCTGGACAGCAGCTCGGGAACATTTGCCCACCACCCAGTAAGTTATCAGAGGGTCCACAGTTCTCACAATACTCAGAATTCACTGGGCTAACAATTGGAAGGACAAATGCAACTCGTCCTACGGGATCAATATTCCGTGGATTGTCGATGGCAATGCGTTCATTCCAACAGTTCTTCGGCAGCACGCGTTCTCGATCAAGACGTATCGCGAGGACCCACTGTGGAGCCAGCTCATGGGCGATCCCAACAAACCCGTTATCCCAGAAAAGCGCCTGCACACACTCACCACCAGAGCTGCATTCGCTTTCAACGGCGACTCGCACATGATGCACCTGTGGAGGCCTGTGTACGACTATGGAAAGAAGCTCGGGGTCTCAATGTATGCCGGAGGTGTGTCACACGGTGCACCCCTCACTGATTTCGAGGCCATGTGGAACCCTCCAGACTTCTGGTCCCCTGCTCACTTCGCAACCCGCGCCACCCTGCTCTCCTGGAGGGTTCGTACGCAAATCGAAACGAAATCGCTCTCACGGTGGTCCCCTTGTAGCACAGATTGCCTGTTGGCAATTTGGGCAAAGCACCGTGGGAGAGTGACTTCAAGAGGTACACCAAGAAGTGGATCGAGACTTCCAACTGCACTGTAGTTCTCGTGGACAACCCAGTCTTGGTCAAAGCCGCTGACAACACAGATGATGAAGACAATGCTCCAAGCCAGTGCCTCAGGACAAAGGATGCTTCGCAGTGCGTCTACAATCGGTGGACAGTGGCACCAAGCCCGGAGATCGGGTGGATGCGCAGCCTGCTGGCTGAGAACCCCGAGCTGGGGGACCGCGTCGAGATGGTGAGCTTCAACGACCTTGTGTGCTGGGACGGCAGGTGCCACAGCCACGTGCACAACGTGCCAGTTTACAGCGATTGCTCGCACTACACCAACATGTACGTGGCGTATGCCACAAACTACATGGTGGCGCGGCTGCGGTCGTCCAAGTGTATCCAGAGCCTCGAACAGGTTCTTGATGCCCATGACAAAATGAATCATGAGTACGGACCAGCTGCTCCATCACAGACTGTATTGTGATAATTTGAACTGAGGTGATAAAAAGCGAAAGTACACTCAGTGAATTCCAACATGAAAATCAGTTGGAAAACCGCAGTATTTTCGTCGAGTCAGGCGATCATACATGTTGCTAACTGCCATGCACTTGACACAGTTCTTTCATGATGACGGGCTGCTGGGAGGATGGTCAGTCCAGCTGGTCCCAGTTTGAGCACTCTGCATCCAACCTGCATGTGAGCTAATTTGAGACCAGCACATTGGGACTGGATTGGCTCTTGATGATCACCTTGTCAGAATTGATGTACTGCTGATGAGCTATTCTCTTCCTTAACAAAAGAGCAAACCGACTCTTACAGTAGTTCTAGAGGTACTGTAGGCGGAGCTGAGCAGCAGGAATTAGTTGAGGTGAGCCATCCATGCTGCTTACATGGGGACCGGCCCTGAGTGCTGAGAGTTTGTGAGCCAACAACGATGCAGTTCTGCTGAGGCTCATCTCTTCCTTCACCTCGTTGACCAAATGAACGAAAAAGAGCCTGCCTGTGTCATCTGGGGAGGAGGGAGATGAGAAGAACCACACAACACGTGATAGTGTGCGAACCTGCCCATGGCAGCGAGAATTGCAGCACAAGGAGACTCCACATGGCAGCGAATGTGCGACGCCAGGGCAACGATGCCGATGTACGAGAACTGCGGGTCCAGAGCCAGGCGCAGCGGCGCGTCCACTGGCATCACCATCTGCTCGCTCGCGTCCTCGAACCTCATCATATCCGTGAAGAGAACATGGTTTAGAATGTTTGCGGCTGAGGTGCATGAACTTGGAGACAGTAACCCGCCGTTGGGTCTGCTCCAGAGACTCGATTACGGGAGGGGCGAGCTTGTGCTCCTTTTTGCAGAACCTGCAACTCCTCGAGCGGCCAGTTCTCGACCATAGGAAGAACGGCGGTTTCCCCGATGGTGAGCTTCTTTCTGACGCGGGGCGGAAAGCGACTGTAGGAACCAGCGACGCAAAAGCCCTATTTGCCTCTGAAAGAGATGCAGGCCGGGAAGGCGGCCTCGAAGCTCTTGAGGACGGCGGAGATGGGGTCGTCGGAACCCATGGTATAGATCATGCCTATCTCCACGTGCCGCCCCTGGGGCAGCTGTGCCCCTGAACAAATAAGCGGACCAGCTCAAAACAGTTGTTCTGGTAGTGAACTACCACAGCACTATTGCACAATTGCACAGAGTGCTGAAACTCGTGAGACAGTAAGGAGTTCATCTCTCGTAACTATATCGTCCCACTTGGCATTTCGATACAACAGCAATTCTCGGGCACAAGGAGTTCTGCCACGAGAATCAGAGGCAGACACCCAGACGGATAATGACGAGCAAGGCGAGTGTAATTTGCAAAGAGTGCGTGGCTTCTCGGCTTGAGCGAGAACGCCAGGTGAGCAGAACGAGGGTAGAAGCCGACAGGGGCCGCAATCAGCTCTCCTCATTCTCAGAATTACCAAACAGCCGAATGGCAATGCCCCTCAACTCAGCATGCGAAATGATGCCCGCTTTGCCACACCCCTCATCCCCTGTGGGGACCAGAATCAATCAACCGTTCTTCCTCACACAACCCAAACACAACATCACACAACGCAATGCAGCAGAGCTTCGCAGTACCCGAGCACACCACCGCGGCCGTCTGCGTCGAGCTCGAGGCGGGCAAGGACGACGACGGCAGGGAGAGGGAGAGGGACGACGGGAAGCCGCAGGAGAGGCAGCACGCACCGCGGCGGGTGGACATCCAGGTGCTGCGGGCCCTCGCTGTCAGCGCCGTGCTGCTGTTCCACCTCGGCCTGCTGCAGGGCGGCTTCGTGGGCGTCGACATCTTCTTCGTCATCAGCGGCTTCCTCGTCTTCGGCTCTGTCGTGCGCTCCCCTGCAGCCCTCTCACACACTCGCACTCTCTGTCTCTCTTTCGTTCTCTGTTTCTCTCTTGCTCTCTCTCTCTCTCTTGCTCTCTCTTTCTGCCTCTCGCTCGTCACCCGACTCTCCCGACTCCCTCGACTCCCTGGCGGTGGGGTGCCCGGTGACGGTGGTGACCCCATCGTGCTGACGGCTTCAGCGGGGCAGGTGCGGGGGCTGGAGGGGAGCGGCCACTCGCTGGTGGAGTTCTACGCGCGGAGGGCCAAGCGCATCAGCCCGCCCAGCGCCCTCATGCTCGTCCTGCTCTGCGTCCTCTGGAGGAGCGGCTACTGCGCGGGCCACGAGGGCTGCAGGGTGCAGTACAGCGACATCCAGTGGGCGGCGCTGCAGGGCGCCAACGTGAACCAGCTCCTCAACAAGGGCGGCTACTTTGTCGACACAGAGCCCAGCATCGTCCTCCACTTCTGGTCCCTGGCCGTCGAGGAGCAGCTCTACGTCGC